>CM055266.1:40874721-41026189 GCA_029237695.1 Conchocele bisecta | reverse complement strand
ATATATCATAAAACAATGCACATGAGTGAACACTTTTGTTCCGAAATGAACATTTTAATAGTTGTCCGTGGTGTATTGTAATTAGTGCATGGTTTGTATTTGAGAGACACCGTGCCTTTATAACACGACGATTTATATGAAATTACAAGACAATATGATAGACCGATAATTGACTGGGGAGAAAGGAGATAAGAAATGAACAATTTACGGACGAGTTAACCATCTGTGCTTTTATGATGGCCAATTAGTGTTGTTATGTACATGAAACGTCATTCTATAAAATCTACACAGCCATTCAAATGCGCCCGCGTGTAATCACAATATTACTATTGGGATTACACGCGAGTGCATTTGAATTGTTTTGTACATTGTTTAGAAAGGTATTTCACATATATATATATGCAAACAATAATTAGTCATCCAAGACACGATAAAAGCACATCTGGCAATTTTCACAACTGTTTCAGGAAAATTATTTTCTTCTCGTATTTTAGTGATGTCGCTCTTCAAACGCACATGCGCAGTGAAGAGAACGACCGCCATTATTTGAAACAAAACAAACTTGATCGGACCTGTCGAGATTTTGGTTTTCTTGACAATTGGTCCCGTAAATCGCACCATAGCTTCGTCATGGCTACTGCATTGGTAAAATTATGAACATAATCGTTTTGACACATAAATTTCACATGGCTTGTTTTGACAACTGGGACAAAATGTTAATTAATGAATTATCAGCAGCAACAACATCATGTATTGTTTATATTGTCAAACGTCAAAGCATCTAAAAGACAACAAAGCCGTCAACAAATCTCAGTCTAAAAATTATTTTTTTTTACAGAAATTATGATGACGTTTGATATTGAAGAGTTCTGGTTTCATGAAGGAAAAAAACATATTATTGTATAGCATGCCCGTACGAAGGGCGTTCGATGGGTGTGTACGCGCCTCCTTAGTCAGCCCAGGTCCGTCCAAGGATGTGCAAAAAATCTACTCCTTTCTCTTTGCGCCGTCGATAACACACCCCCTAGATAAATTCCTGCGTACGAGCCCGTATAATCAGCCACCAGGTAATCCGTGATCAACAGCAGTTCGATTCTCGTGACATTTTGATAATATTTAAGGACTCAATTTTGCACAAAACCTTTTATATGATAAAAAGAAGTTTAATTGTCCATCATAGTATGACAATAATGTCTTCAGTGTAACTGCACGTTTTCTGCTTTAACCAATTGTGTGCCAGGGGGCCGATTTTGGGCCGATGACGTTGCTATGTTGAGTGCCAAAATGCCGATTTTGGGCCGATGGTAAACGGGATAATTGAAGTAGTTTTCCCATACGGTATACTCATTATTGAACTAGAAACGTAAGCTTCAACCAATTAGCTAACGATGTGTTAACTGAAAATCAATATTCAACAAGTGCTTTAGGATTTTTGTCAATTTTATAACACCACCATCTCGTTAATTTTGATCTTTGACGTCATTATTTTGAGGCAATGGGTGCACAAAGCGCTAAGTTTAGTGCCAAAAATTTGATTTTGGGCTGGAAGTGATCTACTATTTTGCAGATACATGTTGTCTGTAAGTCGCCGTCATGTTTATACAATATGTTTTAATAAATTTTAAAATCTACCGATATCAATGACGTATATCAATGACGTCATGACATTATTACGTCATTATGTGACGTCGTCATTTTGTGACGTCATCGGCGGTCACTGGTCAGTACAATGGCGGTTGTTTGGTTTCGGGATATGCCTCCAGAACCAGTATGGCTAACGGGATTCAGAGGAAGACCTGGAGGAAAGGATCTGCCGCCACGGATTTCTATCCCCAGCAACGTTCTTTCTCACACTTTTTACGGTGAACGTCATGCGACAGATTATACTACAGACCACAGGTAGAGATCATAATGCACTGTGTATCGTTCGTACATTATAATATTGGAACGCAATATTGGGGGCATCAGGACATGGGCAAACAAAACTAAATAACTATGGATCACATATTTAATTTTTAATACAATAATTTCTACGCTCCTAAGTTAGCACTCGTTCGAAATTAATCTAATAAAAATAAATGCAATACTGTATAGCTAATATTACATAATTACATGTTGTACGACACGCGAACCTGCAGATTCCGAGTGGTCGATTATGATGCCCATTCAGTACTAGTGTCAGGCGTCGTATTCTTGTACTCAGTTCAGAAAGTGGTTTTATACCGACATGAATCCATTTATATTGGTTAGAATCCGATGTGGTGGTCGTGATGGGATGGGTGGGTGACAGTGGTTAGGCGAGAAATTAGATAGCTGAGCATAATTCCAACGCATCTGGAATTAAATATTATATTTCAAAATATGTTAAATTACCCGGCGATTGGTTATTTAAAAAAAGTAATGTGTTATTCACGGGACCAAGCAACGGACGTATATAAGCCATACTACATATACACATCACATTCCAACTACTATGCACACGCGTTAATTTCAGATACGCTAGAGGCTTTATAAGGACAAACCGTGGGCTGCTTCGGCCCAATTCTCGCGTGAGGCAATGGAGAGATGGTCTAAAGATGCGACAGTGTAAGGCATTTATCGCTATGATTATCAACATGTGACTCATTAAAAAGTCCACCATAGCAGAGTATTGAAACCGGCATATCCAAAGTCAAAATGGTTCCTGGATATGACGCCAAGAAACAGGTTCCAGCTAATCCATACCGGTGAAAATTGAAACAACCCAGCAATCCTAGTAGTTTAGTTTAAACATAGTTTATTGCCAAATAATTACAATGGGCTTGTGAAACAAGTTCTACCAACATTAGTTACGGCCCTTACCCTAATCAGCATACCAAGTTATATAAACAACAATGGCGATACATGTCAATGCATTTACATACCAATCAGCATTTGACACACACACACACACGCGCGCGCACACACGCACACACACGCACACACACACACACATATATATAGTATATATATATATATACATATATATATATATATATATATATATATATATATATATATATATATATAAACACAGCGTGTGTAAGAAATTGTTTGGGAACACACATACCAGCCAACTGCTCGGACAATATTTTCCCATACGGTAAAACTGACATGGTAAACAGAACTACTTTCCCGAGCGGGCGGAAGGTAGTCCAGTTGTTTATGGTATTTGTGTGCACCGTCGACTTACTTTTCCCTGTCTTTCTGCGTGTATACTACGTGTTATGTTTGCTTTTTCACGACAATCAAATGCTGTGTATACTCTGCATTACCGCCCGAGTCTAGTTCGTTGTCTATGATTTTTGTGGTGTTATATTGTACTTGGCGATAGGCATTCGCTATGAACGTATTCCATTATAGAGTTCGCTCTGCAGTTTGGGACGTAAAGGGCAGCGACTTGCATGATCTCAGAAAAAGCTACGTGACATTTCGAACACCCATTATGTATATCAACTGGAGTATTGAAACACTCGCATTTTTCTTTTCCGACTATCTACAGAATAACTCACCTTTTTGTCTGCATACTGAAGAGAGCAAAATGCCGGACTAATGTATGCCCCGATCAGACTGCAAAAGATCACGTTTACGAGTATGTGTCAGTCCGAGATGCGCACAGTTTGTAATAACACCGTACACGACATTTAACATCGGCTTGAGCGTAACTCGTTGTTTAACTCGTAATTCCGAAAAAGTACGTATTGAAAAACGCGAACGGGGTTTGGTTCCGTTCGTTCGTTACCACCGCAGTAATGGTAATTATATGATGCAAACGCCACCTAGCACCGATTACTGACATATGATTATACCTTTAAAGTATACTCAAGTGTAAGCGATATGTACTGCTCATACATGTAAAACATTATTAAACAATATGTACATATATGTACATTGACACTAAGGTTGATGATGATGATGATGATGAATACAAATAACGTTAGACATTCACTCAAATGTATGAGTACATGCGGAATATAAAGAAGGTTGATGATGATGATGATGATGATGATGATGATGATGATGATGAATAACCAAAACTAAAACGGATCTAGCAAAAATCTAGACGAGCGTTACAAAAAGTGGAACGCGCGTCATAATATGTAACGAAATGTAACGAAAAATAAAACGTCCTCTATGGAAAAATACGTTAAAACGAACAAAAATCGAAACACGGCCGGTATTTGGTAACATTATGTTTACATAAAACTTTCCGAACTTAACACAAAACTGAACGCGTGTCACAAACATGCGTAAACAGTACACTGGTCAGTGTTTATGCGGGGATTAGAGGTTCCATGGAATAACCGTATAATCGGTTTCCCTATACCTATTTCCCGTTTTAAATGTGTACACTGAACGAGATTTTGTAGGCGGAACTGGGTTTACTCTGGTCGCAATATTTATAACAAGAACAATTATAACATGAATGATCATGTTATAAAAGAACGCTTTGAGTGTACGTTATTACTATTGAGGCCAACTACATGTTTGCAAGTAGCATGTAAAGTTATAGATATCAGGGTATGGGATCAGTGGTTTCCGAACCTGCTTTTCCGACGTGACGTATTCTGTGACGTCATTTTTACAGTAAATTTTCTTGAAACTTTTCCAAGCAAACGGACGGATTTCGATGATATGTAATCTCACCATAGAAGTGACATACCGGTTCGATGATATGTATCACACCATACATTCACGTTCTTTAGATTTTTATTCACATACATGGTAACCGATTCTTCGTCAAAACCAGAAAATTGTTAGATTAAAGCAAACTATACCATAATGCAAGAACTGGCATCATTAAACGAAGCTAATCCCCTCGCACTGGCATCATTAAACGAAGCTAATCCCCTCGCTGGCAGCCTTGATAATAAAAAAGTACTCCGTGACCTTGGGCGGTCGAAGGTGGGTCATATGAGTCTACTCATATGCTAAACCATGCTCCATAGACACACATTATGGTCAAATAATATCAAAATCGTGGAAGCAATTCACAAGTTATTGAAAAATGAAAGGTGTTACTAGCGTACGTACATATGTACGCAGTACATGGACTAACGATATACCAGCTCTTGCCTGTCGACGAGGGGATACTAATTGGCAACCTGTTAAGCATTTAATGCGTTATGTTTCATTAAACTCTGTCTTTCCATTATAAAGATATTACATTCAACATCCTGCACCACCTTTAATTGACATGGCGCAATTTTAAATATTGCGCGGGCCCAATTTTCCCAATTTTAGTACTTTCCCCTAACAAAAAAAACCCCGGCATCTAGTCGCACGCTGACTGAGCCGCGATATATAAACTTACCCAGGGAGATTACATTACGCGTCCACTGGCGGTTTGTTTCGGTGAGTCCGCACAGTACAACAGTCCGACTTGGCAACGCCACCTAGCGACTTATCATCGACACTGCAGTGCAAGATGATATAAAAATCCTAAAACCATCAACTTCTAAAACTGGCGTTTTGAAGAAAGTCATGAAATAAAATTATGCAATATTAAATTCGATAAAATTGACACAGTACAATTTGAACAACGTTATAAGCCAAAGATATGAGTGCCAGAAATAATCCACATTCAAACACATGAAAATGTTTGCCATTTCTCCCATTTCATTGTCGAAACTCCAGACGGTTTTACAGAATGTGAAAGCCGTGGAAAATGTATACTGGATATCAAATACTCCTACAAGCACTAATATGAACTTGTGAGTGAAATTCATGACAGGTCATACATTACATCGAAACAGAAATCATTGCCTTGAAAAAGTCTGAGAAATATTACACACACACAAGTACACATTCAAACGGCTGTATGTCAAACATTGTTCTGCGACTTTGCACTGCAGTGGAGTAGCCAGATTCATGCAGAGGGGGTGTGAATTGTGAATGGAGTTTGGAAGGGGGTGGGGGCGAGAACATACATTCAATTACTTCCATTGTAGTGATTTTCACATATATTATACAGGTAGTTATTTCCCCAGAAAACGTAGGTTAAAGTAAAAAAATACCCACCCTGACCAAATGTTACGGGATGCAATTACACACCCACTGGTGAATCCATGTGACAAGTGTTTTGTATGATGTGGTGTTTGTGAATGAGCTGATAAGACACGTGTCGTGCCTTTGCACTTAATGACTGGGTGCCAGACATCCTTCATCAAAGTTGCAAATCATGATTTGAATTGGGGTCCCATCTGTTTGGCACAAAGTGTTCTTTATAGGAATTAAATATTAAATAAGTATAATTGTGTAACTATTCCAACAGTTTTAAAAAATACGAGTGCCCGCTACAAAGAAATATTCACTTAGTAATCTTAGGTTTACTGATAGGTTGTATCATCGTGCCATTTTGATTGTAAATGAGGCAGGTCATTATACCCACTTTTTTTGTAAAAAAAAACGGGTATATTGTTTTCGTCACGGGTGTACGTCCGTCCGTACGTCCGTCCGTACGTCCGTCACGTTTCTTGTAACTCGAAAAACTTTTTCACCTTCATACCTACGCGCCTGATATTTGGTATGTAGCTTCGTTATCATGTGCAGATGCGCAAAGTGAATTTGGATTTTTCATCCGACCCTCCATCATGGATTATCTCCCCCTTTCGGACTCAGAATTTCCCATTTTTTCCTCGTAACTCGAAAAACTTTTTCACCTTCATACCTACACGCCTGATATTTGGTATGTAGCTTCGTTATCATGTGCAGATGCGCAAGTGAATTTGGATTTTTGATCCGACCCTCCATCATGGATTATCTCCCCCTTTCGGACTCACAATTTCCCATTTTTTCCTCGTAACTCGAAAAACTTTTTCACCTTCATACCTACGCGCCTGATATTTGGTATGTAGCTTCGTTATCATGTGCAGATGCGCAAAGTGAATTTGGATTTTTGATCCGACCCTCCATCATGGATTATCTCCCCCTTTCGGACTCACAATTTCCCATTTTTTCCTCGTAACTCGAAAAACTTTTTCACCTTCATACCTACGCGCCTGATATTTGGTATGTAGCTTCGTTATCATGTGCAGATGCGCAAAGTGAATTTGGATTTTTGATCCGACCCTCCATCATGGATTATCTCCCCCTTTCGGACTCACAATTTCCCATTTTTTCCTCGTAACTCGAAAAACTTTTTCACCTTCATACCTACGCGCCTGATATTTGGTATGTAGCTTCGTTATCATGTGCAGATGCGCAAAGTGAATTTGGATTTTTGATCCGACCCTCCATCATGGATTATCTCCCCCTTTCGGACTCAGAATTTCCCATTTTTTCCTCGTAACTCGAAAAACTTTTTCACCTCCATACCTACGCGCCTCATATTTGCTATGTAGCTTCGTTATCATGTGCAGATGCGCAAAGTGAATTTGGATTTTTGATCCGACCCTCCTTCATGGATTATCTCCCCCTTTCGGACTCAGAATTTCCCATTTTTTCCTCGTAACTCGAAAAACTTTTTCACCTTCATACCTATGCGTCTGATATTTGGTATGTAGCTTCGTTATCATGTGCAGATGCGCAAAGTGAATTCGGATTTTTGATCCGACCCTCCATCATGGATTATCTCCCCCTTTCGGACTCAGAATTTCCCATTTTTTCCTTGTAACTCGAAAAACTTTTTCACCTTCATACCTACGTGTCTGATATTTGGTTCGTAGCTTCGTTTTGATGTGCTGATGCGCAAAGTGAATTCGGATTTTTTATCCGACCCTCCATCATGGATAACCTCCCCCTTTCGGACTTAGCATTTGGGGAAAGTGGGTATATTGCGATGGCGCGCCATCGACTTTTTTTCTAGTTTTTAAATTATTTATATCAACTAAATGTGTCACCTGAAAAAATATTTGTATTGACTTGTTACAAAATATGATCATTGCACATCAAAAGATAAATAGAGAGAATAAATAGTTGTTTCCATTAACATTTTAAAGAGTCAATGTTATCGCCCTTGATATCAAAGTGGCAATTCAAGCTTCATGTAAAAATAATAATAATGTAAAATTAACATGGTTGATATGATTTTTTTAAGAATTTTACCAAATTTTCTACGACGGCCATCTTGGATTATGCGACAACCTCCATTTGAACAAATATGAAAATGCTTCACCCACGCACCACAACTGTGAAGTCTGACCAGCGTCGGTCAAACGGTACATGAGAAGAAGACGAAATCTATAATTAAAGGATGACCTGTCGGTGGCCATCTTGTATGATGTATCATCCATTTTGACAATACCCACGATACCTTCGCCATGTGCCAGATACAAAATCAATGCGTGAAAAAACAAAGGGAGAACACTGAATATTAGTGAGGCAAGAGTTGTGATAAATATACAAAAAGGAATTCCAGTTATGCTTGGGACATATCAGTACATGTATCCGAAAAAAACAAAAGAAATCAGTATGGTAAGATATGTTATTCTTGCTTTTAAGGACTAGAGCAAGTGAGCGGTGAGCGGGTCTCATACATACCCTCGGCCGCAGCAAAGTCATTTGGCCTTGACCTTTGGCATGAAAGCCGCTTAGGTGAGATATAGAATGAAAATATGTTGACAAAGAAGTATGTACATTTCCAGTCGATCTAACATACGGTTGCAGATAAATTGTGTACTTAAAACATTAATGCAAATATTTCAAAACATTTAACACAATTTGACCTTGACCGTGGGCATGAAAGTCACATGCGTGGGCTATAAAATGAAAATATGGATGTTGATTGTTGATAGACAAATATATGTTTACTTAAAACTTTAACGCATATATTTCAAAACATTTAACGCAAGTTTCAAAGTAATTTCACCTTCACCGTGTGCATGAAAGCCGTATAGAATGTTTGTTTAATGGTGTTTAACGGCCTATCAACAGCTATGGTCTAATACTCACATAAAGAATATAACTGTCGGATACCAAATGCCAAAGTTGTTTGTTTGTTTATTGGTGTTTAACGGCCTATCAACAGCTCAGGTCATATAAGGCTGGGCAAACGGGTTCGATCCTGTATTAACCTGCTGCATTGGGGGGAAAATCCCAAAATCAGAACGGAATAATTTCATTGAGAAAAATATAGTCAGCCCTGAAATTAGGAATAACCTGACCTGATGCCAGGTCCATACCACACCAATGTCACTTGGCCCCTTTCCCTCTTTCCCTAAAAAAGGATTACGAATAATCGTAATACTCACACAAGAGATATAACCAGATTCAACTGTCACATACAAAATGCCAAAGACGTATGTGTGAGGGCCAAACCAGGTCTCCAGTCGGATTTCCGGTAAGGATGAATCGCGATTGTTAAATTACCCATCACATGCACCCACCAGGGCGATAGAAAGAAAATATTGATCTTCTAACTTAATAAAGAAGTATATATATGAAGTTTCAAGTCAACCCGACTTGCGGTTGCAGAGACATTGTGTACTTAAAAACCTTGACATGTTTGATGCAAATATTTCAAAACTTTAAGTAATTTGACCTTGTGCAGGAAAGCCACATCGGTGTGCTACAGTATAAAAAATATGGATGACGATAAAGAAGTATATAAAGATTCTACTCAATGCGATTTACGGTTGCAGATATAATGGGTACCCAAAAACCTTTAACGCAAATCTTACGGATGGACGAAAATACAAAAAACTATATACACCTCGACATACTTTGTATGCCTGGGTATGAATCATGATTGAAGGCACTGTGTTACAGATGATGCCTCAATATGTTGTTTGCCACATCATGCACTGCAAATGACCAATATCAACCAATTGCACCATTTCATTCGAAGTCAAATTTCGAAGTCGAAATTTATTGTACATATGTAATTTGTTACAAGTTTGACCATTGGGCATTGATTTCAATTATAATCATGATAATAGCACAAAAATAAATCATTAATTCGTAAATTTTCGTTTCCCTTCGAAAGTCTACAAAGTTTGTCTTTGTTCTATTCTGGATGTTTCAAGTAAAATCCTTTATTGCGAAGATATCTGAAACAATGTGAAACCAACCAAATATAGACTTTATAGACTGTGGACGTTAAACAAAAATTTATGAATCAAAGATTGAATGCAATACCTTAAATGCTAATCACTCTAGGTTGGCGGTAGGATTTTTAAATTTGCTCAAATATGTGTCTGTGACTGGAGAAATGGGGCTTATGGGATTTGCGACCAGTGTAGATACACATATCCGCACAGGATCTGCACTGTTCACCATTGCATCAATGAAATCTCCATCATGCTTCTAACAAGCCACATCATTATCAGGCTACAGGAGTGTACTATTTGATCAGGAGCTACACTGGTCACAAATCCCATAAACCACATTCTCCAGTCACAGCCACCGGTTAAAGTAACGGACCAATACCTATAAATACATTAAATATACCTAAAAGCATCAATAAGTAAAATAAAATAGGCCAAACAAATTATTTACTCCCATATATCACACATGGAGTAAATACATTTTGTTTAGCTTATGTTTCTCTCACTTATTGATGCTCTTAGGTGTATTTAATGTATTTATAGGCCATGGTCCGTTACTTCAAACTGAGGTCACAGCCACATATGTGTAAAAGCATAGTAAATATATTTCTGACCATTTCAATATCTAGTCCTTCGAGTGTCACATAATCGGAAATGTACAAATGCCATTCTGTCCACCACAAGAATAAGTCACCGATTCAAAAAATATTGACAAATCTTAAAACTGCACAAGTCAGATTTGTGTGAATAAGATTCATTCTCAATTCCATCAACACAAGAAGTAACATGTCTTCACGACACATCCTTTCAACAGGTTGATTAGATGATTAGAGCAGAAATCAGAGTTAAGAACCACACAAACACTGCCACTGGCATGGATGGTACTCTGGTTAAATGGTTAATTTTTTGTAACTGAACTTGTCTTTCTCAAGCTCTGAAGCGTTATATTTTCAGATGTCGCTGATCTTAAGATGATGACAGTCTGTCATGGCGACACTATATTTTGCTTCGTGTAGGTGAGGAACTGGATCAGTTCCCATTTCGCGAGTGTTTGTCAACTTGTTGCCCAGGTGGAGTAGTGTTTCCAGGCAGCGATTCTTCTGGTGGCCTTTGTCCTTCAACAGCAGAATGAGAAACAATTTCCGCCTTATCTGCTTCTTCTGAAACCGCCCATATATTATCTCAATAGCCCTGCTGGTGTCTGCCTCGACTGCAGGGTGAAGTTGAAGAGGCTCGACGAATAATTCCAGATGGCTGAGATCTGTAGACGGCTTCCCTGAAACAAACAATCAAACACTATTATGTACATGGTTAGCCTTTTATTGAATTTCTTACCAGTATTAACCATTACTCAGCAAATGACTCCGCAACTTTCCAACATGAAACAGTGCTTAGAGAACTACATCCCACCCGGGCATCAAACTCACAACACTTGGATAAATGTGGTAAGCGAGTAAGCCACATTGTTCATAGTTGTGAACAGTAACTCTTGAAATCTACAACCGTACTGTCCGTAGCAGAGTTACGTTTCCATTCATAGTCTTCCTCTGCAGAATAGTGAATAAGAGATCTGGTTCGCAAATTAAATGTAGCAGCTAAAGTTGGGGTCCCATCCACAGGTTGAAGTAACGGACCGAGGTATATATGTGTGTGTTATAGAGGGAGTAACAAAAAAAAATTAGCTTTTTTTTTTTTTCGTTTATGGACGCTTTTAGGCATATTTAATGTATTTATAGACCTCGGTCCGTTACAATGTAATTCAACCTGTGGTCCCATCTAGTAGGCATAACAGTTTGCCTATAAGAATTAAATAAGTGTATAATTGTGTACATGTATTCCGCCAGTTTTAAAAATTACGAGTGCAGGCCCACTATACACATATAATCATTTAGTAATATTGATTTTACTGATAGTGACTCGCGGTGGTATCAGGCTATTTTGATATGCAAATGAGACATGACATTTTTAAATTATTTATACCAATTAAATGTGTCACCAGAACAAATATTTTTATTGACACATTATAAAGTACTCATAGTGCACATAACAAAACTAAGCAGACAGAATATAGTTTCCATTAACCTTTAATGGAAACACAGTTATCGCCCCTGTTATCAGTGACGAAATTCACGTTTCATATAAAAAGAAAAAGTACATGTATATTTTCACGTACATGTACAAATGGGGGGAAAATCCCAAAATCAGAACTGAATATTTACAATAACAAAATTCAGCGCTGAAATCAGAATAATCCTGGTCTGATACCAGGTCCTCGCTACACCAGAATCACTTGGCCCCTCCCAAAAGCAGTAGGATAAGTAATAATCTTAATACTTTTATAATGGGCAATAACCCAATTCAACTCCCAGGTAACAAAAGAGCCAAAGATAAAAATGTACTGAAGGGTCAAACCAGGCAAATAGTGATTCCTATATAGAGGAACTACTACCGTTAATTTACGTCGTCTCGTTCTCTCGACCACCACCCACGTAAAGTTTTGTATTACTTTTATAATAGTTTTATTTTCAGATGGAAAATATACAAATTAGGTCACAATTAACAACTAAAGTGTAAATCAGACTGTTGATTAGCTGATCTGATTTGCTATTCTGTAGAGGCATACGTATATCATTTATTTGTTTGTTGGGGTCTAACGGCCTATCAACAGATGCGGTCATTTAAGGCCGGGTCAATGGGTTTAGTAATAAATCCCATATATTACCTGTACAAGTACATGTTCAAGTACATGTACAAATGACGGGAAAAATCCTAAAATCAGAAATGAATATTTACAATAAAAGAACTATATACTCAGCCCTGAAATCAGGATGATCCTGATCTGAGGCCAGGTCCTCGCCACACCAGAATCACATGGCCCCTCCCAAAAGCAGTAGGATCAGTAATAATCTTACTACTTCTATAATGGGCAATAACCCAATTCAACTGCCAAGTAACAGAAAGAGCGAAAGATGAAAACGTACCTGAGGGCCAAACCAGGCAAATCGTGATCCATACGTATTACTTTTATAAAAAAAAAATTCAAATGGAAAATATACAAATTGTGTCACAATTAACAACTAAAGTGTAAATCAGATCTGATTAGCTATTATGTAGAGGAAGCATACGTATATCATTTATTTGTTTGTTGGGGTCTAACGGCCTATCAACAGATGCGGTCATTTAAGGCCGGGTCAATGGGTTTAGTAATAAATCCCATATATTACCTGTACAAGTACATGTTCAAGTACAGTGTACAAATGGGGGGAAAATCCTAAAATCAGAAATGAAATATTTACAATAAAAGAACTATATACTCAGCCCTGAAATCAGGATGATCCTGATCTGATGCCAGGTCCTCGCCACACCAGAATCACATGGCCCCTCCCAAAAGCAGTAGGATCAGTAATAATCTTACTACTTCTATAATGGGCAATAACCCAATTCAACTGCCAGGTAACAGAAAGAGCGAAAGATGAAAACGTACCTGAGGGCCAAACCAGGCAAATCGTGATCCATACGTATTACTTTTATAATATATTTTTTTCAGATGGAAAATATACAAATTGTGTCACAATTAACAACTAAAGTGTAAATCCGATCTGATTAGCTATTATGTAGAGGAAGCCTACATGTATGAATGGAATAGTAACTCTGCTACAGATGGTACAGGAGTAGATTGCAAAAGAGTTATTGTTCGCAACTACAATAACATGGTTCAATAATAATGAGACATCAGTGATTCTATATTTTATGTACATATTGGTGTCGTTTTTCTAGTTTCGATGTAGAACCAATAATTCATTAAACTGTGTTAATTCCATTGGGTGACAGTCCAGTTGTTACATTTATAATAGTATAGCCAATTGTTCTCGTCATTTTTTAAATTTTATTTCCACTTCAAGGGACCAGGGTCTCAGAAATGTAATTTCCATTACGTACATTTACATGACGTAAATATAGCTTTACATTTACATTGTTTTCTTTTCAACGGCATAAAACATCAACTGAAGGGGCATCTGTTTAGAAAAGTGTCAAGAATATGATAAGCTAATTGTATTAGTGCGAAACAGAGAAATTTAGTAGCAAGTCGTGGAATTTCTCATTTATGGTAACCCAACAACATGTATTTAATATGAATCAGTAAAGTTAAGCAAAACAAAATAGCTTGGCAACTAATAGAATGCCGTGTTTTACCACATGTACCAAACATCGTTATAAAGCTACATTTAATTAATAGCACAGCCTCCAAAAATATGGGCGTAATGGCAATGATTATGTAACGGTAATGACAAAACGTAACGGTAATGACTTTCCATTTATTTAAAATACTAATACAGCATATATAACAAACATATTTATACTTTGAATATGCTGTACAATATATGCTGAAATAGTAAAAGCCATCTGTTTAGCCGTGATTATCTCGACTAAGAACTGCCTTGAATGTTCAGGGAATTTAGACGGAATATGGACATTTTCACGAAAATTATTATTAGGTGCGCAGAATTAACAGACACGATTGTAATCCCAACAAACATAGTCTCCATCCCCGCCCATATTTTGTGAGGTCACCCCCAATGAAGCAAAGAAGTCCCTCATCACCACCCCAGACCAAACATGGGTACCCTGTGTACAAATAAATTTTAGGAAGCCCACCCACTGCAATACAAATACTTAATACAAATACTGCACTTCAATTTTTGTACTTGTTTGGTCACTGTTGTTATAGTTTTCTAAATCGTGTAAACACGTGACTTTCTGAAAACACTTGTCTTAAGAAAACAACATGAATAATCAGACATGTAAAATATTGGTGTGTGCAAAGCCACATACACGGTGCGAAGCCGGGTACACTTACTTAATAGAAATACTGCACCGGCCTATATTCATGATATTTCGGGGAAAAGTCACCGCTGTGCAAATGCATGCAGTGTACCTGGATTCGCACACCTCAATTTTTTACTTATTTATTTTCATCACTGTTGTTACAGTTTTTTTTAAACACATTTGACTCTCGAAAGGGGGGGGGGGGGGGGGGGGGTGTGTGAATGAAAGTAGTGTCTTTTTTAAGTGGCTAAAAGCCTATATAGACAATAGTGAATAGATAACAGATAATAGCCTAAATATATAATGAATTGACTTGTTGGACTGAAAACATATATTCAAAGTGAATCTACAAGTATCGAGGTGCCACAAACACACAGAGTCCGAGATGCACCATAAATTAGAAATTAGCTATTTAAACAATTGTGGAAACAACATTGGTCGCGAAAACCAATGACTCGGCACAAGCACAGGCAATGTTGAATATCCCCACCCACTTGAATTCATGTTAGATTAAATACAATGGAATTATTTTAGTAGCCCTGTGGTTAAAAGTGCTGTCGAAGTCAGCACGATTCAAATATTGGTCAACAGTAATAAAGAAATAATTCTTACCTGAAATGAATGTTTCGTGTCTTGAAGCCAGTAGACTTATGTAAAATGTAGGTCAATTATTGATGCGTCTTGGGCCATGGCTGTCGCCGTATTGTCCTCTCAACTTTAGCAAATTTGCAGAAATGTACGTCTGTAGCATTCACAAATCGTCGAGTACACAATGAGTATCTGTATTACCGTATGTAGAGCTTATCAACAATGAAGACAGCAATAATTTCAAATGTCTTGAACCAGTACGTGTAATGGCAGGACACGAAATATAGTATGACGTCACAATGAAAATAAAATCGCATTTAACAACAAATAGCTGACTTTTTAAACGTAAATTTGTTATTGGTTGGTATATTACATTAAAAAAAAAGTGTCCTGTGTCCAATAAATTGGACACATGACACTATGGCGTTTAGTAAAATGGTTCAAATATTGACTCTTTATGTACCGGACGTTCTAAATGAGGCTCCATACGGGATAATCTATTTAAACTAAATTTTTTCATTGGGAAGCTATTTTTTTGCAAATTACATGCGTATTATTATTTTAATATAACCTATCAATGTTTACAGGTGTTAGCATGTTTCAATATTGAACTAACATATAGCTTGTTGGTATTGGCACACTTTCATGTTACGAAGTTTCCCGCAGCGAACCCCATTCGGCCCATCGACCGATTGTAATTATAGAACGCCTGTAACTATTCACGAGAATATAGGCGTTCTATGAAAAATGTGGTACATTACGTATTTTCAATAAATTACCTCGACTGTTAACTACTCTGCAGAAGTATATTCCACTCGAAAGACGGGTTCGGCAGCACATGAGAATCGTCTCCAAGTACGACATCTCCGACATAAAACCACCTTCTACACTGTCCGTTGTACGTTTCACAACTGTTCGTCCGCGCGTCTAGCGTACGTTTCACGACCGTACATGACCCGGTGTCAGGTCCCATACCGGACAAGTGTCGCTTAGCTTCAGTCCCAAAAGCAATATGATTAGTACATATCGTAATACCTTTTAATGGGACATAACAGGATTTAGCTCTGAAGTATTGTAGACTCCAAAGTGGTCATATACATGAACTAACATTACAATCTGGAGTGGACAGATATTTTGGACAATGTTTGATTTCAGCTATGCATGTATGGGTATTTGGTTTCTAAGACTATTAGAAACGTGAACTTAGTTTGCAAGTATTGAAATAGTTGCTGACAAATGTGTGGATTAGAATTGCATAAAATAATTCTAATCGGAGTCGACACCACTTAACAAATGACGTTAGACATTCACTCAAATGTATGAGTACATGTGGAATATAAAGAATGTACATGCGGAATACATGACACAAACGTCTCATAGCACCGAGTTTAACTGATCAGTGTACGTTATACCGTATGTATACAAAACAAACGGTAATCGTGCTTAACGAACACCGAGGATAAACTATAAAATGTGGCCAGTCGACACACATAGGACCCCTATGGCGACCAATAATCCAGAGCGTTAAGGCTTCTGGACGCCGTAAAGTATGTAACCTTGCCCCTGGGTTTATGGGCGCGGACGAATATTTGTCACAGGGCGCTAGAGAACCATTAGGGCAATGCGTGCGTGAACTATGAACCAATTCCGAGCAATTAAAATATATGTCATTTACCCGAGGTTAAGGTTTTGCGAAAGTATTAAAAAAATAAACGGAAAGACGGACGGATGGACAAGGTGAAACTTGAAGTATGTTTATATACATAATACCAATTGATATTTAATTAATACAATGTTCCGAGTGTATTTTGACAGCGTCCATCATAATGATCGGACACTACACCGTATCGTGCGTATATTTTTCTCCCTCAACGTTTTCAGAGTACGTGCGAAATATAATTCTACATAGAATAAGTTAAATATCTAGGTAATGTATTGAAAATACGTAATGAAACACACTTTAAAATAACGCGACCGGCGTAAACCCGGATAAAAAGTGTTCAGTGTATACATTTACGACGGGAAAATATGTTCTTCGATTCTACATGTATATTCTTTGTACGTATAACCGTCGACACTATCCGACCGTCTCTATGGAAACGCTAAATCCCGCATCAATATTGGTCACTATTTATTTAAGATGCATTGAAAACGGAGCGATTTAATTCGATTCCATTGTCGGCCTATGTTTTGAATACACTATGTACAATGATTATATTACCTAGGACGACTGCGATTTTCCTTGAAAAAAGAATTACGAAATTTAACGTACGTCCGTAAATTACGAAAAATGTTGACAAACGATCGACGGACTATACGATCAGGGTCTACACTATTCCATATCATATTAATAGAGTACCGTTAATAGCTCGTACGAGCGGTGTATGAAAGTTCGAAGGGGAACGCGCTGAACGTCCGTCATTTTGGTCTACTCTGTTGGCCAGTCGATAATGATGATCAATCGAATATTAATACGAACTCGTCCGCCATTTTCGTCTGTCCCGTCTCGCTAATATCGAGCGATCGGACGGACGGACGAACGTCCACACGGACGGACGGACGGACGGACGGACCGACGTACGAACGGACAATTACCGACAAATACGTACGTGTATATTTCGAGGTATACGTCGGTCTATCAACGACCATAAGACCCCTTTTCGCAGGAATCGATAACGGTAAGGGAAGTCATATTACCTCCCAGGATCAAGAACGGTAACTCTCAACGATCGTAAGACCCCTTTTCGCAGGAATCGGTAACGGTAATGAATTCATATTACCTCCCATGATCAAGAACGATAACTCTCGCATAGCCTAGATATTCGAGTTATCGATTAGTCGATCCCCATACGTTTACATTGTATTTCCACCCTCCACCCTGGATGCGGATGCATCGGAGACTATAAAAAGTTTTCCTTACTACTTTTGAGGGTGAGAAAATGTGCTTTGTTACAGTATCATTGAGGACGTCAGGCCCCCCCCCCACCCCCCAATTCCGCCGCCCCTGCGGACACCCTTTTAAACGATTGTCAATTCCTGACTCTGGGAATTAAATTTACATCTCGGAAAGCGGGAGGAATATTTCCTGTGTAGCCAATATGACTGACGGACGGGCTAATGTACATGTAGCCCTTACTATCAGGTAGCTGACCCACACTCCCTCGGCTGCCCACCGCCGCCACTGTGCCCCCCCCCTCCCACCCCACCAGGGAAGGCGTGTAGTGTGTAGTTCGGGCTATCCGTATCGAACCTGTCTATGAATTTACTGTCAGTACTGATTTCTTTTTGTAATTGTCTTCAAATTTTATGTTCGCATTTATCAACTTTACTATGCAGATTCCTTCACATACTAATTATTATTTGTTATTTTCTTGACTGATGCCCGCACGACAGCATGCGTATTTATTTAGAAAATGGAATGTACAGTTGTTAAAATCGAAACATTCAGAGCAAAATTATACATTACTGTATATTTTTTATATTTGTGTTGGTTGGAATTTTTGATAATGGGTTTACCATTTGAAATATATATTTTTTTCAATAAACCTGCAATATGTGTATGTCAATGTCGGGAAAATGTGGGGATGTAGCATACATGGTTGTATAATTGTTACATGTCCCGATGCAAATATCGGCAGTATATCTTCTCGTCGGGAATAATTAATTTGAAAAAGAAATGTGCAATTTAGTTGTGTTGTGTTTCAGAATTTAGACTCGTTTAATCTTCAAATCTGGAATGTGTGTGTATTTGCTTTCTATTATTTACACGCCTCCGACTAGAACATCCCTTTTATAAAATTCAAAGCACGCAGTACACTGTAGTAAGTAAATTAATAACGATCTGACAAAGACTGACTTCCTAAATGTGTAAATATTGGATATCTGTGCACCTGTGCAGTCTGATCAGTGTCTGCAATGATTACAAATATACTAGTAAAATTGCTATATGTTAGACAGCGGGTTGGACAGTAATGGACACCCCTGTGGAAGAGAGAACAATAAGTTAAACTGGGAACAAGAATTTATTCAAGTTTCATTTTTGACCGAAATGCTGGTGACCGAAATTGGTTTCCCCTCACACTCAACCATTTCGATTGGTTGACATGGAGCTCAAGCGCCATCTCAAAGAATCCAAAATGCCCGAGTACCAGTTTGAGATCTGTGCCAAGTTTTACAATCAGGGTCACCAACGGCATAAACAGGTATACATGTCACATAATAATGCACTGACGTGCATGGTCTTGTTCAATTAAAGGTTCCATACTCGAATGTCTAGGGGGTTTACAAATTAGTATGTGAAGAGAGATAACTCAAATAACCGGCCAATATTTCCAAAACTGAACCAGAGTCACAACAATTCTAGCAATCTCCACTGGTGAGCCACCATTAACATATTCCACGGTTATAAGTACATCATCTATTGCTGATGACAATAATAATAATTTCATAAAGGGAGGTAAGTCTCACATGATGGTTGATCAACTCTTTTGACAGATCATTGATTCTGTAGAAAATATATCGCCCTAACTGTGTTCTGACAAAACCGGGCTTAATGGTCTTCACAACAAGGGTACATTACCATCTGACTGTATAGCAAACATATTTTTTATTCAACAATAATCAAAATTATGTCATACTGAATGGTGTGCCGTGTAGACCCTGATCAGACTGTGCGGAGGCGCAGACTGATCTAGGTATACACTGTCGGCAATGGTCATAAAACTCGAATTGTCAGAAGACATGCCGTTTATAACGTTTTATCACAACAACAAGATGATTGTCCGATTCATATAGACTCAAAATCAACAAGTAAATCAGCTCTGGTACATAAATTATGCAAACGTTATTACGACTGATTAAACCAAGGATCACGACCATCAACTAACATGGTTTCATCCAACATGGGTAACTATGTGTTACATAATACCGACTATTCATAATATTATATAACAACATTCACAACAATCTGTCTGGGTGCATGTCATGCTTTCCTGGATAGAACCAGTACCTGGACTCGGTGGTGATGCACAATCAAATATGTCATTCGTGATTTGCGAAAAATCATAAATGCTGATCGACATTATACGGCAATCAGACGCATCAATATTCATATCCGATTAATGGATTCATGGTTAATTACTTAATTGCTCTAATTAGTCTTTGATTAATTAACAAAATCTCCAGCAAATCTCAAACTCACATGTACATGGTTTTGTTTGTTTGTTTATTAGTGTTTAACGGCCTATCAACAGCTAAGGTCATATAAGGCCGGGCAAACGGGTTCAATCCCATTTTAACCTGCTGCATTGGGGGGAAAATCCCAAAATCAGAACGGAATATTTACATCGAGAACAAATATATACAGCCCTGAAATTAGAATAACCTGACCTGCTGCCAGGTCAATACCACACCAAAGTCACTTGGCCCCTTCCCCATAAATAGGATTACGAATATCGTAATACTCACATAAGGGGTATTAACCAGATTCAACTATCACATACAAAATGCCAAAGACGTATGTGAGGGCCAAGCCAGCTATGTACATGGTATGAACGGTTGATTAGAAATAATAACAAGCGCTGTAGGAGAACAGCATAGCTCGACTACGAGGGTTGTCGATGTACACATAGCTTGACAAACAAGGTGGCCGCGGCCTGCATAAAAACCTTAACCAAGGTTGACTAAAAACCTTAACCAAGGGAAATTAAGTAATTCAAGGTTAAATGTAGGTCAATGTCAGATATAGGTCAGGGGTTATTGATGTACATCACTAGGAGATGACGTTTTCCAAGTATGGTTGCTGTAGGCCCATGAGTATTCCATATACAAGCTTGACTTAGAATTTCGCCACGGAAGCGGTATCGCGCCTGCCGAGACATTTGGCCGTGAACATTACAAGTAAATAAATGACCTTGACCTTCAGAATTTGGATGTGGGGGTGTGCGTAGTGAAGCATCATCACTAGACAAATACTGCTGCAAAATATTATCAAAGTCTGGCAAGGGGTTAAAGATATTGTGAAAAAACAATAACTTTAATGCATTTGTGTTACAAAACCGGTGAACATTACAAGTAATAAATGACGTTGACCTTGAGAATTTGGATGTGGGGCTATGCTTAATGAGGCATCATCCCTAGACAAACATTGATGCGAAATATTATCAAAATCTGGCAAGGGTTAAAGAGATATTGTGAAAAAACCTTAACCAATGGGTATTAACTAAGTAATTCAAGGTTAAATGTAGGTCAAGGTCAAATATAGGCCAGGGGTTGTTGATGTACAGTACTAGGAGATGAATTTGTCCAAGTATAGTTGGTGTAGGGCCAGGAGTATTCCATCTACAAGCTGGAGTAAAACCCTTAACGAAGGGGAATTAAGTAAGTAATTCAAGAGGAAATGTAGGTCAAGGTGAAATATAGATCAGGGGTTGGTGTACATCCCTATGAGAAAAGGTTGTCCAAGTATGGTGTCTGTATGCACAATAGTATTCCATGTACAAGCTTGACTAAACACCTTAACCAAGGTTGACTATAAAACCTTAACCAAGGGGACTTAACTAAATAATTCAAGGTTAAATGTAGGTCAATATCAAATATAGGCCAGGGGTTGTTGATGTACATCACTAGGAGATGAAGTTTTCCAAGTATAGTTGGTGTAGGGCCAGGAGTATTCCATCTACAAGCTTGACTAAAACCCTTCACCAAGGCGTGACGGTGACGCCGACGCCGGGGTGACTACATAAGCTCTAACTATTCTTCGAATAGTCGAGCTAAAAACAACAAATGGCATCGTTGCATGAAGTGAAGGTGTTACGGACGGAAACACAGACACACGGTCGCACGGTCGCACGTACACACAGACGCACGGACGAACGTACACACGGATGAACAGACGAACAGACGCACGTACACACGGACGTACAGAGGCGCGTACACAGACACACGGTCGCACGTACACAAAGACGCACGAACGAACGTATATACGGATGAACAGACACACGGACGAACAGACACATGTACACATGGACAAACAGACGCACAGAGACATGGACGCACAGATGCACATGGTTCTACAATTATGGACAGGTCGAATATGTGCACAAAATCATGTTATCATAACGCAAAACATGTACATTGTTGATCTATAAAGGTCTGTTCAAAGTTGTCGACATATTTGCCAGTCAGGCTAAACAACAAGCAACAAAATACTGTGTGAACGGATGGACAACCGGCACTTTGTCAAAACACACACAGTATTCATAGCAACACATTTACCATAAATGTATGTGTACACAATTATTAACCGGATTACAAGCACTTTTGGTCAATAATGATTGTCTGCATCTGTATTTTACGATAACTTCATTAAAATAACTAGTTTAATACAAATTTGGCTTTACATGGGGTTGAGAATGCCTGAATTAATTGTTCTTTGAAAATCACATGGCCACACACTTTTGTCGAAATATCGCTATTCCACGAACTGCAATTGATGCAATTAAAAGAGGACCAATTGGCATAAACGCTCTACTGGCTTGAACAACAGTGATTGCTACACTCTCCCCTACCAAATAAATGTCGTCTCGACATTTTCAACATGTAAATTTATACAATTGTTAGCAAGTCAAAAAAATACTACATATAGCCTACATGTAGGATAAACTGTACACGGTTTCTATGTATTACCAGCAAATGGAATTAAGTGTGCTCACTACTAAACAGTGTCTAGTACATATAAACCAATAAGTCCAGTTTCATATTGGTTAAACGAAGAATACAAATGCAAATAAAGATGGCCTTTCGTTTTCTGTAAGTCACCACAGTGATCACCCCCTGATGGACACAGCTAAATGCCTTGAACAGACACCTCCGGCATACATAGAAAATATAACATACCTATGGAGCTTTCATCGCGAACCTGTGATACTCGTGGACTTGCAGACTATCTGATCTAAATAGTTACCTTTACCCACTCACAGGACTTCCGATCTCTCCTCATAGATCTCGTTGTTACAACAGCAACTAACTTACCGTCTCCAGTGTGGAGGATCCATCACGGATCCCTCAGTCCAGCCGTGGAAATAGAGTTGACCCAACTATTTTTTTACGATTTTCCCAGGGTATCATATGTCAGTTTATTATGTGGTTGTCTGGTCCTCTTTGGAAGATTTGGGGGATTCTCTGCTTCCACGCTAGCATTGCTGCTAGAATCTTCGGCACGAGATTCTTCCTCAGACGAGGCTCCACCGTCAGCTAGGTCACTAATCTCAGACTCGACGTCCGATTCGACTTCTGCCTGTACTGGCGGAACGAATACCTGTGCATCTGGATTCAATGTGAACTCCGGACCCTCTGCCGCAGAGGACAACGGATCATCCACGGGTACTGAGATTGGCCACTGATCCTCTGAGCTGCTACTACTGGGTGGTGGTACAAGGATCGGCTTGGAACGAGGAGCTGGGGCCCGTTTCACTAAACTTCTTACGACTAAAATGTTCGTAAGTGCAAATTTAGGATCGTTTGGAAACTTCAATTGATGGACTTACATTTATTGAGCATAGGCTGCATATGCAGCCTATGCTCAATAAATGAAAATACAATAATTGTTTACAAGAAAACATTGTTAATGTGAAATTTACAGACTATCATAATTTTGCACTTACGAACATTTTAGTCGTACGAAGTTTAATGGAACGGGCCCCTGGTTTCATGTTCTGGGGCTTTTTACTTACGTCTGGCCGCTGATCAACCTCTAATGGTAGGCTATCACATGGAAGTAGAAAATTGTGGTGCAACACCCGACACTGCTCCTTACCGTTCTCCGCTCTAACCTGATAAACGGGCGAATCCTCATGCATCCGCATAACCACTGTGTGGATATCTTGTTCCCAACAAGAACGCAACTTACCTGGCCCCCCTCTCTCTGAGAGATTTCTCACCAACACCTTATCTCCAGGTCGCAGAATGGCACTTCCCAGGCCCTTGTCGTGTTACGACTTACCTTCGGCTGCTGCCTTGCTAGCACTTTGTTGAGCTAACCTGTATGCTTCCTGCATACACTCTGTCCACTTCTCCACATATGATCTGTATGATCCTGGGTTCTGACCATCCACCTGTCCAAAGAATAGGTCTATTGGCAACCGGGGTGACCTACCAAATAGGAGGAAGAATGGCGAGTAACCAGTCGCATCGTTTCTTGTGGTCCTCAGTATGCTGAGCAAGGTACGATTGAAACGCTCCAATTGTCCATTTCCCTCTGGATGATAAGGGCTTGTTCGAGAATGAATGACTCCACAATGTTTCTGCAGTTGCTTGAAGAGTTCATTCTCAAACTCCTTACCTTGATCGTGATGCAGCCGACTGGGAAATCCAAAGCGTAGGACAAAATCGTTGAAAATCTTGTCAGCTGCGGTTTTACCAGACTTGTTCTTGGTAGGGTAGGCCTGGGCAAACCTGCTGAAATGCTCCATCACTACTAACATATACACGTGACCACCCTTTGAACGTTCTAAGTGTACATAATCTATTGATACCAGTTCAAACGGCAAGTGGTGGTTATCGGTTTCAGCGGTGCCCGGCGATGAACATTGTGCCTACGATCTTTCAAAAAGGCACATATATTGGTGATCAAATGAGATATCCCTGGCCATCCATGGCCAAAAGAAGCGATCTCTTGCTAGAGCAATAACTCTTTCTGACCCTAAATGTCCCATCTTCTGATACAGCTCGGTATACACCAGTGGTCTGAATTTACTTGGGAGTGCCAATTGTAGAATATCTTCCCCACCTGATTCTCTGTACTCCCGCCATAACACTCCATCAGGATATATTACCAGCTTAGCCCACTCTCTTAACCAAGCCTTTTGGTCATTGTTCTTCCACTCACCTGCGTTGGGTCGAGTCCCTCTTCTCACTGCCTGCATTACCTTACCAAGCACATGGTCCTCTTCTTGTGCCTGACGTATCTGCAACTTGCTCAGCACTGCAATATTTGAATGATTCTCATTGTTCTGGTTATCTACCTGTAAGTTAGGTTCTGCACTAGATAGCGCTATTACCCATCCTGTTTGCATCTGCTCATGCGCTAACTGAAACACTGCCCCAAACTCGTCAGGTCCCACCTTCTCTGACCACTGTATCATGTACCTGCTGATGTATAACGGCATGCGTGACAGCCCGTCGGCATCCTGGCTCTGTCGACCAGACTTGTAGTATATATGGAAGTTATAGTCGGCTAGCTCTGATACCCAACAATGTCTGGTTGCATCAAGCTTTGCTGAAGCTAAGATGTAGGTTAGAGGATTGTTGTCGCTGAAAACCGTAAAAGATGGCGCATAGTACAAATACTCATTGAATCGGTCGGTAACCGCCCATTTCAAAGCCAGAAATTCCAACTTACCAGAGTGAAGATGGTCATTGCGTTCCGCCGGTGTAAGTGTACGTGACCCATAACCTATTACGGCCAGTTTACCGTCATCCTTCGCCTGATGCAAGAGCGCACCTAATCCCCTTTCGACGTTTCTTCTTGGTGGCTCTTGTTCTTTTTTGGTACTTGCCTCACCAACTGATGACTCCTCGTTAGTATACTTCAACAGATCATACAGAGACTTTGCACGTCTGGAAAAATCTTGAACATACTTACGGTAATAGTATGGGTAATTTAACGATCGGAGTTCATCCTTACCGGAATCCCGACTGGAGACCTGGTTTGGCCCTCACATACGTCTTTGGAATTTTGTATGTGACAGTTGAATCTGGTAATTCTGGTTATACCCCTTATGTGAGTATTACGATATTCGTAATCCTATTTTAGGGGAAGGGGCCAAGTGACTTTGATGTGGTATGGACCTGGCACCAGGTCAGGTTATTCTAATTTCAGGGCTGAATATATTTGTTCTCAATGTAAATATTCCGTTCTGATTTTGGGATTTTTCCCCCAATGCAGCAGGTTAAAACGGGATCGAACCCGTTTGCCCGGCCTTACATGACCTTAGCTGTTGATAGGCCATTAAACACTAATAAACAAACAAACAAACTTACGGTAATAACCAATGAACCCCAATAGTTGACGTGTCTCACCTACATTTGTAGGTTGTCTGTCCTTCAGGGCCAAAACCGCCTGTTTATCCGTGTCGTCCATAGAATAACCATCCTTGGAGACAAGTAGCCTATTTCACCAACATTGCAAAGTATACTATTCTAGCAAAGTATACTTTGCTAGAAAAGTATACTTTGTAATGTTGGTGAAATAGGCTACTGATGTCCCAGATAACGTACCTCAGGCCGAAATAAGTTACAATTAGACGGCTTCAACTTAATGCCCTTATTCTGTAGTCTACGCAACACTGTCCGCACATCTTCGAGATGTTGGTTATATGACTTCCTGTAAACCAGTACATCGTTCAAGTATGGAATGCAGATCTTGTCCCTCAGATCACCGAGACTGTTCTCCATGAAGTGTTGAAAACAACCTGGGGCCCCTGAAAGCCCAAAGGGAATCCGTAACCACTCGTATAGACCCCACGGTGTAAGGAAGGCTGTATGCCTATATTCTTCCTTAACATAGCCCTGATGATGGGCATTCCCTTGGTCTAACAGAGTGAACCATTCCTTACATTTGAGGCTGTTCAGCGCTTCCTGTATCCTCGGTATTGGTCTCCGATCCTTCAGTGACTTCTCGTTTAATTGTCGGTAGTCTATGCAAAGTCTAAGTGTGCCATCATGTTTTCTCACACAAACAACAGGACTAGAATAGGACGATGAAGACTTTCTGACCCACCCCCTGTTGACTAAATCAAAGATGTAGTCCTTCACTTCGGTGTACAGGGGCGGGGGAATAGAGACATAGGTCTTCTTGACTGGTTCTGGGTCCTGAAGTCCGATATCTAGCTCTAGGTCAGAGACACATCCTATATAGGTTTCATTTCTCGAGAAGGCCGAGCATTCCTGGTGCAGTAGCTGTCTGATATCACTTACCTGTTCTGCTGTCAGGTTATCGCCATCCCAAGGTACCTGATAACGGTCCCCATGGCGATCAGGTGTCGAAGTCTCAAAGGACTGCGCATTGGTCATACTTACACCGATTTCCGCCTTAGTACAGGATACATCGCCTGGAGCATCATTATCAGTGTTACCGTGCAGATCAGGTAGGGTGATTACAGACTGGACCCGGCTGTAAGGTACCTAGGACTGTGCCCTTCCTGAGTGTAATGTCATGACTGCTTGCATTATGGACTGGAATTGATACAGCAAGACCCTTGATTGACAGTCGGCAATGCCTCATTGAGCTCGAGTCCCTCTATCAAGTGGTGATCATAACTAGGCATACAAATGGCGGCTTGACGCATTCCTACAACACCTGCATGTACAACACACTTGACGGCCTTTGTCATACCATTTGGTATTAAAATGTTTTGCTTACCATACTTGGCCACCCCTATTTGGTCAATATTACACTCTAATAGTACTATAGACACACACTTGATGATGGCCGAACTTTTGCCAGTCAATGCAAATGTTAATGTTAAACCATCATCGAGCCCTTCTGATGATGACGATGTATTGTCTTTGACATGTGTAATGATGTTAAACCCAATTATGGGTCTCTAAATCTACGGAACTACAGACCAAAAATGGAACTTGTAGGCTCTCCGTCTGAGGAGACAACTGAAAATCTAATTCCACCCACCCTTCAAACACCAAAGAGTCACCACTAGCCGATTTAATAACTAGATCATGCTCAAAAAGTTCCTCAATTTGTCTTAAGTTCCTTAGATGGAAAATGGTGATTTAGCCACGAAGTTGACAAAATGGACACCTGTGCGCCAGTGTCCCATAATACTTCCTTTTGATTACCATCAAGGATATACTGCACGTTACATTTTTCACCAATAAGTTTTAACTAGTTTTGTTCTCGATTTCGGTGACAATTGATGTACGCGTCCTCTCAGTTCTTTAAGACTAATCTTGGGTTTGTTATTGTCTTCCATCATCTTAATTGCGTCACATATTGGTTTATGCTGGATCCAGTGTCGTTTTTGACAGGATGTAGAACAATACAGGGACGTTTTGCATTCTGAACATTGCCGTAAAGTAATTTTCGCGGTGTCACATGTGACGTTATAAAATACACAACACGGGGCCTCGTTGTGGACCATATCTTGCCCCTTCAATATGGCCTCTGCTCGTTTCCCGAATTCGCGTTGTTTCTTCCGGCACGACATCCTCTTTGCCAGTGCTCGGCACTTCCGCATTTGGAACAATGTGTACACTTTTGACTCGTATTGGCACAATGAGCGCACGTACGTAGTGGTCTGGGTCTATTTCCACTTCCGGCAGATGATTGATTTTTACCAACACGACGTTTGCCCATTTTCTCCTCTAGAGTAGTATGGAATTCCCCTCTGATTACATCATCACGGAGCCCTGTCGAAACGGAGTGTAGAAACATTTTTTTGCACCAGCACGGGATGATACGTTACACCTATATACTCTTCCTTCGATGCAAACAATACTTTTTGACGCATGTCCAGAGCCCTGAACAGGAATTATTGTGGAGATTCTTTGTGATCTTGGGATAACCCACACATTTGCTGATATAATTCAGTCGGTGTCTGCTCTTTATAGTACGCCCGCACCATATAATTCAATGTTGACAAGTCTAACTCTTCACGGCCCTCCAGATAACTTCTCAGTCGATTTCTAGGCTGGATAGCCTTGATGACAGCATCTATGATGTTTTTCGTTGCATATCCTTTTTCAATTCCCGACGTGACCTGTCGCATATAGCTGACAAAACTAAATCCATTTTTGAGATCACCGATTTGTCCATTTAATTTAAATTCCTTCCTCCAAAACGGAGTACTACTGTCAGATACGGCTGTTTTTTCCCGTAGAGTCCATTACTACTGTGTCCACGGTCACCGATCCCCCCGCTGTGGTGGGAACTGGCGCCACTAACATTTTTGACAACGCGGCAAGCTTAGACTCCAGCTCCTCATCATGTTCCAGGTCGTGGAGATCCCCGTCTCAGTCGCTGGTGAAACCTCCTTAATTAACCCCTGGAGCATGTCTTTCGAGGCTGTATAAATCTTCGCCTTCATGTCCATCCAAGCGTGGAGTACTGGTTCATCCATCAGTGGATAGTGTCGTCTGATCCTGGACGAGCCCCCAAATGTTAGACAGCGGGACGGGTTGGACAGTAATGGACACCCCTGTGGAAGAGAGAACAATAAGTTAAACTGGGAACAAGAATTTATTCAAGTTTCATTTTTGACTCCATGATGGTGACCGAAATTGGTTTCCCCTCAGACTCAATCATTTCGATTGGTTGACATGGAGCTCAAGCGCCATCTCAAAGAATCCAAAATGCCCGAGTACCAGTTTATGATCTGTGCCAAGTTTTACAATCGGGGTCATCAAAGGCATAAACAGGTATACATGTAACATAATAATTCACTGACGTGCATAGTCTTGGTTCAATTAAAGGTTCCATACTCGAATGTCTAAGGGTTTTACAAATTAGTATGTGAAGGGAGATAACTCAAATAACCGGCCAAGATTTCCAAAACTGAACCAGAGTCACAACAATTCTAGTAATCTGCACTGGTGAGCCAGCCACCATTAGCATATTCCACGGTTATAAGTACATCATATATTGCTGACGACAATAATAATTTCACAAAGGGAGGTAACTCTCACATGATGGTTGATCAACTGTTTTGACGGATCATTGATTCTCTAGAAAAGATATCACCCTAACCGTGTTCTGACAAAACCGGGCTTAATGGTCTGCACAACAAGGGTACATTACCATCTGACTGTATAGCAAACAGATCAAAATTATGTCATACTGAATGGTGTGACGTGTAGACCCTGATCAGACTGTGCGGAGGCGCAGACTGATCTAGGTATACACTGTCGGCAATGGTCATAAAACTTGTCTTGTCAGAAGACATGCCGTTTATAACGTTTCATCACAACAACAAGATGAGTGTCTGATTCACATAGACTCAAAATCAACAAGTAAATCAGCTCTGGTACATAAATTATACAAACGTTATTACGACTGATTAAATCAAGGATCACGACCATCAACTAACATGGTTTCATCCAACATGGGTAACTATGTGCTACATAATACCGACTATTCATAATATTATATAACAATATTCACGACAACCTGTCTGGGTGCATTTCATGCTTTACTGGGTAGAACCAGTACCTGGACTCGGTGCATGTGATGCACAATCAAATCTGTCAGTCGTGATTTGCGAAAAATAATAAATGCTGATCGACATTATACGGCAATCAGACCTGCATCAATATTCATATCCGATTAATGGATTAATGGATTCATGGTTAATTACTTAATTGCTCTAATTAGTCTTTGATTAATTAACAAAATCTCCAGCAAATCTCAAACTCACATGTACATGGTATGAACGGTTGATTAGAAATAATAAAAACAAGAAATGGCATCGTTGCACAAAGTGAAAGTCTTACAGACGGAAACACAGACACACGGTTGCACGTACACACAGACATACTGACGCACGGACGAACGTACACACAGATGAACAGACACAGACACACGTACGCACAGAGGCGCGTACACACACACGGTCACACGTACATAGACGCACGGACGAACGTACACACGGATGAACAGACACACGGATGAACAGACACACATACACATGGACGAACAGACGCACGTACGCACGTACGCACGACGCACATGGTTCTACAATTGTGGACAGGTCGAATATGTGCACAAATTCATGTGATCATAACGCAAAAAAATGTACATTGTTGATCTATAAAGGTCTGTTCAAAGTTATCGGCATATTTGCCAGTCAGGCTCAACAACAAGCAACAAAATACTGTGTGAACGGACGGACAACCGGCACTTTGTCAAAACACACACAGTATTCATAGGAACACATTTAGCATAAATGTATGTGTACACGATTATTAACCTGATTTATACAAGCACTTTTGGTCAATAATGATTGTCTGCATCTGTATGTTACGGCAAATTTGGCTGTTCACGGGGCTGGGCAGATATGATTTTTTTTTTGTGTACCATATCTTCTACTTTGTCAATATTTTTTTAATTGTTTTTCTCATAATTATGTTTTTATGACATCTCAAAATGGTTCCAGTCACCAAATGCACATATTAAAAGTTGCTGAATGTGAAAACGAATTTATGAGGCGGTTCAAATTTATGAGGATTGTGTCTACCGAGTACTACGGCTACTGGTTACCACCGTTTACTGGGTCAACTACCAATGCTGCATTGGAATGACCATGTAATCAGGTGTTTACATCGATAAAATAATACATACACATCATAGAACACCCTGTTATTCACCTAAATTAAGAAATTTCTCCCGCCTCGGTAGAGAAAAATGACGTAGAAAACCGCCAAAGGTGGATCTACTGCCGCCTAAACAGATACAGAGCCAGCAAATATGGCAGCTTTAGTTTCGCACAATAACATTTAAACCTACAAATTGATATCTGACTTGATCTATTTTCTTCAGTATTGGACATCACGCACATTATAGTATTTTTATTTAAATTTAATCTCATTATATCGAGTGCGAAACAAATTTTATCACTCCCATATATGTAAGTGTGAAGTCACGTTGCAATCACGTGCTGAGACTGTTTTGGTTCTCCGTGTAAATATTGGCGGTTTGTGATTAGGGACATTCTCCATATTAAATTCGGTGAATTGTATGCCGTGGTGATCGTTCTATTTATCGCCACCATCCGAACGTTATTAGCACATAGCTTGGACGTTGCATACAACGCAACCAGAATGCAACGTACGCAACCAGAACGCAACGTTCTACAAACGTCGTGTACACGTTACGTACGACGCAACCTATATGCAACGTTGTAACAACGTTGTGTGAACGTTGTGTGTAACTCAACCTAGACGCAACCTAGATGCAACGTTCTTACAACGTTCCATATAGCACGTAGCTTGGACGTTGCATACAACGCAACCAAAATGCAACGTACGCAACCAGAACGCAACGCAATAACGCAACCTAGATGCAACGTTCTTACAACGTTCCATATAGCACGTAGCTTGGACTGTAGCATACAGCGCAAGCAGAGCGCAACGTTCTACAAACGTCGTGTACACGTTGCGTACGACGCAACATATATGCAACGTTGCAACAACGTTGTGTGTAACGAAACCTAGACGCAAACTAGATGTAACTTGCTTACAACGTTGCATAGCACGTAGCTTGGACGTTGCATACAAAGCAACCAGAATGCAACGTACGCAACCAGAACGCAACGTTCTACAAACGTCGTGTACACGATGCGTACGACGCAACCTATATGCAACGTTGCAACAACGTTGTGTGAACGTTGTGTGTAACGCAACCTAGACGCAACCTAGATGCAACGTGCTTACAACGTTGCAATTACGTTGTGTGTTTGCTGGGATGGCGGCAGTGACACTTGATCTAAAAAAATATTCGTACGACAGCCCAATACCTATCGTAGACTTACGAGGAAAGTTACGAAGTTCGCACGAAATTGACGTTAGTGAAACGTTAAAATGCGCCTAAGAAGTTCGTACAATAAGTTTTTATCGTAAGAAGTTTAGTGTAACGGGCCCCAGGCCCGTAGCCAGCCTTCAAAATAGTTGGGTGCGTAATGAGCCGCGGAGCGACGAATACCAACCACGAAGTGTCGACGGGGGGGGGGGGGGGGGGGGGGGGGGGGGGGGGGGGGTGTTGGGGGGGGGGGGGGGGGGGGGGGGGGGGGGGGGGGGGGGGGGGGGGGGGGGGGGGGGGGGGGGGGGGGGGGGGGGGTCCGGGAGGGGGATTTTACCCCCCTTTCTCGACGGGGGGTTTAAGAAATTTTTGAAATTTAGGCGCTAAATCCTGCATTCTGTGACATTTACGACTTTATGAGGTATAGTTTTTATTTTATGAATTTATAAGTTAGAGTTTTTGATAGTATATAGTTTGTATGTAGTATAATGATTAATGATAATTAATAATATTTAATAAAACAACACAAAAATTGTGTTATATTACCGCGTTTTATCCGTATTCGTTACAAAATATTTTCGTATGTTTCGTGATGTCACTAGCATGATGGTCAGTTATTTTTTATGGCCCATATATGGGCAAACCTTCGGCGCCCTACGCGACCTCAACAGCTCAGAGCAGATCGCCCCACTCATCGACTATGTAGAAAAGACCTGGATGGAGTCGTCAACATGGGCTGTCACGAACTGGTGTATCTTCGACCTGGGTATGCAAATCTATAAAGATGTAGATCTATATCTCCGGAGGGTAGCGGAAAAATGGAGAAACATCATATTTTTGGTCAAGTGTATGATTAAGCCATCTGGAAATAAAATACTCATTACGAAACCTTCGTTCCATATCAAATAAATTCCCAAGTTATGACGGGACCATCGTTGCTGCGTTCACAATTCATATTGAGGCAGTTTAGTAATCATTATACTGACAACCACAGTCGACCATTATTTCACAGTGTAGAAGTTAGTATAGTTTATACCTACAGTATTTAAGCTATATTGGTTACAATCACTAGAAGGTACCGTTATTGTATAATTTCCTTCTTCAGTCTGGAACATATCGCATTCCTGACAACGGTAAACCCTGTCAATTACCGTAGCCAATTTCTCTCCCAGGACGTGATTATAGGCATATCAAATACCTGATTGTGAAATTAGCACCGTGTCGCTTGCACGCTACATGCAAACAGACAATACGGTTTTCAGCTGTGCTCCGTAAGCAGTAAGTAATTGTCTTTCAAATAGACAAAGGGCGAATACTTCCCTTTGATCTGCAATATCGAACTACATGTACGTGCCAAAACAGTTGAAATGGCGATTTGCGGATTCTTATTTTGGTGATTAAAATATTACCAAATCCGTGACGGAACCGGTCATGTATCCAAGCCATGTGATTGTTTTCAAAAGTATTTATTACAAATTGTCATACCGAACATAATATGGCTCGTCGGGTTAAAATGGGGGATTATTCACTTTGCAAACAGTGTAAATTTCCGCAGTATGGTCAAAACGATCACTGATAATTAAGCTACCAGAAAGTAAAACTATTTCACTAAAATGTGTCTGGCAAAAATGTGATCATAGTGATTATGAGACGACTATAATAATGTACTTTGTTTCTACTATGAGTATAGTGTACGTCGTGTAACTAAGTATATATACGGTATACAAGTTTTAAACGTTTTTCTTTCGGTGTTTCTGATTTCAAATTTGAGCAAATGAGCAGGGGCTACACTGAGTGTACATAAATGCGAACTCATTCTTGTACGTAGTACCACAATGGTGTGTTGGCTGAAATCACAAGCATAACGTAAGGTAGTATAGAATGGCAAACGGCGTAGCACACCGATCAGACTGCACACATGTGCTCGCTGATATGTTGCTACAATGGTTGCACATACATATGAATCCATTATTGTACTTGTACGAAATACCGCAATGGTTTATTGGTGAAACGTGATGAAGATCCTTGTTCTTTATGAATAACATACTCGCACAGACATAGTGCAATGTTGTATGGGATTGCAACATGTGTAGACCCTGATCCGGTTATGTACATGTATGCGCTCGCTGATCTGGAGCTACACTGGTTCCACATATACATGATGTCATTCTTATATTCCAAACCATAATAGTTTATGTGTTAATGATCAGATAATTGAGTAGGTCCTGATCAGTTTGCCGAACTGTGTTCACATCTTTCAAAACGCGGAATAATTGGACCAATCAGACGATAACAAAACGTTAGTGTATTTGTAGCCAGCGTAGATGCATTGTACTTGTTCTTCGCAAACACGTCGAGAACACCGTAAATAACTATTTAATTACTAAAATCTATCCAGACTATAGTGTCTGTATACATGCTTTCAAACCATATATTTTGTTAACTATCTAAGGTCCGAATCGGCCAAAACAATTGGTCCGAATCAGCCAAAAAACACATGGTCCGAATCAGCCAAAGAGTGGTCACAATCAGCCAAACGCATGGTCCGAATCGGCCAGAAAAATAAGGTCCGAATCAGCCAGGCCGAGGTCCGAATCAGCCCATAAGGGAGGTTTTCGCTTGGCACGTCACATATATTTGTTTTTATAGCCATACTGTATGATAAAATATGTAATTTAATTGTTGCAATATAGCCAGCCAGCACATAACTGAATTCGCAGTCTGGTCAAGGACTACACTGTTCGCTAACGTGTTATAGTCCACATGTGCTGTATTTATTTAAATCTATAAAAGACTATTAGTATCGGCTATAACGAGTTGTTATTAATTGTGTTGTATCCCTACTAAAATACAAGGTATTAGATAATGGTCTTTTGTCTACATAAAGGTGTGAAAAACATCCATGGTAATTGATAAGATATACAAACCATACACAAATATAAAAACAATATATTGCATGCATATTAAAGTTCGTTTTCATCAATATTCATAATACAAGGTAATTTATTATTGTTTTTTTTAGATGAATATTAAGGATATATAAAACGGCCCCTACTACAATTTTTTTTTCTACATATATATACATATATATATATATATATATATGGGCCGCGCTCTGTGAAAACCGGTCTTAATGACAACATTTTCAATTTGCATTTTTTTACATTTTCTGATGCGGACACATTTCAAAAACAATATTCTGAAAAGAAAATGCAATTATGTTTAATAGTTTTTGTTTTATCTCACTTTTTGTAGCACCATGTGAATCACGCACGAAAAAAAAACGTAACGTCATCGAGAAAATGAAGTTATTGAAACGGCGACGTTTGTACAATGCAACTCAACAGCCTACATTAGAAATGAGTGTTCATAGACTCATTGACGCTGCTTGCTGTAAACTGTATTTGCTGATAAGTTGCACTAAATGTATCTACAAGTGTTAGTATGTATACTATCAAACATTCATCAGAATAAAACTATGATATGTACATGTAGTGAACAAAACAAACGCACAACTATCGATTTTAAATCTATAATTAGCCGACCTGTGGCTTCGTAATTGGCCACCATCGCCATAATAGAGTGATATACGTGTGTCGTCAGAAAGATACAATGTAATTATTTAACAATTGGCGTCATTTACAGTTAATTGTGACGTCATTTATTGATTTAGGCAATACGTCAGCAAAGACCAAAAACTAAACGGCATTCCTGGTGTTGGAAATTGTAAATTATATGCACATCGTATCGGTGATTGAAACAAATGCATTTTATTTCTGTAGAAATGAATGACCAGAATTTGGATAGGCCTATGGCTGCACATATCAATGACTTCAGCGCCAGATGGGGTCTAGAGGGTAGTCGGACACCCACGGGCATTTTTAAACAAACTAAAAATCGACTGTTCATTCCCCGACTCTCGGAATTAAATTTATATCTCAGAAAGCGGGACTGTGTAGCCAATATGACTGACGGACGGGCTAATGTACATGTACCCCGTACTAGCAGGTAGCAGGTATATGGGAAAATGCTGCGCTGACCCCCACTCCCTCGATTGGCCACCACCGCCACTGCCGGGAAAATGTGGAGATGTAACATACATGGTTGTATAATTGTTACATCATACATGTCCCGATAAAAATACCTGCAGTATATTCTGTCGTGGGGAATAATTAATTTGAAAATGAAATGTGCAATTTAGTTTTGTTGTGTTTCAGAAAAAGTACATTCAGCGCATTTGTAGGCAAAGAAACAGCCATGCTAAAAACAAGGGCGGATTCACGTTGGGGAAATCCCGGCGCCCCCCCCCCACCACCCCTATAATTTGGCGAGTAACGATATGTTTGCTCTAAAATGCGCCATAACGCAGCAAAATGGGGTGTAAATATCAAACATATTCCTGAGGGCATACCGCCGGACCCACCAAGCAGTCCCCCAGCTCCGCTTGGTCGACGAACAAACGGTGCTAGTTCGAAAGTATAGTAAACTATTTAAATTAAGGAGTCCCGCCCTCCCCCCCCCCCGCCACCCTAACCTGAAATCCTGGATCCGCCCCTGAAAAGCACCGTGGCGTATGTACATGTATTTTGCATAACTGCACACTATAACACAGTCAGTGATTTACACACTAATTTTGTGGGTGGCAGGTGGGAGCACGCGATGGGTAATTTAACGATCATGGTTCATCCTTACCGGAATCCCGACTGGAGACCTGGTTTGGCCCTCACATACGTCTTTGGCATTTTGTATGTGACAGTTGAATCTGGTTATACCCTTATGTGAGTATTACGATATTCGTAATCCTAGTTTAGGGAAAGGGGCCAAGTGACTTGGTGTGGTATGGACCTGGCACCAGGTCAGGATATTCTAATTTCAGGGCTGAATATATTTGTTCTCGATGTAAATATTCCGTTCTGATTTTGGGATTTTCCACTTAATGCAGCAGGTTAAAATGGGATCGAACCCGTTTGCCCGGCCTTACATGACCTTAGCTGTTGATAGGCCGTTAAACACCAATAAACAAACAAACAAACAAACAAACAAACACACTAAATTTGTCCCGATCACAACATTGATTTTGTTGAAATGACGCTCCACACCCTGCGACTATTGTTCGAAGCGGCTCATTTGAATTTAGACGCGTTTAAGGTGTGCATGTGCTTTTGTTTATATTATTTACACGCCTCCGACTAGAACGGCCCTTTCATAACAAACAAAGCACGCAGACGTGCATTATTTAGTACAATGTAGTACAATGAAAGAAAATTAACAACAATCTGGCAAAGTTGGACTTCTTAAATGTGTAAATGTTGGAGGCCTGTGCATCTGTTCAGTCTGATCAGTGTCTGCAATGATTGCAAATATAGTCAAATTACTATACATTCATATAACCATATTTACAAGTGGTCATTTTAAAGAATATTTACATTGTTATCAAACGGCAATCATACGGCTGATTCAATGCGATATTTTTGAAAGTCGCTAAATATTAAGTGACACCGAACACGTAAGTGGTAGTTTATACATATAGAAATCAGTAGGCTACGTCCTTGGTGGCTACAATTTTGTATTACAATAATCTGATATAACCATGATTATTGTGTCGCAGTAAATATGCATGTGACACAATACCAACACACTAAATACTAAAACATGTTTGGCCCGGTGTCACCATGATGCGATATGCCAGGAACGGCGTATATTTTGGCACTACCATAATTATAAATCTGTCATACGCTTATTTTTCTGAAAATTTCCAAATCGTATTTTCATGTTGACTTTTGAAACATTCGACAGGCGAAACAGTAAATTAAACGAATTAAGCCCTGTGCCCAGTTATATTTGTTACATAATACTGATTCTGTGATGGTGTTATCTAAAAATTACCGGTTGTATGGTTATTTAGTTTCAAATGTCGTCCATATATGAACAAAATTTCGACAAAATCACTACGTGTTTCCTTGAAGGAAACCGAAAAAACAGACAACTGTCTGAACCACTATGTAAATAACTGTAAAATTCTGCTACGCGTATCCAGCATTATAATGTTTGTGAGCCACAAATAGTAAAACGTACAGTACGGTTATATATAGGACAACGTCAACTTATTGCAAATATGACGCAACTATTTCAAGTGTCAAAATCCGACGTGACGTTGGTTTCAAGCGTAAGTTTGCGACGTCATTTTCAGGCTTTCATGACGTTGTCATTAAGGCCGGTTTTCACAGAGCGCGGCCCATATATATATATATAATATTATATATATATATATATATATATATATAATGTAGAAAAAAAAATAATTGTTGTAGTAGGGGCCGTTTTTACCAAATTCCCAAAACTTAGGGGTCGTTTTGACCAAATCCGGGCCGTTGCGACCAGGGGCCGTTTTGACCAGGGGCCGTTTTGACTCGGGTTAGGGTTAGGCTTCTCACGCGGTCAGGTCCCAAATAGTTTGAATATTTGTTACATTTTGTTATTCACACTGACGTCACTGTACATATATACTATTAGTAAAGTAACTTGATCCTATACTATTAGTAAAGTAACTTGATCCTTGGGCGGTGAAAGCTGGAGTTGGTATTAGGCAGATCAGCTGGATCAACGAGACGCAGTCGAGTTGATCAGCTGATCTGCCCAAGACCAACGAGAGCTTTCCGGTCCAAGGATCAAGTTACTGTACTAATATTGCGTTTATTATATACCAGTCAAACATTTAAAACACATATATTGCATTGACAAATCGTATAATTGGATTACAAAGTTGTAATTATTTTCTGCGCAGTGCTTTGACGGCAGTCATTTGGTTTATCGTCTAGCACCGAGACGTCGCGCTAGTGACACGCGACCAGAAACGACGTCAAATTTCAGCTATCATTTTCTGTCCTATTTTCTAAACATATCCCGACTAATATCCTACATCAAGTGTAATGTCCGTTGACAGCATGCATTTTAAGTGAAAATTACTAGCTTTTACGGGATTATTCTCATTTGAAGGACATCATTATGATTTCCCGAACTTTCCTGATGACAAGTAGTTCTGGCAAATCAGAACGAGAACAGAGTGGAATATGGATTCAGAAAGCCACTGAGTGGAATACGGAATTTAAATCTGCCGTGTCGTATCTGGCTGAAGAATACACCATGAATTCACCACATATCTTTCATAGTATATAATAAATTGCTGTATTTATATGGCGTAATTAACGATGTGCTCCAGATAACGTGATTGTGTGTTCATGAGCAAAAACAATCTTGGCTTGTCCGAAAAACGCACCCCCCCCGGCTACGGGCATGTATACATTCATATAACCATATTTACCAGTGGTAATTTTAAAGAATATTTTCATTTTTAACAAACGGCATTCGTACGGCTGATTCAATGTGATATTTTTGAAAGTCGCTAAAAATTACGTGACAATGTACACGTAAGTGGTAGCAAATACAGATACAAATCCGTAGGCTACGTCCCTTGTGGCTACAATTATGTTCGCAGTAAATATGCACGTGGTACAATACCAACACACTAAATACTAAAACATGGTTGGCACAGTGTCACCATGATGCCATATGCCAGGAGCCGCGTATATTTGGCACTACCATAATGTCACATCTATGATAAGCTTATTTTTCTGAAAATTTCCAAATTGTATTTTTATGTTGATTTTCGAAACATTCGACAGGCGAAACAGTAAATTAAATTAAATTAAATTAATTTATCCAGAATACGTGTTCCAGTTCATGAGCCAACTATTTACATTTTCTTTAATAAAAGTAACATTTGCCGGGCACACTTTCACGTAATCTGAACAGGACAGTTTAGCACAATTAGTAAAGACCGCACACATGCGCCACGGATTCGATCCTCAATGTGTATATCTGATGGTGGTCGCCTGACAAGATATGTTTGTTTTCTTTGAATATTCCGGTTTCAACCCAATTAAGAAACATACAGACGCCTCCATATACGCCGACTACAATTGTTCCCGAGTTTGTATTGTATAAATAATTATAAATAAAGTTTAAAAGAAATATTAGCAATATGATTACATAATACTGATTTTGTGATATGTTATCAAAAAATGAAATCTGATTATTTAGTTTCAAATGTCATTGCACAAGTCGTCCATATCATGTATATTATAACAAGAGTTGTCAGAAGACAACGCAGCTCGCCTGTTGGCAGCCTTCACTCAAACTTGGCACAGTTGCATAAACAAAACATGTATATTATATAACTTGACCTTGGGTTAAGGGGCATGCGGTGGACCTTGACATTGGGGTCAGTGGTGTAAGGTGGGTCGTGGGTTTGCTATAGCATAATATAGCACATTAAGATGAATGTATGTATGAAATATCAATGCGCTCCCTGAAAACAGAAGTAAAACAAAATTTAACCCAACGTTAAGTTTATGAACGCAATAAGTTGGTGATTTTCTACAGCATGATAGCTATTAACATGATGAATGCATGTATGAATGTGCTAAGTTTGTGACCTTGACCTTGAGGAAAGGGATGGGTGGGTGTGGGTCATGTATTTGCTGTACCACAATAGAGGATCATCAGATGAATGCATGTATGAAATATCAAAGCGTTCCCTGTAAAGAATCAGAAGTTAAACAACATTTACCCCAACGTTAAGTTTATGAATGTGTTAAGTTTGTGACATTGACCTTGGGATAAGGGTTGATGGTGGGTCATGGATTTGCTACATCATGATAGAGGGTCATCTGAGGAATGCATGTATGAAATAACAAGGTGATCCATGAAAGGAAACAGAAGTTATAAGACATTTACCCCAACGTTAAGTTTATGAATGTGCTAAGTTTGTGACCTTGACCTTGGGGTAAGGGTTGGGTGGTGGGTCATGGATTTGCTACAGCACGCTAAAGGTCATCTGAGGAATGCATGCGTCAAATAACAAGGTGATCCATGAAAGGAAACATAAGTTATAAGACATTTACCCCAACATTAAGTTTGTGGACGCCGACCACTATGAAAACAACTGAAAATTCAGCATATCCAAACTTAAAATGTTTGTGAGCCGCAAATAGTAAAGCGTATGGCCGCAGCCATCTAGTTTTAATTTTAAACTCTGTAAACAGAAATTCTTGTGTGCGGTAGGTTATTGTTGATGTTCCACTCATACCATGTATTTTATACACAGGAAATAGTGACCGTACGGGTGGTTCGACTCTGGGTTACAGACTGTACAGATTGTCTTCGGCCCGGCTGTGTGCCCACAGCAGGTAATTGTTACTTACTGTCCTATGGTTCTTACGTGCTGTGATCTAGATTTCCCTGTACATCCGAACCGTCAGATCAGGGTCTACACTGTTTGAGAACTGGTATTTTCCCCAGTTTTGAAAATTAAAATATGACCTGTGCTGCGCGATCAGGGTCTACAATATTCAAGTGATTCAAATAACCTCCATATAGCTCGTAAAATGTTAGCTTGTAACCGGTCCCGGATTATTTGGATAGACAATACAATTGCTATTTTTCCTCAGTAAAATGTTTTGCCAAATTATGTAATGGGTGAATAATTATCATGTTAAGGACTCGTTCTATACATGATCATCGTTTGATTCAAAGATAATTGCTTCGTAAATGTGATAGAACATATGTATAACATATATGTGAATACTGGCTCATTACTGTATCCTATACGGAACATGGGGTGGCCAAGTCGGCCATCTTTGTGTGTTCCAGCCATCAGCAAGTATCACCTGTTCTGCCGTTTGATAAAGAACTTAAAATGTGAGGTAGAACTTATGTATAATGTAGCTAATCACATGTAGAAAAGGCAGGACAACGGACTCCTATCCATTATATTACATCAAACTGTAAAATATGTCTGTTTTCTGGATAGGTTTGTGCCTGTGAACCACCATAATGATTATAGATAGCCTCATACACAGAAAATGGCACAGTGCATCACCTTTACCTGGTGAATCACACATCACAGACCGTATATGCCCACTACTGTACTCTGTTATTAGCTACCAAATCCAGTGACATGTAAGCAGTTACCGGAATGTATTGTCCCCGCTGTCTGCTCACCTACTATGCGAGTGAATATGGATTTACCTGTGTGTAACGTGTACACTAACATAGGCTGTGCATCTCATCGAAAAGTTTACACATCAACATTTATTTTAAGATTGATGGGAGAAATGCTGAGATATATCGTCTTTTGTATAGTTTGCTGGCATAATATTTGTAGCTTGCGGTTATCATTTCTGTCTATTATGTATTGCACCACATTTTATTTGGTTTGCTGTCATATTATTTGCTATATGTGTCAAACGCACGAAGTAGTGAAACTGTACGATGGCTTGTACATACAAAGATGGCGGAGATGGCAACGCAATGAACTATATAGTATATAGTAACAATCAATGTTTACATATGTTATATTCATATATCACATCGCTGAGTGTATCTATCTAAGACCTACTACCTTAAACTCCTTATTGCATTTTAAAATAATTTCAGTACATAATTTTTGTTTCAAATAACCTCCATATATCTCGTAATGGGTGAATAATTATCATGTTAAACTCCTTATTGCATTTTTAAATTATTTCAGTATATAATTTTTGTAATGTTTGCATGTTTTTATTTGTATTGTGTTTGCACATCATACTAATTAAACACCCCTTTTAGTGAAGGTTTGAAGTGAAAAAAACTATCTTTGTGTTTTTCTGTACTAAATTACGAAAAATTCACATTTGTGAATAGTCATGTTTACCAATTGAGGATATTACATCAATATTACTTTGCTTTTGGATGATTTCAGAAAAATGTCTTTACAAATAGACTTCCACTCAGTATGTATGCCCGGAAAGTGTATTTGCATTCGGCAATTTGGGCGTTTTAGATTTAACAAAAACACACGAGCAACTGACGGACAATGATGCTGTAACCATCGCTTTTGCCAGCTGGCTCTGAACTGAAATGTATGCGTTTGGACATACCAGATACGTTGCTGATAATGCCATGTAAGCCGTACAATATTTAATTATTCGGACCTCCTGGACCCCCTTCCCCCCTGGATCCGCGCCTGAATGACGATGATGAAACTGGTACAAACTTTTTGTAAAAGAATGGCCAAGTGTTTTGGCAAAACAAATTGAAGGTAAAACACGTCAAGGTCATGTTAATGGCGGTGTTCCAAATGCAAAGGTCGATTTATTTATATATCATATGAAGCGGAAACCCACATATTGGATATCTCAGACATCGGAGACGCGATGTGGCGGGGGGGGGGGGGAGTATTGAGGGTCCAAAAGGGCCCAATGTTGCTAGGGAGATCCGGGGGGCATGCTCCCCCGTGATATCTTTGAAATCTAAGGGGCGTTGAACGCCATTTCCTGTATTCTCAGGGCCCATTCCTGAGGGCCCAAACCTTGTTGCTAGGGGGGTCCGGAGGCATGCTCCCCCTGAACCTTTTGATGAAGGGGTTGGTGGCAGGGCCCCCGTCCCCCCCCCACACTTCCGCCGCCCCTAGGTACATGCGCACTCAGTAGGCACAAAATGTTCATTATAGGAATTAAATAAGTGTATAATTGTGTCACTGTTCCACCTGTTCTAACAATTACGAGTGGCCGCTATGCAGATATAATCATTAAGTAATATTTATTTTGCTGATAGTGACGCGCTGTGGTATCAGGCTATTTTCATATGCAAATGAGGCATGCCTTTTTAAAAATTATTTATACAAATTAAATGCGTCACCTAAAAATAGCATTTTCGACAGATTATGAAGTATGATCATTGCACATCAAACAAACCAATACAGATAATACATAGTAATGTTCGTTAACATTTTAAGAAACACGGTTATCGCCCCTAATATAAGTGTGCAAAATGGATGTGATAATGTAATGAATTTAGTATAATAACAAGAAACGAGGCAAAGCCACGAAGGCCAGGTTTTTTCCAAGCATAGACACTTGGATAACATAATTATACGCACTTGTTGTACACTAGATGGCCGTGGCCTGCATGTCGTGCCTTGGGGCGAGGCATGGACACTAAAAAAATAGATATAGTAGATGGAAAAACTTTAGCGAAAAAACTTTAACCGGACACACGGACGTACGGACGGACGTATGCCAAAATGCCGACGATATCGCGCTTTCCGCAAGCGGGTGCGACAATGATGATAAACACCCATGTGAAGTATCAAGGTATTGGGTGAAGCAGTTGCAGAGATATAGTACACGAAAAAACTTTAACAAAATAATTAAAAGTAATTTGACCTTGACATTGGGCACAGGGGTAGCACGGTTGGGGGGTAGAATGAAAATATGGATGATGATAAACACCCATGTGAAGTTTCAATGTAATGGGCGAAGCAGTTGCAGAGATATAGTATAACGAAAAAGTTTTAAGCAAAAAACTTTAACCAGATGTACGTTAAAAAGTTAACGTTGAAAATGGCTAAGTCAATTACGTAGAAATAATAGGTGAAGGTAAAAAAATGGTCACATGTTGGATAGTTGTATGTGGTAGGCACCCCTTGGTTATGAAGCTGTGAAGGTTTGGTGGTCCTAGGTGGTACAGTACCAAAGAAATGAACTTAAACACGAAAACTTAACATTGTAAACGCGAAAACTTAACATTAAAAATGGCTAAGTCAACTGCGCGGAAAAAATGGGTCAAGTTAAAAACAAGAAACGAGGCAAAGCCACGAAGGCCAGGTTTTTTCCAAGCATAGACACTTGGATAACATAATTATACCCACTTTTTGTAGACTAGATGGCCGTGGCCTGCATGTCGCGCCTTGGGGCGAGGCATGGACACAATAGTAGATGGAAAAACTTTAACCAAAACAATTTAACCGGACACACGGACGAACGGACGGACGTATGCCAAAATGCCGACGATATCGTGCTTTCCGCAAGCAGGTGTGACAATGATGATAAACACCCATGTGAAGTATCAAGGTATTGGGTGAAGCAGTTGCAGAGATATAGTACACGAACAAACTTTAACAAAAAAATTCAAAGTAATTTGAACTTGACATAGGGCACAGGATCGCGCTTTCCGCAAGCAGGTGCGACAATGATGATAAACACCCATGTGAGTATCAAGGTATTGGGTGAAGCAGTTGCAGAGATATAGTACAACGAAAAACTTTAACAAAAACATTCAAAGTAATTTGACCTTGACATGGGCACAGGATCGCGCTTTCCGCAAGCAGGTGCGACAATGATTAATGAATAAACACCCATGTGAAGTATCAAGGTATTGGGTGAAGCAGTTGCAGAGATATAGTACACGAAAAAAACTTTAACAAAAAAATTCAAAGTAATTTGACCTTGACATTGGGCACAGGGCCGCACGGTTGGGGGTTAGAATGAAAATATGGATGATGATAAACACCCATGTGAAGTTTCAAGGTAATGGGCGAAGCAGTTGCAGAGATATAGTATAACGAAAAAGTTTTAACCAAAAAACTTTAACCAGACGTACGTTAAAAAGTTAACGTTGAAAATGGCTAAGTCAATTACGTAGAAATAATAGGTGAAGGTAAAAAAATGGTCACATGTTGGATAGTTGTATGTGGTAGGCACCCCTTGGTTATGAAGCTGTGAAAGTTTGGTGGTCCTACGTGGTACAGTAACCAAAGAAATGGACTTAAACACGAAAACTTAACATTGTAAACGCGAAAACTTAACATTGAAAATGGCTAAGTCGACTGCGCGGAAAAAATGGGTGAAGTTAATACCCCTTGATTATGAAGCTGTGAAAGTTTGGTGGTCCTAGGTGGTACAGTACCAAAGAAATGGACTTAAACACGAAAACTTAACATTGTAAACGCGAAAACTTAACATTGAAAATGGCTAAGTCGACTACGCGGAAAAATGGGTCAAATTAAAAAAAAAATAACATGTTGGATTGTGATATGTGGTGGGCACCCCTTGATTATGAAGCTCTGAAAGTTTGGTGGTCCTAGGTGGTACAGTAACAAAGAAATGGACTCAAACACGAAAACTTAACATTGAAAATGGCTAAGTCGACTGCGCGGAAAAAATGGGTCAAGTTAAACAGAAAGTAACATGTTGGATAGTGATATGTGGTGGGCACCCCTTGATTATGAAGCTGTGAAAGTTTGGTGGTCCTAGGTGGTACAGTAACAAAGAAATGGACTCAAACACGAAAACTTAACATTGATTGTGGACGCCGCCCGCCGCCCGCCCGCCCGGCTTTCGCCAATCCAATAGCCTGGATTTTTTTCTCAAAAAACCTGGCTAAAAATATGAATTATAACCGTTTATAAAAGTTCCGTTTTTTTACCACATAGTAAGTGCAAGAGTTCCGGCGAATAAACCTGTCCCACCATGTTTATACAAAATGGCTTCCCGAGAAATGATAGAAATGTCTGAGCGATTAAATTGTCTGTCGTGACGCACAGGACGGGTATAAATGTAGGTTTGATCAAATGTTCGATTGGAAACAATGTTTTCTCTATGCAAAATGTTTCTTTACGGGCCGGGACGACGTAAAAGTGTATTTTTAACCCGATATTTACTCCTTTATATAGCAGTATCGGCCTCGGAAATGTGTCCGTTCTTTCCCGACCTAGCAATGATGATAATTTTTTTACAACAAAACAATCGATAGCTCGAAACGCGTTGACATAGGGCAATGGGGAATATATCGTTGCGGAATACTAACATTGTCCCAACTTCTGCAAATAGGCGACAATGAAATATAAACTCGGGTTGGATACGTTTTTTTCGTGAGAGTCCGTTGTTTCGAGGCCGTCCGGGTTCGGCCTATTAAAAAGTTATTAACCTTGGTATAATGAATTATATGTAGGGGGTAAAAAAAGAAATAAAAATTCTTCATTTATTGATGCTTTTAGGCATATTTAATGTATTTATAGACCTCGGTCCGTTACTTCAACCTGTGTCTACATGTACAGCACTTACTTAAATACGATGCTTAGATCTACAGTAGTGTAGCCTAAGTCTGCGCGGAGTCTAAGTTTGCGCACCCATAATTTCTAGGCTGAACAACATCTGAATGGAAGGTATATGTTTTGTAATAAATGGCCCTATTAAAAACTCCCCCGTGTTATAATTTTATCACAATCCGATAATTCAGTAAAAAGTTATTTTAAAAAATCGCCAAAAAGATAAAAATTGCTTAATTTGGTTGTACCCACTTGAGAGAACAGCACAATTTTTATATATAAAATGCAATAAAGTAAGAAACAATCCTGTCAGTGTGTTACTTGTGAATAATATTTCAATGTTAGTACCCAGTTTGGTTCCAAAACACTATGGAATGACCCCCAGTTTCATTTCTTTGATCAGGTGCGCAGACTTAGGTTACAAAGTGTAACCCCAAAAAACACATGGGTGATGTCATAAATCACATAGAAAATGTTATGTAATGACGTCAGAACGTCTTCAAATGTGACATGCATAACCATCTTTGAGCTGCTAATCAGATAGAAGCAATCTGAACTGAATATTTGAAAGGCAATGACCTCCAATTTGATTTGTGATCCTTAAGTGCGCAAACTTAGGCTACAACGCTGTACTGGTAACTGCCGTTTACTGGGCCAAACACCACATTTCACTTTGTGATTGTTGTTACATCAGATATTAAATCTTATTTACAACATACAAATTATGATAAAATAACACACATATATCATAGAACACATGTTGGCATACCTGGTCAGTATATTTCACCTAAATTACAGAAATTTCTTCCAATTCAACAACCAAAATTTATAACAAAACCGCAAAAGAACTTAAGCCAGGAACACGAATTGCCGCTTAAATATAAGCAGAGCTGGCCAGCGTAGTTTAGCACAATAATATTTAAAAACACAAATTGATATTAGAATTCTCCTAATTACTGATCTATTTTATTCAATATTATCACGAAACGATTATTTTTATAAATGACAGACGATAATAAGTTGTTGGAGGTCAATCGATGAGTCCAAATATAGGTAGACCAGGTGTATTATCATATCATAGCCTCGTTTTCGTGTATACTAACTACATGATAAAGTGCACGTGCATGCATGTCAATATAATAGTGTATCTTGGTGCGCAAAATAGACATGTAGTGTGGCTCAGTGGTATCGAAGCGGGAGAATATCCATACGTTAGCGGAACTTTTGTTCATTTTATCTGGTCGAGAGTTCGAACCTCACAAAACGCATTACTTTTGTGATATCATTCTGTTTTTTTTTATGACTGCTTGCTGGAGAAGGGAATAAGTGAAACGGTGAGGGTTATCACTATTGTTGTTTGACCTCAATATGATATGATCTGCGAGAACATACTCCAAGATTCTTCATGTACACACGTATGTGCATTTAGTTATTAGTTTTCTTCAAAGTGAGAGACTAACGTTCTACATGTAACTTATCTCATGCTTAGTTAATGTAATTTGTAATAGCAACACACATACAAAAGAAATATATAATAAAATATAAACAAATAAAAATATATGTGTATACATGTATGAAAAACTAAGATTCGAACTCACTACCTACGGCATTGTTATCTTCACTGTAACCCCTCGACTACATAACACTTGATGACAAATCTCAAAAATCAATATTGAAAAGGAATATTGCTACGGGTATATTTATAGTCCGCAGTCGATAACTTGCTACTTGTTTACATGCAAACCGATCATAAACAAAACACAGAATAGGTGAGACAGGTAAATATACCCGTGGCAATATTCCTTTTCAATATTGATTTTTTGAGATTTGTCGTCAAGTGTTATGTAGTCGAGGGGTTACAGTGAAGATATCAATGCCGTAGGTAGTGAGTTCGAATCTTAGTTTTTCATACATTATACACATATATTTTTATTTGTTTATATTTTATTATATATTTCTTTTGTATGTGTGTTGCTTTTACAAATTACATTAACTAAGCATGAGATAGATTACATGTAGACCGTTAGTCTCTCACTTTGAATACAACTAATAACTAAATGCACATATATGTGTGTACATGAAGAATCTTGGAGTATGTTCTCGCAGATCATGTCATATTGAGGTCAAGCAGCAATAGTGATAACCCTCACCGTTTCACTTATTCCCTTCTCATAAAAAAACACAGAATGATATAAAAAAAAAAATTCGTTTTGTGAGGTTCGAACTCTCGACCAGATAAAATGAACAAAAGTTCTGCTAACGTATGGATATTCTCCCGCTTCGATACCACTGAGCCACACTACATGTCTATTTTGCGCACCAAGATACACTATTATATTGACATGCATGCACGTGCACTTTATCATGTAGTTAGTATACACGAAAACGAGGCTATGCTATGATAATACACCTGGTCTACCTATATTTGGACTCATCGATTGACCTCCAGCAACTTATTATCGTCTGTCATTTATACCTGTCTCACCTATTCTGTGTTTTGTTTATGATCAGTTTGTATGTACACAAGTAGCAAGTTATCGTCTGCGGACTATAATTGAATTTAAATAATATATTCTATTATTATTATTCAATCAAGTGCGAAACTAATTTTATAGCTCCATATCTATAGTCTGTAAAACAACGTTGCCTCCACGTGCTGAGCACGTAATACAAACATTGTCTGATTTGCAGAGTATAACTGGCGGTTTGAGATTTAGCGACCTTGTGTATGTCCAATTATGTAGATTGTCTGCCTTATTGTTGGTTCCATATATTCACCACACAAACGTCATTAGCACGTTGCATGGACGTTGCATGCAACGCAACCAAAATGAAACATACGCAACCAAAACGCAACGTGCTAAAAACGTTGCATAAACATTGCGTACAAGCAACATATATGCAACGTTGTGACAACGTTGCTACAACGTTGTGTGCAACGCAACCTAGACGCAACGTTGCTACAACGTTGCTACGTTGCACGTTGTGTGTTTGCTGGGTAGGTCACTAGTTTTATGCTATTTTATATTTCACATTTATTAGAATGTATATCTTTGGTACATAATTAATTGAAGAAAAATCAATGGAACCTCAGATTTAGCCGTTCATTTTCCAGAAATAAAACGGACTATTTTGGTCGCGCAGTAATGGTGTGTAAACCCGGATCACACCTATATGACACCTGTCTGGATTTTATTCACAACTTCGGCGTGTACAAATTTGCATAAAACAACACTATAACCACAGGTGTTTATTGAAGAGTGAATCCGGATATGGAATTACCACCCTTATCGCATCGCAGTATTTCGCCATTATTGATTTCGAAAATCAGTTCATATTTTCCTTAAAGCCCCAATACGGCTCAAGTTGCCGAATTTGGCCTCCTATTGGGTTTTCCCACACATAAATCAAACAGGTTTCTATTTATACACACTTTGAAACTGTTTGCATTCGTTTTGGTACAAAAATGAGTTTGTAGTCAACGAAAATATCAATATTTGTTGATAAGCAGGTGCAACACAGTCCGATCGATTTTCCGATAGAAGCTCTGTAGCCCATTTCATCAACATTGCAAAGTATACTTTAGTAGCAAAGTATACTTTGAGGGAGAAATTTTCAATTTTATGATAAATTTATTAATTTTTATTATACTGAATTTATTACATTATCACAGCCATTTAATGGCTGTGATAATGTAATAAATTCAGTATAATAATTCTGCTTACTTTTAATCATGAAATATATGCATTTGTTAGTTCTATATGAAATAATGCATTTCAGGAAAAATAAATGATTACTCCCTCAGAGTATACTTTGCTAGTAAAGTATACTTTGCAATGTTGATGAAATAGGCTACGGGTCAACTGCTCAACTCCCTGATTCGCGGCCGATGAATTCCGATAGCCGGAGTTTATCAACTCGCTTCCGAGCCGAAGCCGTTGGGTTACGGAAATTAATTTGTCAATATTGACATTTTGCACTGAGTGGTACACAAAACAAGTTTTTGTTGTCTTCACATTGAGATTAAGATGTAAATCTCAAGACTTGAGATGTCTCTATTAGGCAGTACATGTTAGTTTTGTGTACTAAATCAGTTGCCAAACATGTTTTTGTGTTTGAAAAAATCGGAAAATTGTAATACTGAGCCGTTCAGGGCCTTTAAATGATGTCGAAAATTGATAAAAAAAAATTGTCAATTTTCGATGTCGTTTATGGAAAATATTGCATTTTTTCGAAATCAATATCGGAGAAAAACGGCGATGCGATAAGGGTGGAAATACCAGATCGGAGCTCATATATTTACGTCATATCGTCGGCACGGGAATTGCACATAATATTTTGCGAGTATGAAACGGTCTGAAGGTTGGAGGTAAATATAAGAACTGGTACAAAATTCACCAACATAAAGGAGAATAATTATACTAAAACACTGTTTGCCACCCATTTCAGTTGGGATTGCAGCTCAGTATTTTCAGTACTTTGATTCTGACAGAAATGGAAGCATGACAGCGGGGTCAAAAATCATCACGTCACGACAGCCGCATAGCCGCATCACACTTCATTCACATGTATCCTGCCACGCAAAATAATCCATTCCAAACTGTAGATCTTGGCTGTGTACTAGAGCCTCTGTCTCCACATACATTAATACACCACATCAGTGCACCCGAACCTGCCTCAAAGTACCTGCAACACACACGCTTATGTATTTTTCTCCGGACTATTGTTTGACCCGGCAGCAGTCTATATCAGTATATGTGTACTGAGGTCATTTGTCATGCGCTTATTATCGAACCGTATTGGACTCACAGGTTGAAGTAACGTGCCAATGTCTATACGTACATTAAATATGCATAAAAGCACCAATAAGCGAGATAAAAATACGCTAACATTTGTTTAATCCATCTTATACCACATTAAAGAGTAAATCATTTGTTCAGCTTATTTTGTTACCACTTATTGATGCTTTTAAGTATATTTAATGTATTTATGAACCTTCAACCTTCAACCTGTGATTCTACTGGAATGCATTATCTTACAGCTTAGCGACCAAACACCATGAACACTAGTTCTATGTGATATGTGATATAACTTCGGCCATAACAGCTATCAGAATAAACAAGTTGCAAGGATTATGCCATGCAGAACTACATGAACACAGACACAACATTGCCATTGGAGTGCGTCGTATCGTGGATTATAATACTTACATACAGATGGGACTGTGTCAGGAACGTTTCCAAATCCACCCCATAGTAAAGTATACTTTGAAGGAAAAAATTTCAATTTAACGATTTTTAGCCAGGTTTTTTTGAAAAAAAATCCAGGCTATTGGATTGGCGAAAGCCGGGCGGGCGGGCGGATTGGCGAAAGCCGGGCGGGCGGGCGGATTGGCGAAAGCCGGGCGGGCGGGCGGATTGGCGAAAGCCGGGTGGCGGGCGGCGGGCGGCGGGCGGCGGGCGGCGGCGGGCGGCGTCCACAATCAATGTTAAGTTTTCGTGTTTGAGTCCATTTCTTTGTTACTGTACCACCTAGGACCACCAAACTTTCACAGCTTCATAATCAAGGGGTGCCCACCACATATCACTATCCAACATGTTACCTTTTTTTATTAACTTGACCCATTTTTTCCGCGCAGTCGACTTAGCCATTTTCAATGTTAAGTTTTCGCGTTTAACTCCATTCTTTGGTATTGTACCACCTAGGACCACCAAACTTTCACAGCTTCATAAACAAGGGGTGCCTACCACATACAACTATCCAACTTGTGACCATTGTTTTTACCTTCACCTATTATTTCTACGTAATTGACATAGCCATTTTCAACGTTAACTTTTTAACGTACGTCTGGTTAAAGTTTGTTGGTTAAAAGTTTTTATGCCACCGGGTTTCGAAGAAACGGGTGGTATATAGTGTTTGGACCGTCTGTCTGTCCATCTGTCTGTCTGTCTGTCACACTTTTCGGTTAACCAATTTGTCACAGTTTCTCAAATATGCTGCAGGTGGCATCTGCGTTCGACAGACGCATTTCTTGTTCGTTATACTATATCTCTGCAACTGCTTCGCCCATTACCTTGAAATTTCACATGGGTGTTTATCATCATCCATATTTTCATTCTACCCCCCAACCGTGCGGCCCCTGTGCCCAATGTCAAGGTCAAATTACTTTGATTTTTTTTATGCCACCGGTCTCGAAGAGCCGGGTGGCATATTGTTTTCGGTCCGTCCGTCTGTCCGTCCGTCTGTCTGTCGGTCCGTCCGTTACACTTTTCGGTTAACCACTTTGTCACAGTTTCTCAAATATGCTGCAGGTGGCATCCGCGTTCGACAGACGCATTTCTTGTTGTTAAAGTTTTTTTGTGTACTATATCTCTGCAACTGCTTCACCCATTACCTTGATACTTCACATGGGTGTTTATCATCATTGTCGCGCCCACTTGCGGAAAGCACGATATCGTCGTCATTTTGGCATACGTCCGTCCGTCCGTACATCCGTGTGTCCGGTTAAAGTTTTTTGGTTAAAGTTTTTCCATGCTATATATCTAGTTTTGTAGTGTCCATGCCTTGCCCCAAGGCGCGACATGCAGGCCACAGCCATCTAGTCTACAGAAAGTGGGTATAATTATGTTATCCAAGTGTCTATGCTTGGAAAAAACCTGGCCTTCGTGGCTTTGCCTCGTTTCTTGTTATTATACTAAATTCATTACATTATCACATCCATTTTGGCTGTGATAATGTAATGAATTCAGTATAATAATTCTGCATACTTTTAATCAGCAAATATATGCAGTCGTTAGTTCTATATGACATATATGCATACCAGGGTTGGCCGGGAAATACCGGGTGCGGGAATTCCCGGCGGGTATTTCCCATCCTGGGAAATACTCCCCAAAGTGGGAAATACCGGGAAATATGAATTTTGATGTTATTATTTGATAATTAAAGTTATTTAAATTAGGTTTTAAGCTGAGTAATAGTTAGTTAAACAATCAACAACTTAATAATTAGATATAGGGGTTAATTACAATGTATAGATCTGTTTCATTCCCAACTAGGGGTACTCATCAGGTGGAATATTTGGCAACCAGGACATTTATATTTTGGTTGTATTATTTTTTTGTAAATTACTTCTTCATTTTTTAAGAAGCATCTGAGTGTCTGCTAAATACAATTCACAAAGATAACGTCATCATGATCAGACTATGTTTAGACAACAGGCTGTTAATTGTCAACCTTCTCCCACACTAATATTCGGTATCAAGAAATGAGAATAAATGATCTTAGCATGCATGATGTACATATAGTCTCTTACAAGTGTTATATGACTGACAATGTACTGTTGTTTTATGCTTTGCATTTGTATTACTTATTTGCATTATTAGTATGACATTTATTTAACGTGAAGACTGGGCCACGATGGTACGTATGAGATACAGTACCTAAAATTGTTAAAATTAGCCAAAAGCCTACTAATGTCTACTTATTTGCATGTACATTGATGAGACTTTAATATACTTTAATAAACCATATCAGACTATGACAACAGGCTGTTAATTGTCAGCCTTCTCTCACACCTTTTGTGTCATACTGTATAATAAGAACCCAGGTGGTCTGTATGTGGTCATGTCAAATTGTAAAACAATTACACTTACACTGTACATGGATTATCCCTGTTATCAACAGGGATTTTCTCAAAATTCCAAAAGCAGCTTTTATTAGTGGCAGGTTACTATAGTAATGAGGGGTGTTCTCATATACAATAAAATAGACAGTTGGCAAATACTACATAGACTTGTATATAGGGAAGAAAATTGTCTAGAAAATAATGTTTTTTTTTCTCTAAATAAACTTATTAAATATTTCTTTTTTTATTGCAGAATGTTTTACCTATAGGCTTATCAGTCTACACAGATATAAACCATAGTAGATATAGGTGAACATAGAGACTCATCTTGACATTTTGGAATGAAAAAGACCACCAAGATTCATATTTCCCGGTATTTCCCAGTATTTCCCGCCGTCCTGGGAAATACTCTTATTTCCCGGGAAATTGCCAACCCTGAATTGCATACAAATAAATGATTACTCCCTCAAAGTATACTTGCAATGTTGGTGAAATAGACTACTGTTGAATAAAGCAGATATGGCAGGAGCGGGGGCCGCGCCCACTAAGGCCGGTGAATCCGCCATTCAACGAATCATCGACAACGTCGAGAAGAAATCTCGGGACCAAGTGGATGCCATAACGCGCCGACTAAGCGACGTCTGCAAGTTAAGTCGCGAATACGTCGATCAAATCACGTCCGTACAGACGGACATCAGTGACAATGATCTCCTTCCTTTGTTGAAGGAGGCTCAAACTTTGATAGACGAGTGCAACACATTAACTTCCGGTATTCCACATAAATGCAACGTGAAGTCGTGCGTGTTGGTAGGAAATAAAACAATAGTGGATCATTTACAGAGTGTTGGTGCTGTTGGAGAATTAATGCCGGAAACCTTCCGATGTCTGGGTGACGACATCAATACCCGCGGACCTAGAGATCGCTGCACGTGTGACATCAGAGGTTTACTCACGCTCGCCGACGGCCGGCTACTACTGTCGGACTGGGAGAATGGCAACATAAAGCTGTTTGATGTCAACCATATACTCAGGTCCCACGTTCCAATAAAATCCACTTCCTACGACATTGCGGAGATAGACGGCGGGCAGGTGGCCATCTGTCTGGCAAACAAGAAGAAGATCCAGTTGGTGTCGGTGTCCGGTATCCTGACCCTCGGGCAGCGCATCAAGACCGCAGTGAAATGCTCCAGTGTGACCAGATGTGGCGACAACCTGGCGGCGGTACATTATACATCACGAAACATTGTGGAGATTGACATGAGGGGTAGGAAGGTGACAACTGTATGGAAATGTCCTGATGACGAACTCGGGTATATAATCCACAACACCCGGGGGGAGTTGATCACGATAGACTGGGGCGGCAGGGTAACACGTGTGACCCGGGATGGCTTCGTGCTGGCCCGATACCCGGGAGACAACTTGCGGATTCCACGCGGACTCGCCGTCCACCCAGACGGAAGTATCTATGTCTTTGGCGATGACAACATCGACCACATAGCGGCGGATTATACCCGCAGTATTGAAGTCTTCGGGGACAGACAGATACGGTGGCCTCGCAGGATCTGTTACAACCAACACCACAATTCACTGTACGTATCTCAGGAACGTAATGACTGTATGAAAGTATTTCGTCTCGGGTATTAAAGGCACTGGGTCTCAGATTTACAGACAATGTAGACATGGATGAAACATGTTGTAAATTAGTCTAAAGTTGTCAAAACATGTTTTTGATGATAAAAATAGAAAATAAACAGCAGACGACAAAATAGTTGTGACTTCAGGACTGTCTTGATATTAAAGTGGCATTTTCCTGTGGATTTTTTTCTCAAAAACTGATAAAATATCAAATTTGCATATTTTTAAATTAAATAACTTTGGGTTATTTCAGTGTGCATGTAAATAGTAGTTGTGAAATATTTACTGTTTATCATGTTTATAGAAATAAAAAAAAAAAGTTGACAATTTGTGAATATTTTTTTTTGGGTAAAACATTGTATTGAAATTAACAATATAATGCTGGTGTATGTTTGTAAATGTAAACTAATACTATGGTTCAACTTTAATCACTTTAATTTAGGCACATGGTTGGGTCGGTTTGTCGGTCGGTCGGTAAAAAAACAAAAAGGCCAGTGATTGTGATACAGTGAAACTTGTGTTAACCAGCATCGTCTCGGGCCAAGAGTTTGTCGGTTAATGTAGGGTGTCGATTCAGCAAGGTTCTTTATATTCTACATAGCAACTCAGTTTAATATTCAAATACTGTTGAATGTTGATCATTGTGAATGGGTTGCATAATGCGTACATATTAATACAGCATCTGGTTTAGATTTAGTAAGTAAAATAAAAATAATTAAATAAAATGAATCAAGAGTATATGTATTTATTTACCAAGTCGTGAGAAAATTTGTTGATGTCACCATACTTGGCACTTGAAGTTGATACACACTGAGCACTATTGTTTCACATTAACTTACCTGGTAAAAATGTTGTGGTATGACAGTTCGTACATCAATGTCAGCTATTGACATTGATAACCTAACAATTGCCAATGTTACACAACACACAAGGTGGGGGATCACGTGGTTTCCGAATATTGCCGAACGATGTGACGTAATTTGTGACGTATTTTATATAGCTTATTAACTTCCAATATCTTTGTATAACTACCTCGGATTTTGATGATAAAATACTCATCAAATACTCTAGTGTACAGTTTTCTGATTCAACGGGAGACTCAACTTCAAGTTTATTTCCAATTTTGCAAGTAAAAATTCAGGTCATGTAGAGCACACGAATAACTTTGAAGCAGAGATCATATTTTAATACACAGATGTGTGGTGGGGCTAGATGTAGGGTGGGTGTTAGATGTAAGATTTGTCAAAAAGCAAGGGCTTTCAGTTTCAGAATACTGCCCGTGTGGGGTCTGACCTTGACATATGGTATACATTTTGTGATTTTCTATGTGTGTGACATTGACACTCGTGGAAGCAGGGGGTCATAGATTCATTGCAGAATGATGGATGATTGTTACATACAAATGCATGTGGAAGATATCAAGACATTCTATTGAAGAAAAATATATGAAATTTGTGACACACTGGCGGATGGACAACTTGATTCCAGTATACACACACTAGATGTGTGATGTGTGTGTGTTTGATTCTTAGATTCCTAGATAAAAACTGCCCCTATCTGGAACTACTGTACCCTAATCAAGTTCAAAGTAATGTCCCCCCCCCCCCCCACCCCCCCCCCCCCCCCCCCCCCCCCCCCCCCCCGCAATTACAACAGAAAATCGACAAATTCAACTCTAAAGAAAAAATCGGCCAGGGGAGGGTTCCTACAACAGTTTAAAATTGTTTTTTGTTTTTTCCCTGCAAACAATTGAACCCAACCAATTACGGCAAACCAAGACACGCACACCACCCTTCATGGCCAAAAAATAATCCTAAGTCAACATTCAAAGAAAATTGGCAGGCGTTGTCCTACAACAGTCTAAAAAAATTTTTTTTCCTGCAACAAATTATTGTACACTATCCAAGCTGAAGTATGTCGTGACATCAGCCGCCATCCCCCCCCCCCCCTGCCCAAAAATAGCTAATTATTCACTTACGAAAGTGGTGATGTTTGTATGAATTGTATGTCAGGTACACATATATTTTGACGGAAGGGTCCAACAAAATACATTTAATTTAAATATTGCTGAATCATACACCGAGTTTAACAGTTATTGGTTTGTGTGTGGTAATTGGTAATACTTATTGGTCTTACCGCAAATACCTTTCGATAATAACATTTGCGTCGTTTAAGGGGTTGCTGCTGCGGCATCCCCGATGCTTTGCCCAGTGAGGCCTGGCCAAATATTCTGTATAATTGAAACAATGACGAATCCCCAATGCATTAAATCGCGAAACAGAGATAGATCGAGTCGTCCATCCTGCAGGTTGTTGTTGTTGTCGTTGCTGCTAAGATACGGTTTCCGCCACTTATTTTTCTCGGCACCGCAAAAAAAAAAAGATTCGCGGGGTACACTATCTATCTATTGATAATAATGGGTCCTTCTGAGGACACGAATCCACAAGACTCGCCATAGATTATACCAGCAACCAACCGTTTTCTTAGAACATAAAACAAGTATTCCGCCACGGAAGCGGGGTAACGTCGCGCCTGCCGAGGCATTTGACCGTGAACATTACAAGTAAATAAATGACCTTGACCTTCAGAATTTGGATGTGGGGGTGTGCATAACGAAGCATCATCCGTAGGCAAACATTGATGTGAAATATTATCAATGTCTGGCAAGGGGTTAAAGAGATATTGTGAAAAAACAATAACTTTAACGCATTTCTGTTACAAAACCGGTGAACATTACAAGGAAATAAATGACCTTGACCTTCAGAATTTGGATGTGGGGGTGTGCATAATGAAGCACAACATCCGTAGACAAACATTGATGTGAAATATATCAATGTCTGGCAAGGGGTTAAAGAGATATTATGAAAAAACAATAACTTTAACGCATTTGCCTTACAAAAAAACCGGACGACGCGGACGGAAAAAGCGCCGACTATAGTCACGCCTCTGCTAAAGCAGGCGTGACAAAAATCGGGTCGGCGGATCTGTAAAACAACAAATAAAAAAAAATGGCCTAAGTATACTTTGCAATGTTGATTAAATCGGCAACTGGACTAACGACAAAAAATTAAGATAGCCGTGTGAGGGTTAAATTAATTTCACTAGCGACTATAATGGAAACTTATTAATTATTATCTCCAGACCTGCCCTCAGCCTATCTTGAGGTAAAGTATGACCAAATAAATTTTGTTCCATGAATAATTATTTATTTTAGTATATAATTTGAAATTATAGTATATTTTTAGTTCTTCACATAGAAGGCAATATGTTGATAATATCGTTAAATGCTGTCTCAGCAGCTCTGTAATTGTGTGACATTGACACTCGTGGAAGCAGGGGGTCATAGATTCATTGCAGAATGATGGATGATTGTTACATACAAATGCATGTGGAAGATATCAAGACATTCTATTGAAGAAAAATATATGAAATTTGTGACACACTGGCGGATGGACAACCTGATTCCAGTATACACACACTAGATGTGTGATGTGTGTGTGTGTTTGATTCTTAGATTCCTAGATAAAAACTCCCCTATCTGGAACTACTGTACCCTAATCAAGTTCAAAGTAAGGTGTCCCCCCCCCCCCCCCCGCAATTACAACAGAAAATCGACAAATTCAACATCTAAAGAAAAATCGGCCAGGGGGAGTCCTACAACAGTTTAAAATTGTTTTTTCCCTGCAACAATTGAATCCCAACCAATTACGGCAAACCAAGACACGCACACCACCCTTCATGGCCAAAAAATAATCTAAGTCAACATTCAAAGAAAAATTGGCCAGGCGTTGTCCTACAACAGTCTAAAAAAATTTTTTTTTCCTGCAACAAATTATTGTACACTATCCAAGCTGAAGTATGTCGAGACATCAGCCGCCATCCCCCCCCTGCCCAAAAATAGCTAATTATTCACTTACGAAAGTGGTGTGTTTGTATGAATTGTATGTCAGGTACACATATATTTGACGGAAGGGTCCCAACATACATTTAATTTAATATGCTGTATCATACACCGAGTTTAACAGTTATTGGTTGTGTGTGGTAATTGGTAATACTTATTGGTCTTACGCAAATACCTGTCGATAATAACATTTGCGTCGTTTAAGGGGGTTGCTGCTGCGGCATCCCCGATGCTTTGCCCAAGTGAGGCCTTGGCAAATTCTGTATAATTGAATGACGAATCCCCAATGCATTAAATCGCGAAACAGAGATAGATCGAGTCGTCCATCCTGCAGGTTGTTGTTGTTGTGGTTGCTGCTAAGATACGGTTTCCGCCACTTATTTTTCTCGGCACCGCAAAAAAAAGATTCGCGGACCTATCTATCTATTGATAATAATGGGTCCTTCTGAGGACACGAATCCACAAGACTCGCCATAGATTATACCAGCAACCAACCGTTTTCTTAGAACATAAAACAAGTATTCCGCCACGGAAGCGGGGTCGCGCCTGCCGAGGCATTTGACCGTGAACATTACAAGTAAATAAATGACCTTGACCTTCAGAATTTGGATGTGGGGGTGTGCATAACGAAGCATCATCCGTAGGCAAACATTGATGTGAAATATTATCAATGTCTGGCAAGGGGTTAAAGAGATATTGTGAAAAAACAATAACTTTAACGCATTTCTGTTACAAAACCGGTGAACATTACAAGGAAATAAATGACCTTGACCTTCAGAATTTGGATGTGGGGGTGTGCATAATGAAGCATCATCCGTAGACAAACATTGATGTGAAATATTATCAATGTCTGGCAAGGGGTTAAAGAGATATTATGAAAAAACAATAACTTTAACGCATTTGCCTTACAAAAAAACCGGACGACGCGGACGGAAAAAGCGCCGACTATAGTCACGCCTCTGCTAAAGCAGGCGTGACAAAAATCGGGTCGGCGGATCTGTAAAACAACAAATAAAAAAAAATGGCCTAAGTATACTTTGCAATGTTGATTAAATCGGCAACTGGACTAACGACAAAAAATTAAGATAGCCGTGTGAGGGTTAAATTAATTTCACTAGCGACTATAATGGAAACTTATTAATTATTATCTCCAGACCTGCCCTCAGCCTATCTTGAGGTAAAGTATGACCAAACCAAATAAATTTTGTTCCATGAATAATTATTTATTTTAGTATATAATTTGAAATTATAGTATATTTTTAGTTCTTCACATAGAAGGCAATATGTTGATAATATCGTTAAATGCTGTCTCAGCAGCTCTGTAATTGTGTGACATTGACACTCGTGGAAGCAGGGGGTCATAGATTCATTGCAGAATGATGGATGATTGTTACATACAAATGCATGTGGAAGATATCAAGACATTCTATTGAAGAAAAATATATGAAATTTGTGACACACTGGCGGATGGACAACCTGATTCCAGTATACACACACTAGATGTGTGATGTGTGTGTGTTTGATTCTTAGATTCCTAGATAAAAACTCCCCTATCTGGAACTACTGTACCCTAATCAAGTTCAAAGTAAGGTGTCCCTCCCCCCCACAATTACAACAGAAAATCGACAAATTCAACATCTAAAGAAAAATCGGCCAGGGGGAGTCCTACAACAGTTTAAAATTGTTTTTTCCCTGCAACAATTGAACCCCAACCAATTACGGAAAACCAAGACACGCACACCACCCTTCATGGCCAAAAAATAATCTAAGTCAACATTCAAAGAAAAATTGGCCAGGCGTTGTCCTACAACAGTCTAAAAATTATTTTTTTCCTGCAACAAATTATTGTACACTATCCAAGCTGAAGTGTCAAGACATCAGCCGCCATCCCCCCCCCCCCCCCCTGCGCAAAAATAGCTAATTATTCACTTACGAAAGTGGTGTGTTTGTATGAATTGTATGTCAGATACACATATATTTGACGGAAGGGTCACAACATACATTTAATTTAATATGCTGTATCATACACCGAGTTTAACGGTCATCGGTTGTGTGTGGTAATTGGTAATACTTATTGGTCTTACGCAAATACCTGTCGATAATAACATTTGCGTCGTTTAAGGGGGTTGCTGCTGCGGCATCCCCGATGCTTTGCCCAAGTGAGGCCTTGGCAAATTCTGTATAATTGAATGACGAATCCCCAATGCATTAAATCGCGAAACGGAGATAGATCGAGTCGTCCATCCTGCAGGTTGTTGTTGTTGTCGCTGCTGCTAAGATCCGGTTTCCGCCACTTATTTTTCTCGGCACCGCAAAAAAATGATTCGCGGACCTATCTATCTATTGATAATAATGGGTCCTTCTGAGGACACGAATCCACAAGACACGCCATAGATTATACCAGCAACCAACCGTTTTCTTAGAACATAAAAAAACGAGAAATGTGATTGTGAATTCCCCGCCAAAACAGTTTGCGTCGGTAGATAGTTGTACTTCATGTACGGGCGTTCAAATTCTTTTTTCTTTTTTAATATTTGTTCTCTTTTTTTTCCATCGGCGGTAAACAAATCTAAAAAAAAATCGGAAATTTAAATCCAAAAAATCGGGTCGGCGGATCTGTAAAACAACAAATAAAAAAAATGGCCTAAGTATACTTTGCAATGTTGATTAAATCGGCTACTGGACTAACTACAAAAAATTAAGATAGCCGTGTGAGGGTTAAATTAATTTCACTAGCGACTATAATGGAAACTTATTAATTATTATCTCTAGACCTGCCCTCAGCCTATCTTGAGGTAAAGTATGACAAAATAAAAATGTTTTCATGAATAATTATTTATTTTAGTATATAATTTGAAAGTATAGTGTATTTTTAGTTCTTCACATAGAAGGCAATATGTTGATAATATCTTTAAATGCTGTCTCAGCAGCTCTGTAATTTCAAAAATTTTCCCGGGGGATGGGGGGGGGGGGTGGGGGGGGGGGGGGTGTTTATTCAACTTTCGACGTCATTTACAGAAAATGTTTTCATGAACAATTGCAGTCGTGTTCTTATTATAGTTGACTGCGGTTGACGGGCTGATCTTGATGGACACTGGTCGCAAAACCCATGAGCCCCATTTCTCCAGTTGCAGCCACATGTCATTTTAATTTACATTGGATGATGCAAACATTTATATATTGTATATCTGAGACACAGTCCCTTGACAGGTTGACACAGTCCCTAGACCGAGGTCTATAAATACATTAAATATGCCTAAAATGGAGTATATGGAGGGAGTAAAAAAAATTGTTTACCTCATTTTTTTCCTTCATTTATTGATGCTTTTAGGCACATATACAATGTACTTATAGACCTCGGTCGGTTACTTCAACCTGTGACTGTGACAGGAAAAAAGGGACTTATGACATAATTAGGTCACCAGTCTAGTTCCTCAGCTATGGCTGTGACAGGAAATATGGGACTGATGACATATGTCACCTGTCGTGTTCCAGGTATGACTACTCGCTCTTGTTTGTAATTGTTGTAAAATATATAAAGTTTAAACTGTGTATAAAAAAACTATAGATATAGATCTACCCCCGGCATACAAAGTATGTCGAGGGGTATATAGTTTTTGTAATTCCGTCCGTTTGTCCGTCCGTCCACGTTAAAGAGTTTGTGTACCCATTATCTGCGACGGAAAGTCGGATTGACTTCATATACTTCCTTATCATCATCCAAATTTTCGATCCCTACCACACTCATGCGGCCTTCATTTTCAAGGTCAAGGTCAAATTACTTAGACATTTGCATCCGTACGATTTGCCTTAAAGTTTTCGGGGACCCATTATCTCTGCAACGGTAAGTCTGATTGACTTCAAACGTTATATACTTCCTTATCATCATCCATATTTTCATTTTATACCACACCCATGTGGCCTTCTTGTCCAAGGTCAAGCTGATATTACTTTGAACAATCATGTTTGTCAAGATAAATATTGTTTTTGCAGCATTGATAATGTATACTGTTTAGACGAATATATTAATTTTAAATAGAATATATGATTTTTTGGGTGAAATATTAAAATGGTTACTATAGTAACAATTTGTGTTTTATAGAACTAATATGACATTAATTTCTTATAACTTCATATATCTACGTTTGCAAAATATGTTTATTGCTTAAAATGCCTAATGTCGAGACCAAAAGCACATTTTCAAAAATGCTTGCCATGTTAACAAATTTCGTAAAAAAAAAAGTATTTACCTTGTAGATGACAATAATTATATGATACTAATATTAGTTTAAACAATATTTTATTTCATATATAGCAGGTTACATATATACAAGACAAGTGATAAAAGGATTAGAAAACAAGCTTCGTAAAAGCTTATGTGAATTCTTCTCCTTGACAGTTGATGGGCCGCCGGCTGAGATAAGAGACCTTACGACAATTGCGTTAATTGACAATACTTGGAGATATATTTTGTTTGTTGTACCTCACACAGTACGATTTGCATGTACTCGCCTTGCTGGTGTGATTATTGCTACAACATTAGCTGAAAACGAACAGTGTACGCCCGAGCAGACCGCTCGGATGAGCGGGCTGACATGGGTCCACGCTGGTCGCGTATGTCGTAAGGGCCTTGTTCTCAGCAGGGTGCCCATATTACACAATAGTTATTGAACAGTGGCAGGAAATAGTTTAATATTGTTTATCTTATGATCACTGAAAATGAAAATGGAGCATACACGTGATAAATATGGTTCTATAATACCAACACCAAATATTATCAAATCACCAATAGGCCAGCACCCGCGCTCACTGCGACCGCAGTCAAACTATCAGAGGCAACAGCCTGTCATTGGTTGAAGATCCAATTACCTTACAAGTCGCAGCAACAGAGTGTCTGGTTGTATACAAGTCTTTGATAAAATAAATGACTATAAATAGTAAAAAATCAGCAGCCGACAATTTGTTATCTTATTTTCTTATTGCTCTCTGAATACTGTGAAGATATGACATGCATTTTCATTAGAATTGCGTTGTCACAACGCAGTTCTAATGAAATTCCATGACATATTTGGCTGTTGTTTTCATCGCTAGCGTCCAAAAAGTTAAGAGCTTTCATCTCTCGATTGTTTATGCCAAACATTTATGTCTGTCTATGCATGCAATTGACAGCTGCGGGTTTTGGAGAAATGTTTGAGTCCAGTGTTTAGCCATGGGTTGGTTGTACAAATGTATGTTTGCTTGTTGCGTCATGTTTTAAACTTTTCCTTTAACTCTGTACATTTTGTATATACATGTATGTAAGTCAGCGAGGGCCTCTTGGAAGATTAGTTTATAACTAAATGTGTAACCCTCTTTAAATAAAGTCTATTATTATTATTATTATTATTATATGTGACAATTGGACCACTATACTGATTGTTTTTGATTGTTTGGTTTTAAATCGAGTTGAAAACGAGCCATTATTATGTATACACCTATCTGTTAGTATATTTAGTTAGGAATTTAATTACTTTAGTCTGGCCTAAAAGCGTTTTGTAGACATTATATATTTGTGCACTTGCAAAAAATACGGTGGTATTCTGTTCAAATGATAATCGTTCGTTACCATAAAGAAGATTGTTGGCTATCGGTGGACACGGAATGTCTGTTAAGTGAAGATGTCTTTGACGTTGATAGTTTTCGCAATATAGTAGAAAATGATTGATTGTTTCTACCGAACCACAAGTACAATTTGGAGAATCAACTATAGATCTACGATGAAGGTCATAATTCAAGGAACTGCATGACAAACGAAGACGGGCGTGAAGTACTTGTCCTTGTCTGCAGCCTATATTGTATAAGATGGGTGATTTTGTAACATTTTTATTTATAATTGCCTTAAAGGACGGTACTGATTGCGCATTTTTTTTCCTGTTCTGACAATTTATTCCATTCACGAATAGTGTGGGGTAGATATGAATTCAAGTACAATTGTGTACGACAATGTACTAATGGTATATTAGTAGCGTTTCTAAGGGTATACCGTGCTTGTATCTGTTCAGGAATCAGATCGCTAAGATATTGTGGGGATAGTTTATTTACCATTTTGTAAAATAGTATAAGTTTGTGTTTATTTCGTCTGTTTTCCAAGGATTCCCACCTGAGATCTTGATATAATTTATCAATATTACAAAGTTTAGTAGCTCCACACACTATGCGCGCAGCTTCTATCTGTACTGTTTCGATCTGGTGTTTTAATTCGTCTGTGCAATTACTCCATACAACATCACCATACTCCAAAAGAGGTCGAACAAAACAAAAATACATGCGTTCAAGAGCTGACCTTTTTAGGGTGAATTTCAGAGATCGTAATATGCCTATTCTTTGCCATGCTTTATTGAGATATGATGAGATGTGTGGATACCATTTTCCGTTTTCTGATAGAATTATTCCTAGATGTTTATGTTCATTAACAATTGTAATAGGACGAGTGTCCATTTTAAGTACTGGATGCTGTGGTTTATTATGTTTTCTTGAATAAATCATTGACTCTGTCTTGGATGGGTTGAATGTCACTAGCCATGTTTTTGACCATTGATTTATAGTTTCTAGGTCGTTATTTAATGCAGCTGCTGCTGCTGATATTGTGTCGTCGACTATTATGTACAAGCTTGTGTCGTCTGCAAATAATCTTATGTTGGAGTTAATTTCTTGGACTATGTCATTTATGTATATTAAAAACAATAAAGGTCCTAAAATAGATCCCTGTGGAACGCCTGCATTGATAGTGCTAATATTAGATATCAATTTATGTTAAAAGATCACGACTTGTATTTAAAATGAGATTTATCTTGAAAATTGGAGTATTTTTTTGCTAAAAGACATATTTTTTACGATTTATTTTAATGCTAATAAACAATTATTTGCCATATAGGTTGACATATTATAAAAAAAATATGTATAAAATTGTATGTTATTTAATAAAATGTATGGTTTGGTAAACATTCCATCATTTGGTTTTAAAATATTCCATGAAGAATGCGACACAAACAAGAATATTATCATATTTCGGTGCCATTTTCTCCCATTCAAATACATAGCGAAAAATACAACAATATTTTCCCAAAATGTGGTTACAAAAAACTGAATAACTTTTGAACTGCTTAACCGATTTTCATAACCTATGCATCAGTCAAAGCCCAATGTTCAATGGTATTGCACTTATCTGAACTATGCATTGGACAGTACACCCAGCTCAGCTTGCTCATCTGCACAGTCTCATCTGGGTCTACACCAGTCATAGGCCATATGCCCCATTTCTGCAGTCACTGTCACATGTTCACATTTGAATAATGATGTAAATGATATACTTATTATTGCAATAGTTTATACTTAATAGCATATGCCTTTCTGTGTCTTTTTCATCAAACAAGCATTTTAGCAACACAAAGGTGCTTCTTTTTTTTGTACCACCCGGTGACCATTTTAGCAGTATTAATAAAATAAAAGAGAAATCAATATTTTTTTATATTTGTTTCGACCACCCTATATTTGTTTCGACTACCCAGAGGCCACTTATCCAAAAATAATCTGTAATCCAAGTAAAAAATAAAATGGCCTTAGTAACATCAGGAATCCAAAATCCTTGAATATGATGAATGTTGTTACATGTATGTATTATGGTTTAAAGTTGTGATATGACTTAACTCCAGAAGAAATCTTGTACAACAGCACATATTTCTGAATACATGAAATCTTGTACCAACAAATATCAACACTATTTCTGAACTACAATAAATATTGTACAACAGGTCACACATATTTCATTACAAGAAATCTTGTACAACAGGTCACACATATTTCTGAATACAATAAATCTTGTACAACAGGTCACACATATTTCTCAATAAAATTAATCGTCTGAGTATAATTTTCATTGTATTATCTAATCATAATGTTAACCATTTTATTGTAATTTATTTTTATAAAACACATCTTGGTATTTCATTAGAATTGTCTCCAAGGAGAAAATGATAATGAAATGCCAATAAATGTTTTCATTTTGAAGCAAACTATTCAATAATTGTTGTCTGTTGAAGTGTAAACAGTAGTGTGATTTTATTATACCCAATTAAAATTTTGAAATACCCAATTGTTTCAGAAATGATGGAGTGAAAATACTCAATTACTAATTCGTACTATTTTAGGGGAAGGGGCCAAGTGACTTGGTGTGGAATGGACCTGGCACCAGGTCAGGTTATTCTCATTTCAGGGCTGAATATATTTGTTCTCGATGTAAATATTCCGTTCTGATTTTGGGATTCAACCCACCCCCCCAATGCAGCAGGTTAACACAGGATTGAACCCGTTTGTCCGGCCTTACATGACCTTAGCTGTTGCTAGGCCGTTAAAGACCAATAAACAAACAAACAAACTAATTCCTTATCTGTAGCCTTGTTTATATATACATTGAATGATGTTGTTCACAAATGTTTATCAATAAACTACTTCAGTATGGCTTATAACTTCAGTTTGGCTTATGACTACTATATACTTACTATGTATCACATTACTTTGGCTACATGCATTTTTAGCTCACCTGAGCAAAGCTCATGTGAGCTATTGTTACTACAATGTGTCCGTCGTCGTCATCCGTGAACATTTTTAAACGTCTTCTCCTCGGTAACCATTGGGCCTAAAGTAGGGGGATTACGAAATTGTTAAAATGACGTCATTACGTAATCCAAGATGACCGCCGTCTAAAAATAGCAAAACTTCTTCAAAAATCTTCTTAAGAACCACCAACCGGATTTTGACAAAACTTGGTAGGAATGATCGATGTACAATGCTCTTTCAATGTTGTTAAAATGGTGACCCCTGGGTCACAAATGGACGTGGCCCATGTGGTCAAATTGGGGTCAAATTTATTTTTGACCGAATATGGTCATGTCATATATCAAATCGAAGGTATCAACGAGGCGATCACTCTGGTGCATTTTTTGTCAAAATCGGAAAGTTATGTCATCCAAGATGGCCGCCGAAATGTCAAAAGGTCGTTCTTTCATTAGATTTCAAAATTCTTCTTCACATGAACCGCTTGGCTCATGGTAGCCAAACTTAAAAGTTATGGTCCATGGGTGAAGCCATCGCTAATCCAAGATGGCCGCCGTCTAAAAATAGCATACATTCTTAAAAAATCTTCTTCTCATGAACCGCTAGCCTGATTTCGACGAAACTTGCTAGCAATGATTGATGTACAATGTTCTTTCAAAGTTGTTAAAATGGTGACCCCGGGGTCAAAAATGAGCATGGCCCGTGGGGTTAAATTGGGGTTAATATTTATTTTTGACTGAATATGGTCGTTATATATCACATCGAAGGTATCAACGAGGCGATCACTCTGGTGCTGTTGTTATGTGCTGGTACAAATGTACATACATATTCATCACCTGCTTGCCCCATGTGTTGAAACACCTACTTTCAATCATATAAATGTGCGATAGGTGATATTCTTACATGCACATGTACATATTCCCGTTTGTACAAGTATATACATAGATAACCCCAAACTGTCTACACATTGCATGTTCCACTTTTGTAAGACTGATGTATTTTTAGTTTGTAACTTTGGGTTACACCAACTTTGTAAATAGACAGCTTAAGGTGTGATCGGAACTGGTGTATAACAATAGTTTTTATACGACCGTTTTTGAAAAACGGCACGTATTATATTTTACCACACGGCGGGCGGGCGGGCGGGCGGCGCATAGTTCGTGTACACAACTCCTCCGAAACCGTTCAGTCGATCGATCTGAAACTATACACACGTCTTCTACACATATTGAAGATGTGCACCTTGGTGTTTTTATGCCGAAAATTTTTTTTTTCACAAAAATATCACCTTTTTAACTTAGCCATTGTTTCTACATTTTTCTATACAGTTCTATATACGGTACAGAGTTTGTGTACACAACTCCTCCGAAACCGTTCAGTCGATCGATTTGAAACTATGCACACGTCTTCTACACATATTGAAGATGTGCACCTTTGTGTTTTTATGCCGAAACAATATTTTCTAACAAAGATATCACCTTTTTGACTTAACCATTTGTTCTACATTTTTCTATACAATTCTATGTACGGTACAGAGTTTGTGTACACCGTTCAGTCGATCGATTTGAAACTATGCACACGTCTTCTACACATATTGAAGATGTGCACCTTGGTGTTTTTATGCCGAAACAATATTTTTTAACAAAGATATCACCTTTTTGACTTAGCCATTTGTTCTACATTTTTCTATACAATTCTATATACGGTACAGAGTTTGTGTACACAACTCCTCCGAAACCGTTTAGTCGATCGTTCTGAAATTATACACACGTCTTCTACACATATTGAAGATGTGCACTTTCGTGTTTTTATGCATACAAAATATTTTTTAACAAAAATATCGCCTTTTTAACTTAGCCATTTTGTATACATTTTTCTATACAATTCTATATACGGTACAGAGTTTGTGTACACAACTCCTCCGAAACCGTTCAGTCGATCGTTCTGAAACTATAAACACGTCTTCTACACATATTAAAGATGTGCACCTTCGTGGTTTTATGCAGAAAAAATATTTTGTAACAAAAATATCACCTTTTTAACTTAGCCATTTCTTCTACATTTGTCTATACAATTCTATATAGGGTACAGAGTTTGTGTACACAACTCTCCGAAACCGTTCAGTCGATCGTTCTGACACTATACACACGTCTTCTACACATATTGAAGATGTGCACCTTGGTGTCTTTATGCCGAAAACATATATTTTAACAAAAATATCACCTTTTTAACTTAGCCATTTTTTCTACATTATTGTATCTAATTCCCTATCATTTCTACTTTACACTCTACTTTTCTATCTCTGCCTAAATTAGTATACATGTTTAGCACAACGAGATGTAGAAATAATGCTATAGACTTTCAAATTCTCATTAATGTTTCTTGCCTCGGTGACAGCTTCACATTTCTGCATCTTCGCTGTCTGGCCCATATTCGACGGGCGTATTTTGTGACTTGCGGCACTCTTGTTCACATTGCAATAATGCAAATGAAATATGTGTACAAACTCATCTTTGTGTAAAGTGTATCCTATTTTTGTAAGTTTAGCATCAGTTTATAGCTTAGAATACCTATAATGTGAACTTACATGCACTCTTTGTGAAAATGCATGTTGTAGGCTTTTATAAGCATGTTTAAGAAATTAATTTAAGATAATGTAAAATCATTACTAATGGTCCGATTTGTGCCAATATTAGAATCAAAATACTCATTGCTGATCAAAACTTTCAACTATTTTATTTATTTTTCCGTAAGAAGTTAGACGAGTCTTATATTACGTGAAATTATTAGTTTTAATTTGATTTTCAAAAAAAGTCCAGTACAATGTCTGCATCTACCTAGACTTTGTAATTGCTACACAAAGTTATCAATTAAGCTGTCCAAACTTATCTCGAGGCAATCGGCTTGGTTTATGATTGCATCTGTTAGACAAAGCCCAGGGGCCCGTTTCACTAAACTTCTTACGACTAAAATGTTCGTAAGTGCAAAATTATGATAGTCTGTAAATTGCACATTAGCAATGTTTTCTTGTAAACAATTATTGGATTTACATTTATTGAGCATTGGCTGCTCAATAAATGTAAATCCATCAGTTGAAATTTCCAGACAATCCTAAATTTGCACTTACGAACTTCATAGTCGTACGAAGCTTAGTGAAACGGGCCCCAGGAATCTTTGGAGGCTATTAGCATAAATAGGATTAATCTTAACACCTTACATTGCCGCCAAAACTGAAGAAAAGATAATTTATGAATTGTTATGCTTGGTCATATCACTGTGGTTTTATTGGTTGACCAGTTCCGATATCACGTGATTTGCAGGATACGCCAATTTGATTGGTGGAACATGAACATTCTCATGATCTGGGAAAATTGAGGGAGAGATTCTTGTTTAAAATATTCGGCAGTTGCAGTTCGCATGCCCAAGGGTAATAAAGGTTTTGAAGATAACACAATCTATTTAGATTTTTCAGGTGAGTGAAAGTTTTCATATGTCCTCTGTGTTGATAGTTACTTATACTTTTACTTTGTATGTTATGATATATGATTTACCTTTTTCATAGTGTGTTATGGAATATGAACATTATAACTGTACATGTAGCTCTAGTTTAAATGTTTTTGAGAAACCAGAATGCAGACAGTGAAATTGAAATAACCTATGAAGGCATGCTTTGTACTTTTAGTCCTCAATGTCCGCAGTAATTTCGACGTCACTGAAATTTGTATTTTATGTTCTTTTTCATATGTTTACGAATAATTGTACGAAAGTACATGTAACTTAAAAATAAAAAGGATCAGTTATTGGATTGTTTTGCCTGATTACTCGTGATATATTGCACATCACAATTAGTTGTCTGTAGCCTATAACTGGTCTTCCGGCTATTCACAGTTATCGTTCTTAGTAACTCTCTAAATAGTAGATAGACTCGTGCAGAAGTTGAATTTTTGAAACTTTAACCAGTTGTTAAAACTTAAATACTTTTGTGAGTACAAATTGCATAGTTACCATGACTATACCTTTAGGAGAAATTCAATTAATGATGTATCCAAATTTGGACTTTGTACGCCTGTTCAATATTGCTATATTATATGTCGATTGTTGTCTTTCCTACAAGTCAATCATTTCAGAGTGGCATCCCCTAGTGAAGAAAACAACAAGGTTTACGTCAATTGATGATACCTATTTACCTGAAGGGGCTGATTTAGTTAAGCAATTGTTACATCATTTTCTGCTGTCTGTCAAGGTATAATTGAAATATATATTTAATAATGTCAATGCTGTACACGTATACTGTAGGATCATGTACATGCACTATATTCCATTTTTGACATATTTGAGCTTGCCTGTTTTGCATTTGCAACATAATAAGATTGTTGATGTGTAGACACACAGTCAACAAGCCGAAAGTTTAATATACTGCTACATGTGTATATATAATATTTTCGATGGGAGCACGCGATGGGTAATTTAAAGATCGGGATTCAACCTTACCGGAATCCCGACTGGAGACCTGGTTTGGCCCTCACATACATCTTTGGCATTTTGTATGTGACAGTTGAATCTGGTTATACCACTTATGTGAGTATTACGATATTCGTAATCCTATTTTGGGGGAAGGGGCCAAGTGACTTGGTGTGGTATGGGCCTGGCACCAGGTCAGATTAATTATTCTAATTTCAGGGCTGAATATATTTGTTCTCGATGTAAATATTCCGTTCTGATTTTGGGATGTTCCCCCCAATGCAGCAGGTTAAAATGTGATCGAACCCGTTTGCCCGGCCTTGCATGACCTTAGCTGTTGATAGGCCGTTAAACACTAATAAACAAACAAACATATCATATTTTCGGCGTCTATGACGGCCATGTCCCAAATTATCGATTGTACATTGGCAATCCTATTTGGATGATGTAGAATTTAAGATGGTACGACACACGTTGGTTAAAAATTATTGGAATTGATTAATCCAGTTGTAGCGAATGCGAGCATGCCATGTTAGGTATTTTTCTGTGAGAATCTAAATAACATGTATAGCGGGATAACATTCTAAAGCTCACAATATTATTTAACGGGTTTAAGTCCCATTGTTTGAAATGTTTATTAGACCCTTATATGTGTGGTAGTGGGTGGCAGGTGGGAGCACGCGATGGGTAATTTAACGATCGGGGTTCATCCTTATCGGAATCCCGACTGGAGACCTGGTTTGGCCCTCACATACGTCTTTGGCATTTTGTATGTGACAATTGAATCTGGTTATACCCCTTATGTGAGTATTACGATATTCGTAATCCTATTTTAGGGGAAGGGGCCAAGTGACTTTGGTGTGGTATAGACCTGACACCAGGTCAGGATATTCTAATTTCAGGGCTGAATATATTTTTTCTCGATTTAAATATTCCGTTCTGATTTTGGGATTTTCCCCCCAATGCAGCAGGTTAAAATGGGATTGAACCCGTTTGCCCGGCCTTACATGACCTTAGCTGTTGATAGGCCGATAAACACTAATAAACAAACAACCAAACAAACTATATGCATTACAAGCTTGCACGCCTTGTAACTTATACGCACTATGTCTGTCACATAACCAATACTTCTCTGGTATTTATATAATTGCCAATGCAGCCTTACACGGCAGTTGTTTAAATAATGAGATATAGGCACATGCCATGCCAATATTAATGGTCAATCATCGTCGGTCTGTTGGCTAAGTCTGGATTGGAAATTACTGCACCATATCCTTAGGATACAGTAATCAAGCCAATTTCCAGTCTTGAATATAAGCTACAAATCTACTGTGCTATAAACTACATCTATATTAAACGGCTCTGAGAACACATGTATACACAGTCCCTGTTTTAATATGAAGTTCATATATCCATTACTAATAAATTACTAACTAATTAAACAAAGCAATAGGGATTCCGCAAAACATAACATCTTGCACGCACTCAGGTTCAAACTAACGTCATTTGACTGCAGCCGTTTAATAAATTACCTGGTTTATAATGTGAGCTAAGATTGTCGTGTGTGTGTATTTAACACTTTTATATTCAGATCGCCTGTGTTAACATATTCTCATTAGTATGTGTATGGAATATCTGGCTTGACTGTTATATGGTGGACTCTGTTGACTATAATGCCATCACACTACTTCGAGTTTTACCTAGAATGAACGGAAAATTGTCCGAGTATACAGCATTAATTGATAAACATGCCCTGAGTTAATTTTCCCCATAAGAAGTCAATCGAGTACCACCTGTCATGGCAGTTATAGTCGTGATGGTCCATACAACATATATATATCATGCTATTACACATATGTTGAAATGTTACACTTGTTTAAAATATTCGGCAGTTGCAGTTCGCATGCTGAAGAGTAATAAAGATTTTGAAGATAACGAAATCTCTCTTTCGATTTTTCAGACATCCTCTATTTCCCCAAAGCACACCCCACACACAGGCTCGCAATACATTTATTGTCGAAATTTGATGGTTATGTCATCCAATATGGCCGCCGAAAGGTCAAAGGGTCGTTCTTTTATTAGAGATTTCAAAATTCTTCTTCACACGAACCGTGGGTGTTGGTCGGGTAAATGAGACGGTAATTTAACGGCATGGGTTCCTCCTTATTAGGAATCACAATTTTCCTGGTTTGGCCCTCAGGTACGTTTTTATCTTTGGCTCTTTAGTTACCTGGGAGTTGAATTGGGTTATTGTCCATTATGAAAGTAGTAAGATTATTACTGATCCTACTGCTTTTGAGAGGGGCCAAGTGATTCTGGTGTGGCGAGGACCTGGCATCAGATTAGGATTATTCTGATTTCAGGGCTGAGTATATAGTTTCGTTATTGTAAATATTCAGTTCTGATTTTGGGATTTTCTCCCCATTTGTACATCTACTTGAACATGTACATGTACTTGTACATGTAATATATGGGATTTAGTACTAAACACATTGACCCGGCCTTAAATGACCTTAGCTGTTGATAGACCGTTAAGCTCCAACAAACAAACAAACAAAAACTATAGTGCTCCAGATCAGGTCATACATTGCTTTGTATAGTTTTTGTGAATAATTAGTCCAATACAGATCTGTATAGTCTAACCTGGGCATACACTGTTCACTATCGCATTTGTAACTAGTGTTCCAGATCAGGGCATACACTGTCCACTAATTTTTGTGATTAATGTAGTCCTAAACCGTTCTGTGCAGTCTGACCAGTGCCAGTGGGTGCTTGGTCGGGCGAACGCAACGGCGTAAAATAACGGTAGGGATTCCTCCTTATAGGAATCTCGATTTGCCTGGTTTGGCCCTCGTGTACGTTTTTATCTTTGGCTCTTTTGTTACCTGAGAGTTGAATTGGGTTATTGCCCATTATAAAAGTAGTAAGATTATTACTGATCCTACTGCTTTTGGGTGGCGGCCAAGTGATTCTGGTGTGGCGAGGATCTGGCATCATATCAAGATTATTCTGATTTCAGGGCTGAATATATAGTTTTTTTATTTATTGTAAATATTCAGTTCTGATCTTGGCATTATTATACATTTTATACACTGATATCAGGGGCGATAACCGTGTTTCCTTAAAATGTCAACAGACATTACTATTTAGTCTCTGTACGTATTTTAGCTCACCTGAGCGAATCTCATGTGAGCTATTGTTACTGCAATGTGTCCGTCCGTCCGTCGTCCGTCCGTCCGTGGACATTTTCAAACGTCTTCTCTTCGGTAACCATTAGGCCTATTGTCACCAAACTTCATGGTCATGGTCCTTAGGTAGGGGAATTACAAACATGTTAAAATGACGTCATTACGTAATCCAAAATGGCTGCCGTCTAAAAATAGCACAAATTCTTCAAAAATCTTATTTTCAAGAACCGCCAACCGGATTTCGAGAAAACTTGGTAGGAATGATCGATGTAAAAATTGAGGTCAAATTTTATTTTTGACTGAATATGGTCATGTCTATATCAAAATCGAAATTGGATGGTCATGTCATCCTCAATTGCTTTGTGAGCGTCTCTACGAACACGTTTCAGTTTATCGGAAACTTCCATAAACTCTGTATGGGCCTCTTCCCGAAATTCGGTTATTTTCCCTCCTAGTTTGTTTAGTTCTGTATGTGTTTCTTCACGACTTTGTGTAGTCACAGCCAGGGCCTCTTCCCGAAATTCGGTTGTTTTCCCTCCTAGTTTGTTTAGTTTTGTATATATTACTTCACGACTTTGTGTAGTCACAGCCAGGGCATATACTCTAAGTTGTGATAGTAGACTCTTATGAATCTCGTCCGTGGCAGCCAATATAGTTCTATTGATCAGTGATATGGTCTCAACTCGGACCTTTTCAGAGGTATCCTCAAGTGATTTGTGAGCGTCTTTACGAACACGTTTCAGTTTGTCGGAAACTTCCATAAACTCTGTATGGGCCTCTTCCCGAAATTCGGTTATTTTTCCGCCTAGTTCCGTAAGTGCTGCATGATCCTCTTCCCCAACTTGGATTATTTTTCCGCCGAGATCCGTAAGTCCTGTATGTGCATCTTCGAGAACTTGTGCAGTCGCCGTCAGGACGTCTACTCTAAGCTGTGCTATACTCCTGCGAATCGCGTTTGTGGCCTCCGATTTATTCGTATTGATCAAGGCCTTTGTTTTTCCGGTAGTTAAAAAATCACATGTGGGGTTGGATCCGGAGTCCCCGTCGAAAACATCATTGTTACTCGGATTCTTTGAATTTATATCTGTCACCCAATCGAGATTGGAATTGGAAGAACTACCTGGTCCGTATATACTCATAATGTTGGTTGTTATAAATTAGGAAAACTTGAGTCTAATTCTTTGAATTAATTTGAAATTTCTAGGACGACCGAAATCGGGTAATAGTTCTTCAACTCTCTCGCTTGATCATCAAGAATAGAGACCGTAAATTCATGGATATGTCCCGATTCCAAAACTTTCATCTCGGGCCATGGGAAGTCTAAGGTCACAGTCTCCCCAAAGAAACAATCACTGGCTTGCACGGTTTTCAGTAATGTGCTGGGTGATCCGTTTACCGTGTTGTACGATGTGTTCACCCCGATCCAGGTGCACCCTGAGAGTTTTCGTGAAGGCGAAGTCCACCGGGTTATCACCGACGTACTCACCCGGGACAAACAATCCTTTATTCGCGCAGTATGTCTCTCTAAACCCGAGTCGAATACCCAACGTCGGGGATATCCTTACCCGGCTGTCTGGGCCGATGGTCATTGTTGTGAGCCCAGTAGCCTTCGATACTGTGAGGTTGACTATACCGTCATGCTCGGTGGAAACAAAGTCTATGAGCTGTCTTACTCCCCACAGTCCGGGAGGCAGCTTTACACTTACTGAGCGTCCATCCTTCACATATCCAAACCCTTCGCTCTTCCCCACATTCTCCCACCCATCCGTGAAGGTGATTGATCTGAGGCATACCCGGCGTTTTCCGCAGCAATTGTCGATTGACTTCTGAAGTTCACAACTCTCTTTTTGAACATTAGTGATAGTAGCAAACATAATAATATCTTTCAATGGATACCCAGGCTTTTAGCTTTAAATATAATGCAAAGTACCTGGTCGGAGGTGTATACACGCAAAATAACACCATTGGTGGGCTTGTGCATCCCAAAATAAGATCCAGTTTGGGCCTGGGTTTCAACACCAATTTCACTAACATGTTTGGTAAGTACAGACTTCCTAAAACCATTACACAGGATGTCACAACAAACTGGAACAACAACCCTATGCAGTTCTGGCAGAACCAACTAAATTTTGCCGTGTGGTGTGCCACAACCGTGTGTGGAGTCTCTTTCAGAGACCACATAAAAGACAGGAACAGCATGCTGAGCAGTAGCGTCTACAACTTTCATGTGTATTACACTATTAGAAGGATTCTCAAAGAACTAGGTACTCCACTACCGCAAGACGACGGCTGGGATCCCATTTCCAACATATACAACCGTAAGGCGTTCGAAAGATTGTGTAATGAATTTAACGTTTCAAAAGATTCGGATTGGAGACAGAAAGTATACCCGAACAGCAACAGCCTGGGCACCGTTCATCTTAGGGGTTTAGAGCACGGGACATACTATGCCAGAACGAAACCTGCTTTTACAGGGTTGGCGGTCGGGGGTTATACTCCGAGTTACACGGCGGCACCACCATTCAGAAACACGGTAAATTGGACGGAAAACAATTTTAATAACTCCAACATGACATTCGGGGCTGAAGTGGCTAGAGGGCACACGTGCGATTCCAAATACTGTACATGGTTATCACCATAAAAGGCTCACGTACAGTATATTTTACAAGACAGAAACGTGCAGAAGGGTATAGAAACCTTTATATTGAACGACGGTCTAGGGTTTACGCAGGCCGGTGTTACCCGCCTCAACGACTCCATTCGCACATACGTCTGGGCCATCCTCGGCGCACAGAAGCAAACGCGCAGTTCTACAAGAATTCCGCGGAATCAAATGTCTCGCCTTGTCCCGCCGCCTTGACCTCGAGCCTGGGCCAGAAAGCAATTTTCACTGGCCCGAACATATTATACAATTATTGACTAGTGAGCCATAGAATATCGGATTATATTCTATGGCTCACTAGTCAATAACTGTTTTAGTATATCATAAATATATATAGCACTTACGACCTTATGCTACTAGACAAAAATGGAAAAATAATTTGAAAAAAAGAAACAAGAAACGAGGCAAAGCCACGAAGGCAAGGTTTTTCCAAGCATAGACACTTGGATAACATAATTATACCCACATTTTGTAGACTAGATGGCCGTGGCCTGCATTTCGCGCCTTGGGGCGAGGCAAGGACACTAAAAAAATAGATATAGTAGATGGAAAACTTTAACCGGACGGACGGACGGACGGACGGATGCCAAAATGCCGACTATATCGCGCTTTCCGCAAGCGGGCGCGACAATGATGATAAACACCAATGTGAAGTATCAAGGTATGGAAGGTGTTCGAGCCAATTCCCACCCTTAAATATGAGCCGAATGAATGTATCAAGGTAATGGGTGAAGCAGTTGCAGAGATATAGTACACACAAATATCAAAGTAATTTGACCTTGACATTGGGCACAGGGGCCGCACGGTTGGGGGGTAGAATGAAAATATGGATGATGATAAACACCCATGTAAAGTTTGAAGGTAATGGGCGAAGCAGTTGCATAGATATAGTATAACGAAAAACTTTAACCAAAAAGCTTTAACCAGACGTACGTTAAAAAGTTAACGTTGAAAATGGCTAAGTCAATTACGTAGAAATAATAGGTGAAGGTAAAAAAAATGGTCACATGTTGGATAGTTGTATGTGGTCGGCACCTCTTGGTTATGAAGCTGTGAAAGTTTGGTGGTCCTAGGTGGTACAGTACCAAAGAAATGGACTTAAACACGAAAACTTAACATTGTAAACGCGAAAAGTTAACATTGACTGCGCGGAAAAAATGGGTCAAGTTCAAAAAGGTAACATGTTGGATAGCGATATGTGGTGGGCACCCCTTGGTTATGAAGCTGTGAAATTTTGTTGGTCCTATGTGTTACAGTAATAAAGAAATGGACTGAAACACGAAAACTTAACATTGATTGTGGACGCCGCCCGCCCGCCTGGCTTTCACCAATCCAATAGCCTCGATTTTTTTCCCCAAAAAACCTGGCTAAAAATGGAAAAAAAGTTTAAAAAAAAAAGTTTAAAAATTAACAAAAAAATAATGCTCGCTACTGGAGCCCAGACTTTTTATAATAGTCCTATGTTTATCTACATATCATATCTGCACAGGTCCACATATTGCCACAATATTGTGAACACAGTTTACGGAAATGTAATACCCAGGTATAATAATTTACCTGTATAAATTACCTGTAATAATTTAGCTGGACATTTAGTGGTCAAGCTGGAAATTTGCACATGCTTGCACATGCAGAAGTGTTCAACTGGAGAAGGTTATTGTTCTCTCTACAGGTAAGGTGTACAGAGCGCACGAGAAAACGGGCCTTCATGCATTAATGTTCAGTTTGTAGCATAGAAAGAAATAGAGTTTGACCTCGATCCTGGAGCCCGGATTTTTTTTTAATAGTCCTATATTCATCTACATATCATAGTAAAGGTATGTATACAGTTTGATGACTGTAGCTGATAATGTGTTGAAGTAATGACCGTAACACGAAAACTTAACATTGAATGATGACGCCGACACTGACGCCGCCCACTCCGGAAAAGCAAAACCTATGTCTCGCTTTCCGCTTCGCGGGCGAGACAATAATAAGAGTCGGAACGGCGTTTGACGCGCAAAAACAATTCTTGGCCAATGTCGAGGACGCCATCTCATCTGCGGTGGACCTGGAGAAGGCAATCCAGAATTATCAAGACGTTTTGCAGAATGCCCACACCTCAGTAGACTATGTATTTGGAATAGGTCTTTATATGGCGCCGAGCAATATGATACTACGAGACGACCCGGTTGACGGTTACAATAATCAGATCATAATCGCCACCGCCAATCAAAAAATCGGCCACAACGGGAACATGAACACGGGTATTATCAAGCTCCCCTCCAAGATGGGCGCGGAGTTGTAAATGGAACCTATTACATAAAACCTCAAACACCCACCCCAGTACAAAGCACACCATCGAGTTCCACCAGTTCCAGCTCAGGAGCGGGAACTATTGTATCATCAAGTTCCAAAGTAAATAGTGCATCTAGTTCCACCGCTGTTCCAACTGGTGGACTTGATGCACCAGGAAGTTCCTTAAGAAGTAGTGCCACAACCCACGAGGAGGAGAAATTAGGGCTCGTCGTCGCCCTCGTGGTGATCGGACTATTAGCGCTTTGGTTTTAGAAACTCTTGGGAGACTAAAAGTAGGAGACCGGCGATCGCCACGATTAAAGCCCAAGCATTATCGGCGAGCCATCCGGCCGTTTTTGATAATATAGATAACAAGTAGGAAACGAGGCCCCCGATCAACCCAGGCAGCGCGGCAGCCGCCTTTCCGGCTAATTTAGCCAGGAGACTGGCGAGGGCTTTTAGTTGTTTTTTTACCCACTCCTTGGCTCCGCCGGATGGCGCGGCTGCTGGTACTGGTGCTGGCGCGGGTGCAGCCGCTGCACCACCGCCTCCAGTGATAGCTAGAACTATGGTCGATATAGTCATGCCGAGAGCTGCGAAGATGCTTGCTATCGTGACACCCTGTTCTGTGAACTGAGTGCGAAGACGCTCACCGAGTGTCGTCTCTTCGTGCAGGACCCTCGAGATTGTTTCGCGGATCCGACTTATTTGGGTGCGGAGAGCCTCACGGCAAGCCGATGCAGCCTCCGAGCGAGCTTCTCTTTCATCTCGCAAAGACCACAGGCGTTCGGTGATCCTCCGCTTATCTTCGTCATCAGGGGCTTCCTCCAGTTTTCTTTCTTCTAGCGCGATATGTTCATCCAGCGCCGTGAGTTTGGAGAGGTTCGCTATCGTTTCGTCGGTAGACTGTAGGGCCTCTACAGCGCCGGCCGGTATAATTGTTTTACCCCTCTTCCAATCTACGAATCCTAGTTCGCTCCTTACGATTTCGCCACCGCCCCGGTTTCCGTCAATGGCGCTCAGCGCTAGGGGTTTTCCGGTCCTCATGTTGACGATCGGGATATTTGATCTTTTAGTCGCAACCTACCCTTCAGATCAAATTTGAACTTGGAGTAGTCGCGGGCGAGAGACGCGACCGTGCCTTTTTCTGCAAAAGTGTTGTAGTAGTCGTCTACAGCTGACTTGACTAATTCCTGGCTTAGACTAATGGTGTTGGTAGCGCCACCTATTTCCTCGCCGGCTGAATCCCCTATCACGTCCACTTAGGGTGCTTCGTAATCGGCATCACCATAGAGATAATCATCTAAGTCATCATCATCGTCGGGGTCATCGTCTCGGTCGGGGTCGAATTTGCCAATATCGTCCATCGTTAACGATGTATTAAAGAAAAAACCATACGTGTTCAATAGAGTATTTAGTTTCACTGAAAATATGTCTTCGAGTCAATACGGTCGCAAACTCAATCCATACCGCAGACTGCGGGAGCCCCTCGGGGCGAAAGGCGTGAGACAGAGTGCCGTTATTACTAACAACCCATCGACGGTCGACCAGAACCAGAAGCTCTTGGACCGCTTCCCCAACCTCGGAGCTAGCGATGTCATTGTGCCGGGGACTGTTCGCCTCGCTTTCACTATTTCACTGACGTCGAAGGACGCTGACCGAACCGTCGTTCTGAACCTGGGTCGCGCCATCGTCAAGAAGACAATGATAAAGATTTCTGGTAATGAGGTGATGTCGATCGACGACAGCGACGTCTACCATTGTTACCAGGACCTGTGGAAGACGTCGCAAAAGCGCGAAAACGCGGTCTATCAGGGTATTGACACCAGCACAAATAAGAACGTAACCAGACTTAGAATCGGGGCTAGTAACAAGGTAGATAACAACGCGAGGGACAACGCGATCGCAGCCGCTTACGGCAACCGCTTCTACATCCCGCTCGACTTTGAGCTATTGGAGAGTCACATGCCCTACTATCAGAGCGCTTTGGCTGACCGCATCGAATACGAACTAACGTTCAACGACTACGGCCGAGTTCTCATAGCCACCGACATGGCATCGACGTATACAATCGACAATGTTTCGCTGGAGTACGACATGGTCACGATGCCCGAACTCGCGCGATTGATCAGAACCCAGTAGGCCGGGCGCGTTGCCATACTTTACGACCGAGTTCTTCGCTACCGCAAGATGACGAAAGACAAAAGCGACACATTGTGGAATGTTAACGTCAACGTACCTGCCCGCTCGATGAAAGGTATACTGATGCTGTTCGAGGAGGGTCGGTTCGCGCTCGGGGTTAGAAAAACCGACAAATTCTATAACCCCAAAATCACGAAGGTCGAGGTGCCCTCGAGGGAGTCCCCAGTAGGAGCGCCGTGGCGTAATGGTTAGTGTGTCGGACTACTGATCCAAGGGTTGTGGGTTCGAGCCTGACTAGCAGCGTGCGTTGTGTCCTTGAGCAAGACACTTTATCCACACTGCTCCAGTTCACCCAGCTGTAAATGGGTACCGATAATTCGTAGTTGCTCTGTAAATACGAATTACCGGCTTCTCTCAAAAATCTCGACCTCCGTTCTTTCTCCCATTCTTGGGAGACGGCATGCAAGGTCATAGAGCCAGTGCCGCCGTTAAATATAAGCTAAAAAAAAGAAAAAAAGAAAAAAAGAAAAGGGAGTCCCCAATCAACTCTACAGCCAGGGCCTTCGCGCGCACTAGCAGTGGGACGAAGCCAGAAAGCAGTTTACTGCCGGCTCTAAGCGCTCCCCGGAGGTTGCCGCCGTTGCTAAAGACTTGCAGCTCTCGGACGTCTCCCTCGCGCAGTTCCTGACTTCCAAGTACGCATTATGGTTAGACACGCGAGCCAGCGACGACGACCAAATGCACGGTAGTGGACGTCAAGTTGAGAACGCTAGTGAGGGTGTGACGATCCAGATAACCAAAGAGGCGGATGGAGCTGGGCCATTGAATGTGTACTTGTATATAATCACAGATATATAATCAGCATCGCAGATGGCCGATACGTCTCAGCAATATACTGAAAATAAAAATAAGGTTTGTGATGCCCACTCTGCCATAATATGTGGGCAGATAGGATGCGGAAAAACGGTTTTCATCCTCGACTTGCTCGAGGGCTCCTACCGCTATGCCTTTCGTCACATTGTGATCATGTGTCCCACTGTGCGGCACAACGAGACATATCAGCGGCGCCCGTGGATATGGACCGACCCTGAGGTATACGTCGTTGACCCCGGCGACAGGCTTCACGATTGGCTGCGCGGTTTATACCAAAGATTCCAGGGTGAGTCCACCCTATACGTGATTGACGACTACTCGGCCAAGGCGGCGATGACAAAAAGAAGGACATGCTCTCCGAGCTACATTTTCGGGCCGCTACGCGGGGCAAAGCGTATGGATCTCTACTCAGAAGTACAACGCCGTCCTCAAGGATCTGCGCGAGCAAACTAAATGGGTTGCCCTCTTTCACTGCAAGGACCGAGACTCATTCGATGACTGTCTTCAAGAGAACGACGTTATCCCAACGCGCTTTGAGCGCCTGGAGGTTCGACAGATGCTTTCGGAAACTAAGCACGCCAAGCTTCTGTTAAAGACTGATCAACCCACAAATTATGAAGTTATCAATTAATTTCTGAGCAATTGCTTAACGCTCGTTAGTAACTGCTGAGCAATTGTTAACAAATTCTGAGCAATTGCTGAAAAATTGCTGAACAATGGTTAACAAAATGCTGAACAATGCTTAACAATGATGAACAAATGTTGAACAAATGCTGAACAATGGTTAACAATGTGGGAATCAATTTGTTGCTCCGCTGCGAGCTTTGTTGCGAGCATAACGGTGATCATAAGTATCGGGTGGTGCGGTTGGCAATATGTTAGACTTATGAGACTAGTCAGAATAGTACTAATTATTAAAAATAAAATAAGAACTGCGACGAACTTCTCGATCAGCTAATGGAAGATACAGTCGCTCCGACTGCCGACACGACTGCCTACACGACTGTCGGCACGACTGGACTGTAGGAACCGACACGACTGCCGATACGGTCCTGAAAGAAAATGGAAACGCGACGCGACGCTAGCGGCTAGCTGCGCTGGTTGATGGGGGACAATCGGAGCAGTACCTCGGTAAGCGTCTCTCAGTTTGTCAGGTGGACAAGATGTCAGATGCGGAGATCGATAACATGTATGCGCGATACGAATCTATGTTAAATGCGGAGATGACGAAAACTCTTGGTTCGGCGGCTATTCATCTGTACGCTACCGCTGTCAGTGCAATTCTCCCTATACCAAACACCGCGGGGTTGATTGGCGATCTAGAGACTGACCCTTTTGTAGGACACACTCTTAGAACAGCCTGCTGCTAAATTTATCACAAGTTTGGAATGTACTTAGCTCCGCTGACAACAGCGTTGACCACGGCTAAACATTGTCAATTTGGACATATATGCCCACGAACTATAAGCTCAGAAAATGATGATGACACAAAACAGACGCACCTGTGCAACGCACCTGCGAGAGTGACGGAACAGACCTCAACACTGTTGAACCCGATTGCTCCCCAACAGTGTTGGATGAACCCTCAACTCCCAATCGAGAGTGGATGTATCCGATTGGACGACACACAAACCCAAAAAGACAGGCAGCTGGGCGGGTAGCGGCTGCCACCCGGAAAGCTAAACAAGATAAAATACTCGCCGAGCTTCGAGAGGCCAAACAGTCGTTGTTTGTTCCAGCCACTCCTGAGCTGGAGCCCCAATCGAAATTGGAGTTGGGGACAGAAACAGCAAAACATCCGAAGACAGCTGCGGTTCAATCTCCGCAGAAATTGTCGGTGCAATCCCCGATTGCTGTAGCTTCTACCCCCTATTACATAGAAATCATCCGTGGGTTCTTGGTGGTGGTCTGGCAGTTGTGGTCACCCTCTGTGTGCGGAACTACCTTTCGAAACAACCAGCCGCGGTTCCGAAGAAAGTTACGAAACCGATTGTGACCCATTTAAACATTGATCGTGATCCCTTTTATAAGCAATAATTATAATGGCTGAAAACGATGGTAAAATAAAATGAACGCCGTGGTGATATCGGGTCTCACTATCGGGTTTGCTCGACTATCAAAGACGGCCTTCGGAGGGCCCGCTCCCAAATTGGACATGACTGTGAGAGACGTAGGGCTCGTGACCTTGAATGTAGCTGCCGCAGTTGGGACCCGAGATTATCTAGTTAAAGCTTTAATTCTACCCGCTAATATATGGAAATAATGGCTTCGATCGCAATAATGAAAGGTGGTGCAGTCGTGAGCGCTGTGGCGTTCGGCGGTAGCAACTATTTATTCTCGTTAATAGGAAAATCGGACGCCGATGAGGAGAGCAAGCGTCACGATTTAGCTGCAGAACAGCTCAAGAGCGCAGACGCAGCATGGTCAAAAAAACGAACCGCCCATCTGGATTGGGTCAACGAAGAGCTTCGCCGCGAGAATCACGCCGCGCAAACTTTCCAGAACGTTGAAGAAGCCAACCGCGAGTACGCGCTGGCATATCCGCAGAGAAGTCTCGCGCCGCTGGATCCCGAGCCCCAACTTTCAGATTTCTATGTACCGTCAGAGGCCCAAAAAGACCGCGAGATCGCGTTCAGATCGGGTCTCGTCAGCTACTATATTGGAAAAGTAAAAGCAAAAGCAATAAGCAATACTTATTTTAAAAACAATATATATATATAGAACGATGTCAGAGCTTTATTTTGCTCTGATCGATGTAGGCTACACGGCTCTTAAACACCGTTTAGATGGCACAAAGGGTCTGATCCGTCTGGCCCAAGATTCTCTCGAGACGTGGCGAGAGGACGAACACTTGGTCACCCTTTTCACAAAGCGGATGTTAGATCCCTCCGAGTTAGACTCCCCCGAGTTCCCGCTCCTGTTTCAATCCAATCGCGATTGGAAGAATTGGGGGAACTTAACCGGCAGCTGCAGCCCCAATCGCAATTGGACTTCCAGCAAAGGTTTATTATTAACGACGCAGTTACCGGACGATCTGACGAGGGCATGTTGGAGATTGTCCGATCTATTAGAATACTTCGCATACGATGGACACGTGCAATATTGATAGCGAACTATCGACTCGCCTAGTGCGCAAGTTAGCGAACACGTACTACAGCCCCCGCGGCTACTGGAAGGGACTCGCGGCCATCAAGAACCTCGCCGCGGCGACCAAGTTTTCCGAAAACGCAGCGAAGGAATGGCTCAAGGAGCAGGCCATCTGACGGATATATTTACCCGTGCCTCACAATATTCCGCGTCCGAAATTCGACGTGCAGAACGAAGTCCACCAAGCGGACCTACTATTTCTCCCTCACGATCGCGTCGGTCGCAAGACGTACAAGTACGCCCTGACAGTCGTTGACGTAGCGAGTCGCTATAAGGGGGCTGAGCCGCTGGCCACGAAAGAGTCTAAGGAGGTGGCCGAGGCTCTTTCCCGAATATATAAGGGGAGTCCTCTCAAATGGCCGAATCTTCTCCGGGTCGATCCCGGCCGCGAGTTCATGGGCGCGGTCTCTCATATATTAGCTAAACTCAACGTTTCTGTCAGACGCGGTCGCGTCAACATCCACCGGGACCAGGGGATTGTGGAGCGGTTCAATCGAACCCTGACTGAGTGGTTGTTCGGGCACCAATATGCCAAACAGCTTGTAGACCCTCATACGCGTTCGACCGAGTGGGTGACCAGATTACCCTCCGTGGTCTCCGCACTGAACGGCGAGGTGACCAGGTTGATCGGTAAGAAGCCCGTAGATGCCATCGAGGCAAAAACGGTGTCGCACAAACCATCCGCCGTCTCGCGCGGGCGCCCCGTTGGTTTAGCGGAGAAACGACTTCCATCGTATGTTGCCGGCCGGTACCTCTATCAACCGGGAGAGCTCGAATGCGGCCACCGCCGCGCGACTGATCCCATGTGGTCTCTCAATGTATATCATCTAGATCGATATATTACCAAACCCGAGGAGCCCGTGCTCTACTATTTGGATGATGGTCCATCGCGCGGCTTTGTTCGGGAATAACTTCTCGCGGTGCCTTCTGACACCCATCTACCCCCGGATGGTGTTCTCATTCACTGAGCGCTGCGGCCCCTCTTTTTCGGTTACACTCAAGACAGGTCAACCGCACGTTACATCTGCAGTGTCCATTGCTGGTGTCCAGCCGGTCGACATTGAACTGCTGTGTGTCTTTGGGCTGGTACGCCCAGAGCAACTCGATGTTGCATGCCGTGCAGTGGTTCTGCTGACCGTCTTTCAGTGCGAGGATGTGGTCGACATTGAGGTTGAACCCCTGGAAACCTTTTGTCTGATCCTGGAACGAGGCCATGAGCTTTCTCTGAATAGACTTTCTAAGATCTTGCTCGGTGGGCTGATTGACCTCAGTCCCCTCGTTCATCCAACCACCCACACCAATCTATATTGGACCTGATAGGTTGGAATTGGGAGTTGAGGGTGGACATGCGACCAGCTGGAGCTGGCTCAGATACTCTACTCTTGAGACGGCGAGGTAAGCAAGGTTGGACCATTCGAGGTAGTCGTCGATGATCCAGACCTTTTGTGGGTCGTGGATAGTGAAGCCCTGGCTCGAGTGAACCGTAAGGGCGTAACCGAGGCGTCAATCATCCCCCTGATGACAGCCTCTGCAGCCTCAATGGTGACATCGACGACATCATTTAGGACAAGCTCTTCCTTGTTGCCTGTCCCAGGAATTGTCACAAGGATGTTCTGCTTCCGACTGTCTTTGGGGTGGTAGAGAACAGGCACCGGTGTGTCTGGGAAGTGCTCCTTATGCCTTTTCAGTAACAGCTCCTGCGCCCGGTCGCGGACCTTCTGACGGCTGGTGAAGATTATGTCACAGGGCATCCTCTGTTCCACAAACCGGGCCCATCCCAGGCAGCTGGGCAGAGCCTTGCGCATCTCATTGCATTGGACTCTATCTGGCTTAAGACGGATGCGCCTCTTCAGGGCCTTGAGGGCTTCGTCTTTCGCCCTGTGGTCTACTTCGACCTCTTCGTAATAATCTACTTTTTGCTACATCCAGTCGTGTGGCATCTCTCCCCCGATCGGCGGCGGTTGACCTTGATCGCCACAGCAGATCCAGCCTGTCCAGGAACGTCTCTAGGATGTGCTTGGGCACAGTGCAAACCTCGTCCCAGATGATCACACGGGGGATGAACTTTTGACCCATCCGGTCGGGTGTCCAGTCATTCTGTCCGCTCCCTCTGAAGAATCTGTGGTAGGTCTGAGCTTTTACCCCACGAACCCGCATCTCCTTGGCAAGACGATGTGTCGGGGTAAATACTAGCGGCTCTCTTACCAGGAACAGTTCGATGGCTCTCGTAGTTTTACCACTGCCCCAACCACCATTCAGGTAACTCATCCGGTGTCGGGCTAGCGGGTCGTTGTAGATTGGCGCGGTGCTGGGCGCCATGTCCTTATCCTATATTTTATATTCTGGCTTGGGTAGGTAGGCGGCATGTTCCTGAGGCATGTACAATTGCTTACCTTTGTCACGCCACTGGGCTGGATCAACGTGTTGAAGGTATAGCTCCCCAGTCGAACACCACAAACAGTTGCCACAGTCGCACATCTTGTGGGCCACAAAGGCACTATTTCCGTTCAGCTTGTGTAGTACGGGTTTTTGGATGTAGATGCTGTCAGTGGCCACCCGGACAGCCTCCTTGCTTCTCTGACAGCTTCCCACACATCGCCCTGATATATGCGAACCCGTCTAGAACTCGGAAAGTGCAGGTCTTTAGACCAGGCGTGACCGTTGTGGACGATGAGTTCTATTTTTCGATAGCTTTGGGTACCACGTCGCTGGTGCTGCCCACTGTCGTAGATGTCGCCACCGGCAATGTCCTTCAAAACGATCGCGCGTTGGAGAATGCTTTCAAGCTCAGCCACGTCGCCAACTGTCGCACCCGGTTCATGTACCCTGTCCTCCCACTGCTGGATTTTCTGTCGCCTCGTGGTAGTGAGCCCCTGGCCCCTCAAGGCACTTTCAAAGTGATCCGCCACTCTCTAGGTAACGCAGTTGAGGTCGCCATCTCTTAGCGGAGCAAGGTTGGCAGGATCTCGGTCTTTTATTGGATACAGCCAATAGACAACAGCGGTAACGGGGTAGGCATTCTGGTAGTATGGTCTATCGATCCCGCTCAGAGCGCCCGGCTTTGTGTCACTGTTAATGTTTACAACGCCTTGGCCCTTACGCCTTTCTTTTTTCACGGGATCAAATTTGTCTTCGACCACACCCAATCTCCCTCGTCCTGTTCTCGTAAATACTTGAGTTTCAGGATGTATTCCCCCTGTGGGAGTTCTTGGAGAAGGCTCGATGCCCTATCGTCTGTCATCGTGCCATCTATGGACATGCGGCCCGCCGCTTTGATATCTACTACTTTCGGGTCACCAATCCCTAAATGCACAGGTGCGGTTGGAGACGGGTCTTCTGCCTCAAATCTCCATGTTGAGAAGACCGCTGCGGCGCCATCGACTTCAAACTCGTCTTTGGCGTCGTTCAGAATCTCAACCCACGGTTCATCGGCTAGAAGCCGCACCAGGGGAGGGGCCTGTGTGTCCAGGTCGATAAATTTTTGATCCTCTGGGATGGTTTCAGACATTTCCGCAAAAAGCTCTTCGATCAATTCTTCCATTTTTGTGAGCATAACTTATAGATTTCTTATCTCTAATAGGGTGTAAATTGTGTTTCTTGTTTTTTTTAATTATTTAGCTCGTCCAACAAGACTGTCTTTTAATTAATTTTAAGAAAATTAATTAACCGGCCATCTTTGAGAAAATATAAGAAATTATGAGAAATTATGAGAAAATATGACAAATTATGAGAAAATATGACAAATTATGAGAAAATCTAGGGTTTTTATGCTAAAATCGGGTCTGAAATGGGGAAGGGAGGCTCGATGGACGAGGGCGACGTCCCCCAGCCAGCGTTACTCGCCCCCCCCCCCCCCCTGCTGCAACATAGTGTTGATTGCAGCAAACGAAGCGGATCTACAATGTACGCTTAACATGCTTCATCAATGCTGTGATTTAAACAGCATGTTCGTGAATAATGAAAAAAGTAATATAATTGCGCATTTTCAGCCACCATCTGTGTAGCGAACTGTTTTCCTATTTATATGTGGACCCGAAACAATGTGAATTGTTGACAGATATATCTTAGTCTTATTCTGAGTGAAATATTATATTATATATCACAGAATAAATGGTTGCGCACAGTGCTGGTAGAGCACTAGGTTTGATAGACGGCATGCCTCGTGATGTTTTTAAGATATTATTTGATAGGTAGGATCAGTAATAAACTTACTACTTTTATTTCATTTTTACCAGGCAAATTGTGATACCTATAAGGAGAAACACCTACCGCTAATGACAAAACGATGATGATCAGATATGTTGATGGATGACATTCCCTTATAAACAGAGACAGTAGTGTTAGCGTTGTAGGCGGCAATAAATTGCGGATTTATCATGCTTACAAACACATTTGTGTTCGAGCAAATTGTGGAACATTTTTGGCAATTAAATATTGCTCAGCGTTTGCAAAGTTTCTATTTTGCGTCGCATCAATAAGGTTAGAAATGGTCGCCGTCTTTGAAAACAAGAATTCGCTTGCCTGATCTGACTGCGCTCCTGCGCAGGCTGGTCAGACCCTCCGCTGTTTGCAAAGGCTATGTGATACATTTCGCATGTTTGTGATCAATTTATGCGTATTGTCTGTGTAATTTGTCTGTTCTGTGACATTGACAAACATGATAAACCCTGATGAGATGCACCCCCAGTGCATCCCCCAATATGTATGTGAATTATTTGAAATGCGCACTAATCACTTGCAAAATACGCGTGTGGTATTAAGGTCTGAAACAGATATGGATTATGAAGTTCCAAAACCTAAAAGTATCTCAAGCGCACTTATCTGGAATAGTATTCCAATTGACATAAGACGTTCCACGTCGTTAAATACATTTTCCCGTAATTGTCTTAACTGGATGAAGGGTCGATAGCAGCTGAAGTAGCGGTATTATATATTAATATAAAATTGTTAATTGTGCCCCCCGCCAGCGTCTCTAATCACGAAATTAGATGTATGATATATATAGTTTACAATGACCGCGTTTTTGATTTGCCATGATAAAATTGGTATTGTGTATGGCAAGCCAAATGCACAATAAATCCCTAAACCATGGTTTGGAGCTTAAACCATAGTTTAGGCTCCTCAAACCCTAGATAAACCGCCATTTGAGATTCCAAATGGTAGTTTTCTTAAACCCTGGTTTGGGCAATTGTTGTGCACTTGGCGGCTCAAACCACCGTTTAGACTCTCAAAACTAGGGTTTCTGATAGCCTAAGCCACGGTTTGAGATCAAACCCCAGTTTAGACTGCCCAAGCCCTAGTTTAGGCTCGCCAAATGCACAATAATTATCTAAACCTCAGTTTGAGAGTCTAAACCATGGTTCAGGCTCCCAAACCCCAGTTTGAGCAATTATTGTGCATTTGGCCATAAACTGACATTTGCAATCGTAATTCAATAACAAGCCTAAACCCTAGTTTGGACCCAAACCATATTTTGAGAAAAAAACTGCCAATCCTGATCCCAAACGGTAGTTTTCGCAAATCATGGCTTGCGCAATTATTGTGCACTTGGCGGCAGAAACCACCGTTTATGCTCTCAAACTATGGTTTCTGATAGCCTATACCACGGTTTGAGCTTAACCCCCAGTTTAGACTGCCCAAACCGTAGTTTATGCTCGCCAATTGCACAATACATTCACTAAACCCCAGTTTGAGAGTCTAAGCCATGGTTTAGGCTCCCAAACCCCAGTTTGAGCAATTATTGTGCATTTGGCCAGAAACTGCCGTTTGAGATCGTAATCGCTAGTTAATTTACGAAATCAGCCTAAACGTTGGTTTCTGCTACCCGTCACAACTCGAGTTACGAATGGTTAAGCGATCACAAAGCCTACTTATCATTGGCTGATAGATTAAACTATGATTTGGGCATCCATTCCAAAGCTTAGTTTCTATTGGTTAATCGATATCAAAGCCTAGTTACCATTGGCTGATCGATTTAGCCTACGGTTATCGGAGGCTTGGTAATACACGGCGTCACTAAATGGCATAATGGTCGATTAGTTGGATCAAGGTGAGAATGCGGCGTAATGGGGGAAAATCGGCGTAATTATCGTAGAGAGGTGAATGCACATCCATCCATTCATCCATCCATCCATCTTTTCTTTTCTTTATTGATTTAAAAGATTGGCACAAAGCGTATAGTACGTGCGATATGTGCAATGTGGTGAGTGGCTCTTTCTTTTAATGTGGCATACTTAATATAATAAATCCGAATTTATCGCATAAAACCAGTTACCATTTCCACCGACCGGTGGTGTTTAACCTTCATTCATGCACTTAGTACGCCCTCATCCCTACGCCATACTCCGTCTCCACCCACACCACAGTTAGAGAGCTTCAGGATGAATGTCAATGTGCTTGAGTTTTACACCGTGTGCCATTTGAGATTTGAAATGCTACATACGTTGAATGTCAAGCTATTAATTCTCACATGCTTAAAAATTGGTAAAGAAAATCCAGACGCAACGAATATGTGTCCTGTAATGATATGTTGTAATGATTTTAGTTACAATAACGTGATATAATACACATAGACGTCCATAATTCATTAATTATGATTGTAAACACAACATAGATATTCCACAATTGATCTCTGTTGCAGCACACACTTGCTAGAAATACTATGTATTGACCACAGACTACCAGACATAGCACTATGTCTTTACTACCAAAGTAAATAATAAATGATAAAAGTCAGATAATGAAAAATAGAAGTTAAACATGATATAGAGACATGGCATGATAGTATAACAGACTACATGGCCGCTAACCGTTAACCCCTGTTAAACTACGTGCAATTCAGTACAGTTGCCTTAGTTAGACTAAACATTAAATTCCTGTATCATGTTTATATTTTAAAACTTAACTGTACTTCAGTGCAATTTTTACGAACTTCTCTACATAATTTAATGCAAAAACAAACCTATTTTGCGCATTCTAATTCGGGCAAGTTGGAACAAGTCTCATAATTATTTATGTCGAAAATTACCTTTTGCGAAATCTCATATCATACCGACCAAGCATACGGTAATTGAAGTTCAAGTTACCATTCCTAAAAATTACTTATTTTTGCTGACCGCCAAAATATTTAACTTGCAAAGTCTCATATCATGCCGACCGAGCATTATAAAATTTGAATACAGCTGAATTATTAATTGAATTAACTTGAATTTCAAGTTAGCATTCCTAAAAAATACTTATTTTTGCTGACGGCCAAAACATTTAAATTGCGAACTTGAAATATTTATAGCATACTTAATGGAATTAACTTGAATTTCAAGTTAACAGTCCTAACAATCACTCATTTTGGCAGACCGCCAAAAAATTTAACTTGTGGAATCTCATCATACCGACCGAGCATAATTAAATTGGAATACAAATGACTTTAAATTTATAGCATAATTAATTGAATTAACTTGAATTTCAAGTTAGCAGTCCGAAAAATTACTGAATTTTGCTGACCACCAAAAAAAATGTAACTCGCAACAATCTCATTACATACCGACCAAGCATGAATACATTAATTGATTTTAATTTCAAGTTAGTATTTCCAAAGATTAACGGCGGCACTGGCTAGATGACCATGCATGTCGGGACCGACTATTTAAGTCCCCCCCCCCCCCACCCCCATCCGATAGGATTAGGCTAGCACGAAGTTGTCTTGCTCAAGGACACGCCGAAACTGCCATTCGGAGCAAGTCGAGGTGGGAATCAAACCCGGAGTCTCCCGATCCGCAGTCCGACGCTATACCTATGAGCTAATCCGGCCACCTTATTTACATAATGCGAGTCAATATAGTGATTTTTGTCTAGTACGAAGCACGGTTGGCAAATATTTGCGGCTTTATACGATTGCAAAACTTCAGTTTTCTCATCGGATAATTCCCTGCTACTTAGCATATCAACCACAGTGTGTGCGACCGGCATTTAAGTGTAATATATTATTAAGATCTATTGCGTGATTACATTCCACGAACATAATTTTATGATCTGATGGTCGGGCACCATAATAGAAGACATTACTCTGTGATATACATCAAAGTGCACTATTCTGTGATTAACAAACGATCTGATAATAATACGATATGTAGCCTGGTTAAACAGGGCTTATGGCAATGTAGACCAGTGTAGCTCCTGTTCCATAAAACCAGTATGCAAATGATTTAGCTCATTACATGCTCCAGATCTGGTGTCAGGTGTCACAGATGGAAGACGCATTAAAAAATTCTCGAACCCAACCCCATCCAAATATACAGCACAATACCAGATGGGTGGGGCAATGTGATTGTTTAGTAAACATAATGTACGGTACCGGTACGAGACCACGTGGGTGTGGTAATGGGATTTTTTAATGGGCATTTTTTGGTTTGCGTCACATGTCCGAGTCTTCCACCTGTGCCAGGTGGCCCTTCCAAAACTGACAAAGATTCCCACTGGATCGGAATAGCACATTTCAATGAAAAAATGCCAATCTAACCAGTCAAATCACCAAATGTTCAACTTGTGCGCTGGATATATGAAAGTAGTTTTACTTGTCCAGTCATAATTTTAACCTGCAACGGGCAATCGGGTTATCCCTGGTTGTAACAATTTCTGTAGCTGAAAACCTAATACCAAATTACAGATATTTTAAGTGTTATATACCAACTACAAAGTAAATATCGGTAGGGAGAAAACATTTACATAATGTATAAGTTTCAGGTCTGTGAATTTCGAACAGAAAACTGTCTACGTGATGTAAATTGGGCAAATTCTTTATAAATTATAAACATGATACCAGGAAAATGTTGAATGTATTATTCAGGTATATTGTATTCGTTGTTAATGTTGTCACATGTACCACGCTATCTCCTACACAAAAATATATTTTAGGATATTCACGTCAGTTACAAACTTATTCGGCTTACCCAATTATCGGTGAATGGCCACGGATAAAGGGGCACAAGGAGCTGTTTTAGAACATGACATATTGGAGAGAGTTTCTGTTTATATTACTTTAACCCGGTCAACCCTAAGGAGCAACATGTGCAAACACTGTAGATCTACAATATTTGTTTCTATTGTCATGATTTTGAAAAACAAATACCATTTTACCATTTCACCCACTACCAATGGGTCTATGCTACTTAAATGTGTACCATGGCTATCAATGTGAGGTAGCTACTAATGAATTTTAACGAAAATCCCACTACCAATGGGTCTAGGCTACTCATTTTGTGTCCCAGATCTATCAATGTGAGGTAGCTACTAATGAACTTTAACGAACATCCCACTACCAATGGGTCCCAGGGCTATCAATGTGAGGTAGCTACTAATGAACTTTAACGAACATCCCACTACCAATGGGTCTAGGCTACTCAACTGTGTCCCATGTCTATCAATGAACATCACACTAACGTATCAGGATATATGCAAAAGTTGGATGTATGTCCAAGTTTAAGCGGACGTGTCATATATGTCAAGGAAAGTAGGTCATGGTCACCCGAATGGCCCGTGATGGTTAGGTATCAATGTAAGCAGACTACTGATGACGTTTGGCGAAGATCCGACAAGCATATGATGAGATATGCGAAATTTGGATGTACAAAGTTTTGACGGACATGACAGATATTGCAAGGACAGTACACAGGCCTCGACAAATCCACTGATCCACTCGCATTGATGAGTGAATTTTTTATCTGGACGAGTGGTAATTTGAGGGAGTGCGGCATAAACATTAACATATATATAAGAACATCTGAGTGTGTGTCAATTGGGTCTGCTGATGCATCTAGTGTGGAGTGCTGTGTGTTGTGTGCTTGTCACCTTCCGCTTTCAGCCTCTGCCGCTGGCTAGCCTTTGGCGAATAGGAAGCCGAGTGCGTAAGTCTTCTGTGCCAGTACATAGCCTCTCTGTAGACAAGCCCTTAGCAGTGCCTCCTCGTTGGCGACACACGGTAATTGAGCACCTCGCGGCCTCAAGCTGAACTGCAGGGGACTCGGAGGAGGTCTGCCCCCATATATGAGGCATGCATGGCCCATCGGCGTATTGACATGCCCTGATGCCCTGATGCCCTGTATGGACAGACCCCCAGTTATGGGTCAAATAACAACCACTGCCTTGTGGTTTAAGCCTCGGGAGAGGAAAGGCTACGGGAGGGGTAACCCCTACAGAAAACCTAGAGAGCTGAAGTCGCAGGTACCAGGCCAGTGTGGCGCTCTCTAAAAAACCATGGTGCCATGCATATACACAATGTCTACACAGCCATCTAGACCGTATCGTGATGACGCTGGCTCTTCGAAGTCCCTCCAGGGAGAAGCAGCGTCGGGCTCCGAGCCTCGACGGAGTCCACCCAACATTACTTGAGGTCACTCACCTCGACTTAGAGCCAGGAGACGAGGGAGGAAATATAATGGCCATACAGAGACACGGAAGAAGCCAAAGCAACTTTTAAAAGTTATGCATTGGAATGCAGAGGGACTCTTCAATAAGAAAACTGAATTGGAGAATATCCTTTTTGAAAATGACATACACAGCTGCTGCATCCAAGAGACTCACCTTTCGGAGACCAAATTCTTCAAGGTTAGAGGCTACCAGTGCTTCCGTTTTGACAGGTTGGGAAGGAGAAAAGGAGGAATCCTTACACTGGTTAGGAACAACTTTGCAGCCACCCAAACCAGTGTGCACATGGAAGACTCCGAATACCAGGTGTTGTGCCTCAAATTGAGCAACAAGGTGATTCAAGTTGTCAACCTATACTCCCCAAATGACACACCTCTATCCCTGGACACCATCCCTGTTGAAGATACACACTGTCTAGTTGTAGGTGACTTCAACAACCACTCACAGAGCTGGGGATATGACCATATAGACAGACGTGGAGAAGAAGTTGAGACCTGGCAGGATGAGCATAACCTCCAACTGATAAACAATTCTGATGATCAACCTACTTTTTACTCCAGACGATGGCATTCCACTTCCACTCCTGACCTTGGTTTCTGCACTGACGATATACACAGTACTCTCTCTAGAGAGGTAGGTGATCAACTGGGAGGTAGTGACCATCGTCCCGTTTACCTCACCATGCAATACAATGTCGAACAGGAACCAAGTTTTCCTCGATGGAACTACAAGAAGGCTGATTGGAGTTTATACAAGAAGCTCACAGATGACCTCTGCAGAGAGATAAGAGTGGAAGGCAGAGACATCGACCGAGTCAACAAAGACTTCAATGCTGCCATTCTCAATTTATTGTCTACAACCACAGCTGGAGAGAAGGCTCCCGCAAATTTGGAGAGAGGCAACCATGATTCCTATCCCTAAACCTGGAAAGGATCGCAAGAAAGCATCCAGCTATCGCCCCATCAGTCTCACCAGCGTGGTAGGAAAAGCTTTGGAGAGTATTGTGAACCGGCGCATGAAGTGGTATCTGTAGACAAACCAACTTCTGGCCCACCAACAGGCTAGCTTCAGGAAATTCCGCTCGACTGAAGACCAGACGACATACCTTGCCCAGGAGATCGAAGACGCTTTTCGAGAAAAGAAAGTAACCCTAGTAACTTGGGTTGATCTCCAAAGAGCATTCGACAAGGTCTGGACAGAAGGTATGCTCGAAAAGCTACAGCGGCATGGAGTGGGAGGCCCAATATGCAGACGACCTCACGATCTGGTGTTCCGAGGAGTTTGCATCAACTGCAACTTACAGGATGCAACAAGCGGCCGACAAGCTATCCACATGGGTAGATGACTGGTGCGTGCAGGTGAATACAGAGAAGTCATATACTACCCTATTCACTCTGTCACCTAAACAGAAGGCCTGTCCTATAAACATCATTGGCACGACATTGACACATATGGAAGAGGCAACATACCTTGGAGTGATCTTCGACAGACGGCTTACATGGAAGCCCCACATAACACATGCTGAAGCAGAGGCCCGCAGGAAATTAGCTGGTACCAAATGGGGATCGCATGAGACCATACTAAAGACAGTATACCTGGGTACAATCAGGCCCCATCTCGAGTATGCTTCCTCAACATGGATGACAACTGCCAAAACCAATCAGCACATACTAGACAAGGTCCAGAACCAGGCCCTACGAATTATCACCGGAGCAATGCGGTCAACTCCAATTAAGGCCATGGAGGAAATCACTACCATTCCACCACTCAGCAAAAGGAGAGATGCCAAGGCTCTAATACAAGCCAGCAAGTATCAGTTCCTGCCAGATCATCCCATGAAAATAAAACTTGAGAGCCTGACAAAGAATCGTCTGAAAAGAAGCAGCTATGTACACGAGTCGAAGAAGTTGACAATAACAAATGCTGCCCAACTTGGACCACCGACGGCTCCTCTTGAAAAGTCCGAACTACCAGAAGTATGGAGATATGACCTGTCCAACATCAGTATTAACACAACTATCCCAGGACTTATGCCGGGAGAACAGGACGAGATCATCAAGAAGTCCCTCACACAAGCCATGATCTTCGATAACTACCCATTGGAGACATGGACCCATGTGTACACAGACGGTTCAGCGACAGCTGCAATTCAAGATGGGGGAGCTGGTATTTTGTCGTCTTGTACACCACTGGGAAGACAGAAACGGTTAGCATACCTACAGGAAAGCACTGTACCAACTACAAAGCAGAAGTGGAGGCCATCATGAAGGCGACAACAATTATTGAAGAGTCGGCTGAGGACTGCCATCCGGTGGTCATACTAACAGATGCTCTGTCAGTCCTACAGGCCTTGAGCAATGCCAAAATACCATCTCTTTCCAGACAGTTACACACTTTATGCCAGAATAAAAAAGTGTCGTTGCAGTGGATTCCAGCACACTGTGGGGTTCTTGGAAATGAGAAGGCAGACAAGTTGGCCAAGCTAGGAGCCAAAGGTGACCAGCCACATAATAGTGTTACTCATGAGGAGAATGCTAATGCCCACATGTATGCAAAACTGAAGTTGTCCCCATCTCCAAGATGCACTTGCGGTATGGAAGAGCAGACTACAGAGCATATACTGCAAAGACGCCCCCTGTTAGAGCAGAGAAGAAAAAGCATATGGCCAAGATCACCACCCTAGAAGAGAAGTTGTATGGAAAGATGGAGGAGCTCAGAAAGACAGCGTCCTTCATTGCTGGTGTGATGGTGTAGATGGTGAACGCCAGTAAGTAAGTAGAACATATGAGTAAAACTGTTTAAATCCAGTCTGGACGAGTGGAAAATTAAGAATTTGCCGAGACCTGATTACAGTACGTCAACATTATATTATTGCCCTATAAATCCTGAGTTGACCCTTAGATCGCTACACACAACAATTGTGGCCTGCTGTTGCTTTATATTTTGCCTTATTCTCAATAAAAAACATGGTTTGATAGCACTTCAGAATCATTTCCGATGGAAATGATTCTGAAGTGCTGTCAAAGCATGTTGTAAATTATTCTAAAGTGCTGTCAAAGCATGTTTTGATGATAAAAATGGAAAATAGAAAATAAACAGCAAACGACAAAAAATAATGCCAGATACGTTGTATACAATATGTCATAACTATATATGCGGATATACAGATGTACAGGCTGTGACTGGAGAAGTGGTGCTTATCGGTTTTGCGATCAGTGTAGACCCCGATCAGACTGTGCATCCGCCATTCCATCAATGAATCACCCGTCATGCTTCTAACAAGTAACATAGATCTTTATCAGGGTACAGGGCTATTTGATCAGGAGCTACACTGGTCACAAATGCCAAAAGCTACATTACTCCAGTCACAGCCACATATAAGGAGCTAGGTCAACGACGTTGTTATATTGATACAAAGATATAAGTGCTGGGAATAACGGCAATATGGGGCTTATCGTCTACTTTCCGACTAGTGTAGCTTCCATTTGTGTGTTTGTTCAAAATTTGACGAAATTGTCATAAAACATGTGGAGTACTATTCCGCAGTTACTCTGAAAGTTTTGTCGACTTTTTACATTATTTAACTCTTTGCATGCTGGGAAATTTGTAGTCTTTAAATAGTTCGAAAATAGCAGACGGCAATTCATTGTCCAGAGGACTCGATTCTAATGAAATTGCAAGACATATTTACAACTGGGAAATAAGAAATGTTTGTTTGTTTGTTAGTTGGGGATTAACGGCCTATCAACAGCTAAGGTCATTTAAGGCCGGGTCAATGGGTTTAGTACTAACTCCCATGTATTACTTGTACAAGTACATGTACATGTTGAAGTGCATGTAAAAATGGGGGGAAAATCCCAAAATCAGAACTGAATATTTACAATAACAAAACTATATATTCAGCCCTGAAATCAGAACTCAGTAATAATCTTACTACTTTTATAATGGGCAATAACCCAATTCAACTCCCAGGTAACAAAAGAGCCAAAGATAAAAACGTATCGGAGGGCCAAACCAGGCAAATAGTGATTCGTACAAGGAGGAACCACTACCGTTAATTTACGCCGTCTCGTTCGCCCGACCACCACCCACAGTGTAGCTTCTGATTTGGCACACACTGATCTAAATTCTGTATAAGATTAGTACCCAGATATATCATTGAATAAATGACGAATTGTGTAGGTCCTGATTAGACTGATAAGATAAGCAGCTGCTCCGACTCTGCATTTGTCGCAAAAGCAATACGCCTTGTTTTCTCATGTGGTTTCAAGTACATGTCTGGTAACATGTTACCCCCAGTCTATACAATATAGAAAGCAAAATGATAAAGCATAGAAATCATAAAACATAGAAATCAAAATGATAAAACAACATGTACAACGCGTGTGGAAGTTCGCCATATTCGGCTTAATTAATAGGATATTACATGAGTGAACGTGAATGGGTTTGACGTCGCAGCAACAGCTAAGGTCAGACCTCAGTTTCAAGTCTCATCCGAAACACAAGTGGAATGGAAATATTATGAAAGCATTTTTTCTTACCTAGTGTGGGGATGGAACCCACAACCTAAAGTATTGAATACCAATGTAGTAACCACTAGACCACAAACCATGAGTGAAGATATGATATAATATTTGCCAAAAATAGTTTTCTCTCAACGAGTTTAATAAATATATTACCGGTAAATCAACACACATTCCAGATTCAAGCACGTGCACGCAGTGGTTTGGTTGGTTCCTGGAGAATGACGTCATTTCCTATTAGCCAACCAAATCAGTGTGTGTCACGTGATTCGATATTCGGCTAATATTCATTTTTAATCAGGAAGTGAACGTGTTTGAATTTAAAAAGCGAATTACGTTAGGTTAGTGAGACGCGTTTTTAGTGCAGTTTACACTAGAAATCTTTGAGATTTATGTTAAAGCGACTCCACTCCAGATGAGGGGTAAAACGGATACTATTTTAAATAAATAAGTACCTAATGATGTAACTATTGCGACAGGTTTAAAAATTATAAGTGGCCAGTATAGATATTTATTTATTTAATATTAATTAATTTGTTGGTAGTGGCGCGCGTTACTCCCATTTATTTTTATAATTCGCGCTATACTGATATTGCCCGTCACGTGGTATCATGCACATGCGCAGTTGACTGTCTTGGCCACCAAAATGGCGACTCGCAGAGCGGAAGATGAGACGAGCATGGTTTTGACATGTTCAGAATACATACTTTCTACATATTTAAACAACATCTGTGGTCTGCCCTAGGTAAAAGTAAGTTATTTGGAAATGTATTGATGTTGAAACACATTCGTTTCATATAGAACGCCTGTGTATAACGCTAATATGTATCGACTTACCTCAGAGTCGGACATTGTTGTTGATATAGCTGGACGCGATGTGCGCATGCCCGGAAGTATGATTTGTGGGCCATTTGTGTCACGTGGGATTACGTACGGCAAGCAGGTCGTAAGTAAAAATAGATTTGGAAACGGAAAAGCCCTTTCGTATAGGGACGTATAAAGTACGATTTAACGCGAATATAAACATCCACCAACCGAAAATGAGCTCGCAATGTGTAGATATATAACAAATGCAGGTAAACATCGCGTGAAAAAAATACAGTACACTGTAATCCCATCTGGAGTGGAGCCGCTTTAATGTATTAGCAACTGTAGAATCTATGCCGAAAACCCACCCCAAGCAGCGGTTTCGACACGCTGTAATGCGTTGTATAGGTATGTTCCACAAGACTACATCGTGTGGCCGCTCTTACAATGGTTGCGAATGGGAGTTTTACACCTGTCTAAGTACTATTATTATTACACCCGGGCGCATTTGAATTGTTTTGTACATCGTTTAGAAAGGTGTTTCATGTATATACAAACAATAAATGAGCATCAAAGACACGCTAGAATCACCTGTGGGTTAGTGGATGATACTTGTTAGTCACACATTGTAACATTTGAGTTACTGATGTTCATTGCAGTGATCCGCGTCATTATGTTGAAACTTTACTGGGATTTCGGCCCGATTTAACACGTAATTTATGCTTCCACAGCCCACAAATATGTGTTACATTTATTCGGACATACAAATATCGCCTTGTCTGTTGTAGCTAATTTGCCCGTAACTAACGAACTGCTAAAAGCAGTTGCTTGAAGTTAATATATTTGAAGACCTACTATATTTATCGATTACCAGAGACATGATTCAGTAGAAAAATCGAAATGGTTGGTGTTTGAGCGAGCCCGAAAATACGGCATTTTTGCGAAGCTGTTTCTTACCTTGGAAAGTCTGTAAGGTATAGTGTATGGAAATGGGTGTGTGGGTAACGTTTTAAAAATGAGCCAAGTATTGGGTCCTAGGTCCGAGTATTCCACCATGTGATTTAATAGTGATATCAGCCAGTTATAATGCAAGCGTTTGCAGACAGTTAGATAATGGACCGTGAGTGTGTAACTTCAGATTAGTTGCAGCCTATAACTCTGTGATCCTCCCGTACAGTACGTACCCGACAGTTTTGCTTTAAAAATTGGTCATATTTTACATCAGTATTTAAGTCTCCGATACATGTATAATTCCACCATTGGGTACCATTTTTTCAAAATGTTCCGGGGGGGGGGGCATGCCCGCCCCCCACCCCCGGACCACCCTAGCCACCTCGCTCGCTACGCTCATTCGGCTCTGCATTAGTGATGCCCCCTTTTTGTGAGACAAGGGGGGCAGATGCCCCCATTTATTGCAATCCCGGATGCATCCCTGTGTCAAGAAACATAATAACACTTTAAGCTTTTTAGGTTAAAGTCTGTTACAATGGGGTCATTATATTGTAATTATTTGTAGTCGTTCGGTTTTTTCATGCGGGCCAACTATTTTATTGTCGCGGATTTTCGAGTCGTTCTTTCTTTTCAATAACACACCAGCGTGGAACACACGAGTGCAATTTTGTTGTCATTAAACTTGTGGTATTTAAAATTAAATAATTGACAACAGTTAACAATTTTAATTTTTTTAAATAAATTGGTATTTGTAGTGTTGCATCTTGTTTAAAAAAAAGAAAGAAAAAGCTTGTACATATATATGAGCATTACCAAAACGGATAAGACATATTCACTATTATTGTCATTTATATTTTAATTATTAAATGAACTTAAACAAACAAATACATTTCATCTATCGGGAGATAAACTTTTTCAAGTTTTTTCTTCAACGTTTTTAGCAGCTTTTAGTTTAGCAGTCAAATTTGCTCAGATGCTTATTTTCTATAAGCGTTGAGTGACAGAGATTTTGTTTTATTTATAGTGGCTATGTTTGCATGCGCTGTAGGCTGCCTTAATTACTAAATTCAATGGTTTCGGACCGGGCGCCGACCGTTTCGTCCCAAGCCGTTATGTTTGGCGTCTGAAATGCGCGTTAACCCAACTGTCTACGAGACGATATATCTGGCCGCGTATATGATAATACACACACTAGTCTATACTCGCAGTCATATTAGTTGTTAGCCTGGCCGCGTACAGCCGACAAATAATCCGTGTATTAAATTTGTCCGATATGGACCGTGTTCAAAATCGCTAAGGATTCTACCCGTAACCGTGTACATAGACACTGCTTGAATCTTACTTCCGTCAAATTGACGTAAACTGTAAACAAATGGTCGCTGAATTAATACCATTTGTTGGCTGTTATCGATGGAATTAATTTCCAATTTATTCAGAAAAAACATATTGGCCAAATGTTTCACTCGCCAAACTGGCCGAGTGACTGTAGAAAGTACTCGACCGCCACAAAAAGCACTCACCATGGCGAGCTGGGCGAGTGAAATTTCAACCCCTGGGTTGAATCTCATAATGGTTTATTTATTAATATTTGTGTTTAGGGGTCCATCTTAACAGGGAAAACGTATGAACCAAACTATTTTTCTGCGAGCTATTACAGTGTTAGCAAATGCAGTTTTTACTTGTCTTTGCCTGCTGCAATTGAGTTAATAGGCATGATGGGTAATTTGTATTGTATGTGCTACTCTGAGAATATAAATAAGTGTTTGTGGGTGTTGTTAGAAAATAAAAAACACAACTAATGTTTGGCATATTGCTGAAGGAGGCAATGGTTTTTTGTTTTTGTTTGCACTTAACCAATTATTTGACATAACAAATGTCTAATGTTGGCATATTGTTGTAGGAGGCAATTGTTATTGTTTTCGTTTGTGTCATTAGTCTTGATTGTGGTTGTTTCATTTATAATTTATACAATTTTCTGGCTTCCTGTTGCATTGTGTTGTTTTTGGTTGCCCATAACCAAATTAATTGAATTTGGTTGGTTGCCTATTTTTTGACTGCTAGAGGATCATTACAGTTTGATGCAGAACACGGATTTACCATCTAACCCACCTTTTGCCTGAGACGAGCCAAAAAAAATCAGTTTTTATTATTGGTTGTTTTGCATTTCATATTGTACATTGTTTTTTGACTGGTTTGTTGTTATTGAAAAATTGAAAAATTGTTGCATTGTGTTGTTTGTGTATTCCCATAACCAAATTAATTGAATTTGGTTGGTAACCTACTTTTTGACTGCTAGAGTATCATTGCATTGTGTTGTTTGTGGTTGCCCATAACCAAATTAATTGAATTTGGTTGGTAGCCTATTGTTTGTCTGCTAGAGGATCATTACAGTTTGATGTAGAACACGGTTTTACCATCAAACCACCTTTTGCCTGAGACGAGCCAAAAAAATCAGTTTTTATTATTAGTTTTTGCATTTCATATTGTACATTGTTTTTGATTGGTTTGTTGTTATTGAAAAATTGTTGCATTGTGTTGTTTGTGGTTGCCCATAACCAAATTAATTGAATTTGGTTGGTAGCCTACTTTTTGACTGCTAGAGTATCATTGCATTGTGTTGTTTGTGGTAGCCCATAACCAAATTAATTTAATTTGGTTGGTAGCCTATTTTTTGTCTGCTAGAGGATCATTACAGTTTGATGTAGAACACGGTTTTACCATCTAACCACCTTTTGCCTGAGACGAGCCAAAAAATTCAGTTTTTATTATTGGTTTTTGCATTTCATATTGTACATTGTTTTTGTATTGGTTTGTTGGTTGATTTGGTTGGTAACCTACTTTTTGACTGCTAGAGTATCATTACAGTCAATTTTTTTAATATCGTTACTTGGGGAAGTGAAATTGATTGTGTCATTAGTCTTGATTGTGGTTGTTTCATTTATAATTTATACAATTGTGTGGCTTCTTGTTGCATTGTGTTGTTTGTGGTTGCCCATAACCAAATTAATTGAATTTGGTTGGTAGGCTATTTTTCTTGACTGCTAGATGATCATTACAGTCATTTTTTTTTAATATCGTTAATGGGGAAGTGAAATTGATTGTGTTGTTATATGGTTGTATCGAACATTAGTCTTGATTGTGGTTGTTTCATACATAATTTAATATAATTTTGTGGCTTCTATAGTTTATACAATTTATGTTATTTTGGCATTTGTGGATATTAATTCGTAAATTAATTATTGTTGCAATTGGGAAATCCTGCTATTGGTGTTGACAATTTGGGCACACCTTTTATTATGTATATATATTGTGTTGTATGATTGTACTGTGTTTAGCAGGATGCCTAAGACTAAGCGTAAAACGCGGCACATGGGCTGTCCAGCGATAAGACTGATGGGACAGTGGCAACAGAGGAGGTGGAAGCTCGGCCGGCCAGTTCGTCGTCACTGTCGATGCAGGATGTAGAAGCGTTAGCCACTCGGGTGGCTCGGCAAGTGATCACGCCAGATATGGCTGAATTGGTGGGCTCTCCAATTGAAGCCAATTTGTGCGGTTTAGCGAATAATAAAAGTGGTAATATTATTCCCTCAATTCCAAGCTACCACGATACGCTTGGACATCAGGCAAACAAATTATTAATGGCGACTATGTCGATTTGGCTATGCTTGTTTTTGCTCCTGCGGCTGGGCGCATAGATGAAATATATGTGTCTTTCGAACAAGGGCAATTGCTATTAAAAAGCAAAAATATGGCAGTGGACGGATGTTTTAATCATTTTTACAGGTGTATACACAGAGGTGCATGGCGATGAGGCTCCATGTTTGTTAAAATACATGTCTAATATCAGACTGGGTGCAAGTAGGGTAACTGGGCTAGGTTGGAAAGTCTATGATGAGCAATTTCGGATTAGGAAATCCAGGGATCCTACACTGCAGTGGGGTACAGTTGACCAGGAATTGTGGTTACTTTACATGAGTGGGGCGAACTCACCATCAGTGAATCTGACCGATTGCTAGCGGGGGCATTGTCAGAAAGTACAAGAGGCTTATAATAATGGGGTGTGAATGTTTGAAGTATTCAGGAGCACACACACTTGTCCGGGTTTGTGGCCTCCGCCATTACAACAGGTTTCAGATTTTATAGCAAGCTTGTCATTGCGAGGTATACAGCATGGCTATATGTATCTATCATTTCATTTCGTTGCAAGATGCTCAATGTTCCCGATACGACTCAGAATTTTATTGTTCGAAAATTTTTAACGGGGATGGGGCGTCTACACAAAAGGTTAGATAATAGGATCCCAATAACAATTGTCATATTGTCTCCCTTGATTGGGTCACTTTCAAGGTATGTTATTCATCTTATGAAGCTAAACTATTTGCAGCTTTCTTTTCTGTTTCACTATCAGCTACATGTGAATCAATATATGGAAGTGAGACCAGTCACAATAGCAGGGCCACATTTTTGTCATTTCCAGGGTGAGACAGTGTCCCGTTATCAGTTTAATGTCGTTTTGTGGGGGGCACTAGGGGCAGTTGGAGTCTCATTCATTTCGCATTGGGGCTTTTCGGACAGTGACATTAAGTCGTTTAGACGCTGGGAGTCCGGGGCATTCAAATCTTACATTAGGATACCATCCATATCTTTGAGTCAATAGGGTGATTTTTGTTTGCTATAACTGTTGGAGTTCTACAGTTGTTTGGGGATTCGTATAGTGCGGGTACATGGTTTTCTTTGGGAGGTTACATGATTTTATTTTGTTCTATATTCATACATGCATATTATCATAATGGTTTTTCCACTGTATACAGCTAACAAATCAGTTAAGATTTTAGTTGCTGCAAGAGACATCAGCATCTGATTTAATGGATCTTCAATAGTGAGAAGGGCTTTTGTCCATGCGAGAGCAGGTGCTGAGGGTTCACGCTTGTTTCTTGGCAGGCACAGGGCGCGTTTATAGTGGCAGGGTAAAGGAGGCATGCGGCGGGTCCAAATGAGTCGAACAATCAAATTGTTACTGACCGTCGAGGACAAACCTGATCTGATTGTTTTCCACGGAGGGGGCAATGAAATTGGGCAAGTTCCATCAGCCAAGCTGAGATCAGCTATTTTACTTGATTTGGCTTCACTTCGTCAGCTTTTGCCTAAGACGCGATTCATTTGGTCCCAGATCCTGTCTCGTTTGCAATGGAGCAACGAGGTCACTCACTCAGCATTAGAGAATGTGAGAAAACAGATAAATAGATGTGTCACATCAGATGTAATCCGGCATGGCGGGTTTTACATACATTACCCCAAAATCCAGGAGAATTTGTTTTCATCGATTACAACCGGCCTTTCAAACAATTCTGCTGACACCAAAAGCGTTTATGTCACCCACTATTGAGGAAAGCGGACCATGGCTTGTTTGATTGTACTGTTGGCGGTGTCGGCGTGCCTATGGGGGTTATTATGCCCACACGCGCGCCGACATGTGGCGTGTTTTGAAGCTGCCACCAGTACTTGTTATGTGAAACTGCTATTTTGAGAAGCTTTACATGTCGGGTACCAGAGTGAAGGTATCTGTTTCCCAGCGCCTTCAATTTGTTATATTGCATTGCATTGATTTGTTACATTGGATTTTACTTGAAGCCGTGGCCGTTTTCCGCCATATATAAAATAAAAACAACCTGTTGTGTGCAAGAAAACTGGCTTTATTTTGCTTTAATCTCATGGCCTACATTGTAATAACACTTTAAGCTTTTTAGGTTAAAGTCTGTTACAATGGGGTCATTATATTGTAATTAATTTTAGTCGTTCGGTTTTTTCATGCGGGCCAACTATTTTATTGTCACGGATTTTCGAGTCGTTCTTTCTTTTCAATAACACACCAGCGTGGAACACACCAGGGCAATTGTGTTGTCAGTAAACTTGTGGTATTTAAAATTAAATAATGGACAACAGTTAACAAATATTTGACCCACCCTCCACACCCTGAAACTCCTAAAAAAAAAAAAATATATATTTTTGATTACAATTTCTTTTCGGGCTTGCACCACAAGAAATGGAATCATTTTGAATAACCGGCTGATTGCCATTCCTGCCAATATTAATTTGGTAGGAAAGTTGCAGATGCGTGGGTATGGTTGTCTGTGCGCTACTAATCTGTTTCAGTTGTTGTGTCCTAGAGGAAGGCTGAAAGCCACAGGATACATTCTTCACTTTGTCACGGCTTCACCAAGGCAGCTTCCATACAGCGGTTAAACACGACGACATCCCGGGGTCTACAGTCGTATATGTCGAAGGACTTCTCGAGATTGATGTGGCGTGTTTTGAAGCTGCCACCAGTACTTGTTATGTGAAACTGCTATTTTGAGAAGCTTTACATGTCGGGTACCAGAGTGAAGGTATCTGTTTCCCAGCGCCTTCAATTTGTTATCTTGCATTGCATTGATTTGTTACATTGGATTTTACTTGAAGCCGTGGCCGTTTTCCGCCATATATAAAATAAATATAACCTGTTGTGTGCAAGAAAACTGGCTTTATTTGGCTTTAATCTCATGGCCTACATTGTAATGTGTGCATGGGTCATTACCCAAAGGTGTGTCGCGTACCGAAAGTATGTCACCTCGACCTATTGTTCACGCTTGACCGCATTTGGTCAAAACTTTTCTTCAGCTCCCTGTTTCCCATACTATTTGATGTAGGAACACGAAACTTGATGTGTGGATGCATCATAACCCACAGGTATGTTGCGTACCCAAAGAAGGTCAACACGACCTACTCTTCAAGCTTTTGACCGCATTCGGACCAACATTTCCTTCCGCTCCTAGACTAAGGGACACGAAACCTGATGTGTGGATGCGTCATACATGTAGTCGCTAAAAATGTGCCAGTTTTATGTTATCTCCCTCGAGATAGCATATTCTGTCACGCAAACTTCTATGGGGGCAGCCATATTGACGTGCTACGCCTAATCGGCTAGTACCACCAAGAAAATAGTGCCCTGTACTTTGGTCTGTCTGACTTTGTATCTAAAACTGTACATATACTATTCTCTGTATTTTGCAGTCTTTTGGCTCAGTCTATCAGGTAAATTCTGGAAAATATGAATCAAGACGTGCGTATGAATACAGCAGCTATAATCTTTAATTCTCACAGTTATGTAGCAGTGACTGACCAGTTAGCCTCCAGTTTCGTGCACTTTTTTCAAACAGTAATTTATTCTAGAGAAAACGTATGGATGGGAATGGGTTTACACCATCACCGTGAATTTGCCTCTGGATAACAATGCAACTAAACCACCAGAGATACCGAAATAACCCATATATAAACACCGAAATAGGTACCGTTCTGCAAGAACCTGGGGGCCCGTTTCATTAAACTTTGTAGGACTAAAATGTTCGTAAGTGCATTTAGTTTAGTCCTACGAAGTTTAGTGAAACGGCCCCTTGTTATCAGAAGAGTAGACTGGTCCGAGTCTTCACGTGCCACGTTTGAGAATAAGCCTGGAGTTGCTACAGTGTAGTCAATGTCTATACATGTAGATAATCAGAGCTTGTGTATATATTTCCTTATCTTTGTTGTACGTATAACCTATACTACACCACTGCCTGCGCTAATATTGCCAATATTTGTGATTTCTTATTTCAAAATATTTGAATATTGTGCGGATTGATTGGCCGATCCTGAGTTGTAGCACAGATTGCGAGTTGAGACAGCCAATATGATAGATGTTCAGAAACATTGACATCCGGGCAAGATTAACGCGCGCTCAGTACATTTAATAACTGGTACCGGGTCGGTTGAAAACACTTGATTCGTAGTATACGGTGTGTACAAACTGTAATAAATGCCATTTAGAAAAATACATAGCCTCTAAATGTCTACCTACTTTTTACAGAGAGAGTACATGTACATGTTTCTTTCTAAATGGAGTATACTCGTGACGCCTATAAATCTCTCAACTTGTTGACGCATTGGTTTCATTACTGTTTAGTTTAGTTTAAGCAATATTTTATTTCAGATTGAATACATGTATACGTCAACATTCATGTACAGATATTGTGAATAAGGATTAGAAAACAAAACAAGCTCAGTTTGAGCTTATGTGAATTCTTCTCCTTGCTTCTCATTACTGTTTATACCGCCGGCATACGACGTATGTCGAGGGGTATATAGTTTTCGTATTTTCGTCCGTCCGTCCGTCAACACTTCTTTATCATCATCCCTAGTTTAATTATATAGCTCACCTATGCGGTTTTCATGCAATATGTCATGGTCACAAAATGTTTTTTTTTATATCAGATATATCATCTGAGACTTTTTCTGGCAAAGTAAACATTCATTCACCATTGCCCCACGTAATGATTAGCATTATTATACAGTTTAAATCCGACGTAAATTTTCACACTGATATCCGGCAGGGGCGATAACTGTGTTTCCTTAAAATGTTAACGGACATTACTATTTGTTTTATGTATTTACTTTTTGATGTGCAATGATCATACTTTATAATATGTCGAAAATATTTGATTTTTTTCATGTGACGCATTTAATTTAATAGTATAAATAATTAAAAAAATATCATGCCTACTTTGCATATGTAAATAGCCTGATACCACCGCTCGTCACTATCAGTAAAATAACTATGATTATATCTGTATAGCTGGCACTCGTAATTGTTAGAACTGGTGGAATATTGACACAATTATACACTTATTGAATTCCTATAAAGGACACGTTGTGCTTACTGAGTGGGCATGTACCTTTAAGTACATAATTTCTCTGCAACCGCACGTAAGTCAGATTGACTTGAAATTTCATATGCTTTGATGTTCTTGATTTCCAAATTATTATGCCAGCCCAGTATTTACTATTCGCTGGACAACTTCAAGGTGTATGATCAGGTGGTTAAAACAACAACAACAAGTACTGAAACTTCCAGAAGCCCTTCGATTCAAAGTACGTATTATTTTATGTTTTATTTATTTTCTTTAATAGGCAACGGATTTTGATGAACTATGGCGCATCAAACGCGTCTTGTTAAGCAAGATTTGGTGGTCTCGGTACTTTGGCCCAAATTTCTGTCGTTTTTGCCAATAATCGATTTCCGTGTCTACAGCCACGGAAATCGATTCTTCGCAAAAACGACATAAGTATATGTGTCGAACTCCCGGGACCACCAAATGCAGCTCATAAAGACGCGTTTGCTGCGCTATATTTCATCAAAATCCGTTGCCTATTAAATAACATATCAAATAATACGTATTTTGGAATGGGCGCGCTTTCAACACTTTGAGCCATTGTTGTTGTTGTTGCAACCACGTGATCATGCACCTTGTTATAGTCAACCTACTTTCTAAGCCGATCGCAGGACAACTTTTTGTTTTGCTCCATTTATTTCACACTATTGCAACGCTTAACCCAAATACGTTGTACAATACCAGATTGAATCTGGTTAACTGTTCGATACATGTGGTAAATAAATACTCGGATGGGAAATTGCATTGTACACTTGGCTGAACTATGAGTAAGCTATTGTTCACATATTGGATTTTTCAGGAACTGAATATGTGAACAATTACTTATACTTAATGATTTACTGTTCGACAGGAAATGGAAAGTCAATGCCCGCATGCGGCATAGCATTGTACACTAAGCTGAACTATAAGTATGTTGTTGTTCACATAATGGATTTTTCAGAAACTAAATGCTGCGATCGCTAGCGTTCCCTCGCATTTAATTCCTTAAAATACAATATGTGAACAATCACTTATATTTATGGCTGTGTTAGTACCGATGTAGTACAATCAATGAGACGCGCCATGTGATTTTTGTGCCAAAAAGAGATTGTTCATGAAATATATTTACGGAAACTGATATTTGTAAAATGACGTCCATTTTAGACGTCATTTACGGACACTATCGTAAATAGTTTTCATGAGATATCGTCTTAGGTGCAAAATCACTGAGCTCGTCTCAAATAGAGAATACCAGGCTAGTGTCTTTTGACATCAAGTTTGTCAAGCAATGATAGTAACGAGCCTCGGAATTCCTACCGTTTCCGAGCCGAGCCTGATAGACTAGATATCAAAAGACACCGGCCTGGTAGTCCATTTGTCAGGTAAAAGAGAATGAGGAATCGTAGATAGTTATCTCCCGTTGAATTTATATATAGAAATCCGGAAACATGACTTACAACAACACGATGGTTTGATTATGTCATTGGTCACATTGTTTGCTATATGTAGACGATGTGTGGATTATGTCATTAGTCACATTGTTTGCTATATGTAGACAATGTGTTGATTATGTCCGTAGTCATATTGTTTGCTATATGTAAACAATGTGTTGATTATGTCATTGGTCATATTGTTTGCTATCTGTAGACAAAGTTTGATTATGTCATTAGTCACATTGTTTGCTATATGTAGTCAATGTTTTGGTGATGTCATTAGACACATTGTTTGCTATATGTAGACACTGTTTGGATTATGTCATTAATCATATTGTTTGCTATCTGTAGACAATGGTTTGCTTATGTCATTAGTCACAGTGTTTGCTGTATATAGACAATGTTTTGATTATGTCATTAGTCACATTGTTTGGTAGATGTAGTCAATGTTTTGATTATGTCATCAGTCACAGTGTTTGCTATATGTAGACAATGGTTTGATTATGTCATTAGACAAAGTGTTTGCTATGCTTATGTAGCAAATGTTTTGATTATCTCATTAGTCACATTGTTTGTTATATGTAGACAATGGTTTTATTATGTCATTAGTCACAGTGTTTGGTATATGTAGACAATGGTTTGATTATGTCATTAGTCACATTGTTTGGTATATGTAGTCAATGTTTTGATTATGTCATCAGTCACAGTGTTTGCTATATGTAGACAATGTTTTGATTATGTCATTAGTCAGTGTTTGCTATAATTATGTAGCAAATGTTTTGATTATGTCATTAATCACAGTGTTTGCTATATGTAGACAATGTTTTGATTATGGCATTAGTCACATTGTTTGGTATATGTAGACAATGGTTTCATGATGTCATTAGTAACGTTGTTTGCCATCTGTAAACAATGGTTTGATTATGTCATTAGTCGCATTGTTTGCTATATCTAGTCAATGTTTTGATTATGTCATTAGTCAAATTGTTTGCTATATGAAGACACTGTTTTGATTATATCATTAGTCACATTGTTCGGTGTATGTAGACAATGGTTTGATGATGTCATTAGTAACATTGTTTGGCATCTGTAAACAATGTTTTGATTATGTCATTGCACATTGTTTGCTATATCTGGTCAATGTTTTGATTATGTCATTAGTCACATTATTTGCTATATGTAGACAATGTTTTGATTACGTCAGTAGTCAGATTAGTGTCTATATGTAGACAATGTTTTGATGATGTCCTTAGTAACATTGTTTGCCATTTGTAAACAATAGTTTGATTATGTCATTACTCACATTGTTTTCTACATGTAGCCGATGGTTTGAATATGTCATTAGTCACATTGTTTGCTATATGTAGACAATGTTTTGAGTATAGTGAAGCGACCCAGCCAGCGAAGCATTGCTATAAACGCTAAATTGCGTATTCCTCGCTTCGAATTTATCACACATTTTGGACAACAAAACACGTCTGTCATTTTGTGCACACAACTTACCACGATCTCAGATGCATGCCTGAATGTTCACACTTGTCAATAGTTTATGATTGTCGTCTTCACACAGCTGGAAACTTGTTTAGTTCGTTATAATTCACAATAGTTTTTTGACATTTCCTGTGTGTGTTGAATGCAGCCGCCATGTTTACTGGCTGTGCTTGTTTTGGCTCGTGTCTGATCGGAATATTCCGTCCATACAATCCAGCCAATCACTATGCGGGAGGACGGAACTTGTCCAACTCCTATACTCCTGACAACACCTATAAATAGGAGTGAAATCTGTCAGTTGGCGACTTTGTCCCGAGCGACGCAACTCGAGACGCAACTCGCGTCTCAGAACTCCCAAGGCCCAAATATCCTCCCCCTTAAACATTACTCACCGACGATGTTACCAATGGTCCGTTAGTCGTGAAATGTGATGATTTGAACGTCATTCTGGCATTATTGATTATTAATATTGGCTGGAACCATAATAATGCCAATATCCCATTACCCCACCACTTTTTCCCCATTGCGATACGATTCCCAATTTGAGCTTCATGACCCCCTGCTGTGTGACGCCCCACCCTAACTTCGTGACCCCCTTCCACCCCTGTTAGGTGATCCCCATTCCATTGTCATGCGTCCTAGCTGTTGTGTGCCCCACTATTCAGCTATGTGTCATGATTCCCACCCCAGCTTCGTGACCCCCGGCTGTGTGACTCCCCACCCCTGCTGTGTGCCCACCTGCTGTGTAATTCCCCACCAAGCTGTGTGACTCACCCACCCAACATTAGTCTCCACCAGCTTCCTGACCCCCCGCTGTGTGACTCCCCCACCCAGCATTATTCCCACCCAGCTTCGTGAGCCCCGCTGTGTGACTCCCCCACCCAGCATTATTTCCACCCCCAGTTTCGTGATCCCCGCTGAGTGACTCCCTCACCCAGCATTATTTCCACCCCCAGCTTCGTGATCCCCGCTGTGTGACTCCCCCACCCAGCATTATTTCCCACCCCCAGCTTCGTGATCCCCGCTGTGTGATTCCCCCACCCAGCATTATTCCCACCCCCAGCTTCGTGATCCCCCCCAGTGAACCACTCGTTTTGGTGACGGCGACGTCTTCTAGGAGTGTTGGTACTAAAGATGAATGTAATACGTCTTTGAGACGTATTGCATCAAATAGGGATGCGGTAGACGTCTTCAAGACAGTTTCGAAACGTCGTGATTCCAAAGACCACACGAACACTACGTGAAAACCTTGGAAAAAAATATGTCAATTGTTTGACTGCTTAAGGAAATATGTAAAAATACTATGTTTATTTGCTGTCTTACATGACTAAAAGATTACCGCACAGAATATAGTATACAACGTTTCTAAAACGTGATCATGACGTAACCATTACGTATCCAATTGGAACCGTCAGAAAGACTTTGTGAAAACGAGGAGCAAAATGTCTGACATTGTCTAGTATTCATACCAAAATAAAACCCGTTTAGATCCCGTGAATTAATTTTGACCAAAACATGTATTTTATTTCAAAATGAAATAACAGCGTCTGTAGTACGTTTGGAAAAAGGTTTTGAAGACACTTGCGTCGCACGTGACTTCACATACGGGCACTTCGGTCTACTAGTCGGCGCCATTTTGTTGGGCTGTTGCAAATTTATTCTGTGAAAACTAAGGTAAGTATAGATTGATAACTATATTTTATGAATGGTGAACTTGCTACCATGTGTTGAGAACGTTCGTATAGCGATGAATGGGTCATTGTTTTTTCTGTCTATCGATATATATAAACATGCATCCGAGTTGAAATGTGAAAACTCCCGCCATGTTCACTTCAGCACGATGTTGGTTAAAACGCAGAAAAATATGTTTTGAACGTTCGGAATAGTTAGAAATGAAATATTATCGCATATTAGTAATCTCCTAAATAGTGTGCATCATTGTGGAAAGCCGTAGACGGGTTGCACGTGGGTTGAACCCGGTTCTTAACAGTAAATACGTGTCATGAACGTCGCGTGGACGTTTTTGTACTAGTCGCCTAAAATCCTTCAGAAAAATATACAAACTTACTGGAAAATGCTTGTAATTTTCCTAAAGTACAACACAAATGTGGATTAGTTTATTAAGGTTGCTCATTACAAATGCTAAACGTATTAGAGACGTTTTGCAAACGTCTTTAAACAGTTCTGAAATGAAAAGTTCAAGTGTTTTCGATGGAAATGGCATAAAACAACCAACGACGCTCAGATATCTTCACGTGGACTCGATTGATTGAACGTTAATAATTGTAGATTAATAAAATATAAATTACATGTATTGTTCGCTTTGTCGATTTGTAAACAAAAATCACAAGACATATGAAAACGTGTTGAAAACGTGTTGAAAAGGTCGTCACAAAATGAACGGGTTTTAACTTCAGTGTTGTGCCAGGCCTACATGTGTAATTCACAAATGTATCTCCCTGACGAAATTTAAAGTCGAGTGATACTGTCGATTTGACGTCGTCGTGTCCGGAATATAACCTGGATACCGTATGGAATACTTTAGAACGAAACTTCAACCATATATATCTATATCGGGTCAAAGGTCACAAGAAAGACAACACACGCAACCCGAATCTTTTCAATTGAGCGAGAACTTTGGTCACGTGTTTTGTACAAACTGTTATAAATGTCACTGTAACTGTAAACGTACATGCCGTGTGTTGAGAGTGAAAATCACAATGGGTACAAAAGTTGAAGTTGCCCAACTATCAATGGAACGTTGTTACAACGTGCTCTAAACGTTGGGCGAATGTTGTGACAACGTCGAATTTTACGTTTTCACGTAAAAATGGCAGGGGCTTGGAATGTGCTGGGTAGTTGTGTCCAACTTTGCAACAAAATTACTAAATGTTCTGACAACGACCCGGCAGACATTATAATTATCTCAGCTAACAATGGAACGTTGTTACAACGTGCTCTGAACGTTGCCTGAATGTTGCGACAACGTTGCATATTACGTTGCATTTACGTAACAATGGCAAGTGCTTGGTTGGTGCTTAGCACGTTGCGTCCCAACGTTGGAATGACGTTGTTACAACGTTTCTACAACGTTGGCAGGTTGCAACAAATGTTGTTACAACGTTGTCACAACGTTGCCGCAACGTTGCTACAACATTTGACACAACGTGCCAACAACATTCCAGAAATTACGTTGTCACAACGTTGCTGCTACGTTGTCGCAACGTTGTTACCCAGTGGGCACTAGACGTCGGATTATATTCGAAAATGAAAGTTTTTAGACGTCGAAATCCGACGTCGTATTGACGTCGGAACCCGACTTTGGATAGACGTCTGATGTACGTCTAAAAAACTTTCATTTTCGCATATAATCCGACGTCGGTTGATATTTATCCAACATCTTGTGTGTGTATAATAATTATAACGATATGTATTATTCCTTGTGTTGCAGACTAAGTGATTTTATTTTGCGTACGACGCAACCTATATGCAACGTCCCAACAACGCAACCTAGACGCAACCTAGATTCAACGTGCTTACAACGTTGCATAACACGTAGCTTGGACGTTGCATACAACGCAACCAGAATGCAACGTACGCAACCAGAACGCAACGTTCTACTAACGTCGTGTACACGTTGCGTACGATGCAACCTATATGCAACGTTGCATCAACGTTGTGTGAACGACGTGTGTAGCGCAACCTAGACGCAACCTAGATGCAACGTGCTTACGACGTTGCAATTACGTTGTGTGTTTGCTGGGATAATGCAAGTGGCAGCAGATATGCAATGTTCCGAGAAATACCGCCTAATGCGTTCTGGTTTCAAAATTTTCTTGGCGGAGGATCCCCAAACACCCACACCCCACCGCACGTCCCACCAAGTCCAGAATTATGTCCATATACCTTAAAATGTATGAAGTTCTATTGAAACACACGGTTATTTGGCGGCTATTTTTTTTATTTTTTTTTTGTTTTGCTTTTGGTGGCCATCGTTTATTTATGAAAATAATTAACTTGTCCACTCATGCTTTAAATATGGGCTAGTCCATTCGTCTAAAGGGATGTTTTCTTTAGAATTTTGGAGAAATAACTGCAAATAGTGCAGTTTCTGATGAGACGGCTCGTTACGAGCCGGCTCATCTGGATCTACACTGTTTGCACATCGGCTTACGTAGAGGCCGCTAGGGTTGAAAGGGTTAAATTATGCATTGAAGTAGTTTACATAATTGCAAACTAAAGGCAAATAGTGTTTGGACCGTCCGTCCGTATGTCCGTCCGCCACACTTTGGTTAAGAAGAGTGTACGAGTTTCTCCAATTCATCATAACTTCTATATTATTTGAAGGATTGCTTTAATATTTCTACAGTGGATTCATATGAACATTCACTACACATCCATGTCATATTTCATATGATCGTGACCTTTTGACCTTCACAGGGTTGCTGAAAACACTTAGGCGTTTTGTTAAGAGATTGTACGAGTTTCTCCAATTCATCATAACTTCTATATGACTTGAAGGATTGCTTTAATATTTATACATTTGATTCATATGAACACTTACTACACATCCATGTCATAATTGATATGACCTTGACCTGTTGACCTTCACATAGTTGCTGAAAACACTTAGGCGTTTGGTCAAGAAGATTGTACTATTTTCTCCAATTCATCATAACTTCTATATTACTTGAAGAATTGCTTTAATATTTATACAGTTGATTCACATGAACATTCACTACACATCCATGTCATATTTGATATGACCTTGACCTTTTGACATTCACAGGGTTGCTGAAAACACCTGGTTGGTTAAGAAGATTGTACAAGTTTCTCTAATTCATCATCAATTCTATATTACTTGAAGGATTACTTTAATATTCCTACAGTTGATTCATATGAACATTATACACATACATGTCATATTTGATATTGCATTGACCTTTTGACCTTCACTGGGTTGCTGAAAACACTTACCGGGTAGGCGTTTGGTTAAGAAGATTAATTTTTAGAGTTTCAAAACTTTCCTGTTTTCCATTCAGCATCACGCCGGGGGCATTCGTCGTCGGACACGCGACATTCTTGTTTTATTTGGCGGCCATCTTGAATTTATGATTCACAAAAACTGCACCACTTGCCAGCTCCACATCATACCTCAGATTTACGGGGAGATGATACGCGTTAATATGATGTGGGTATGTGTGTGTGTGTGGGGGGGGGGGTAAAATTAAATGTCTATATGCCTGCCACAAACTCTACCATACGGTATTATAAGTATATGCTCCGGACACGAAATTAGAGCATCCTTAAGTATCTCCCTTCTTTTGCTTGCGCTCTGACCGGGGAATACCCATGCAGTCGACTGTAGCCTACATTTATAGTTAGTCATAATGTAAAGCTGTATACATATATACAAATACTGACTACGTCACTGTTCGTACATGTTCCTTCAGATAACAATGCCACATAAGTTCCGAGCGCGTGAGGCACGTAGAAGAAGACGTATAAAGAGGGAGATGAGACGCATATTAGAAACGGCGAGGCGTGGGGATATCTCTTCATCTGAGGATGACTTGGTGAACCCTCCACCTCTGTTGGTACCTGTACAGGTGATGGCAGACAACGTAGGTACGGCAACCCGAGAACATTCGTCATCATCGGACAATGATGATATGGTGAATGAAGAACATGTACATCGAGCTACAACTCATCCGCGAGCATCATCCATTAAGTTACGACCAAAAACAAACAGACGTATGCGTGGAAGGCGTCTGTTATATGGAGCACAACGTGGTGAGGTTGCAATGTCTGATGATACCAGTGTGAACGATGCAAGTTTCTCTGACAATGCTGCTAACAATGCTGTTATTAATTCTGACGATGAACGTACTGATTCAGAAAATGATTACGGATTTCAGGAAATACCTGTTTCCTCATCCGACACATCAGAATCAAGTAATAGAAGCGATAATGAAGGAGATAATGAACCAACTTTAAGGGAACGAATAGCCGTATATGTAACCAAGCACTCACAATCAGTACCTGCTACTGCAGAGCTGTTGCAGCTTTTCAAAAGTGCAGTTGTTCAGGGGCACCCCAAAGACAGACATGCCCTTCTAAGGACACCAAGGAAAATCAGGAGTATTGTTGACAAGTGTGGTGGATGCTACAATTACCTTGGACTAGAAACAGGGCTGGTAGATTTCAAAAAATAGTTTACAAAACGTTCCCAACACGAAACAAAGACGTGCTTGATGTGAAACACATTTGGAGTGTCGGACACGTCTTTACAACGTGTTAGTGTAGAAAACGTCTTAAAACATTCCTGAAAACGTGTCCATAGTAGCTTTTCAACGTTTTATTTCAATGCTCGACACGTTCCCAACACCAGGCAACGACGAACTTGTTGGGTGACGGACACGTCTTTAACACGTATTAGTATGGAAAACGTCTTAATGGAGTCCCCAAAACGTGTCCATTTCAGGTCTTATTAAAGATTTTTCAAGGTTTTATTGCAGTCACCGACACGTTCCCAAAACCAAACAAAGACGTACTTGAAGTGTAACACATTTGGGGTGACGGACACGTCTTTACAACGTGTTAGTGTGGAAAACGTCTTGAACGAGTCCACAAATCGTGTCCATTTCAGGTCTTATTAAAGATTTTTCAAGGTTTTATTGTAGTCATCAACACGTTCCCAAAACCAAACAAAGACGTACTTGAAGTGTAACACATTTGGGGTGACGTACACGTCTTTACAACGTGTTAGTGTGGAAAACGTCTTGAACTAGTCCACAAAACGTGTCCAATTCAGGTCTTATTAAAGACTTTTCAACGTTTCATTGCAGTCCTCGACACGTTCCCAACACCAAACAAAGACGTACTTGAAGTGTAATACATTTGACGGAAACGTCTTTAACACGTGTTACAGTCAAACGTCTCCATCACGTCCAGGTGACGCAGATGGTTCACTGGGCCGCTGTGTGACTCCCCCACCCAGCATTATTCCCACCCCAGCTTCGTGATCCCCGCTGTGTGACTCCCCCACCCAGCATTATTTCCACTCCCAACTTCGTGATCCCCGCTGTGTGACTCCCCCACCCAGTGATTTTCCGCCAGATTTTAGCATAAATCTAGTCCGTGTTTACATGCGCTAATATCCTTTCTCGAGTCTGCTTACTCCCACAGTCGCCTGTTGTGCCTTTGTATCTTGCCATGTGTACATCTCATATTAGTCATTATCTGTCCATAATCAGATCACCCTCATCGTTGTTATCATAGTTTGTCACAACTCTTTAATTGTACAAGTTGAGTAATACTGCATGTTAGAACTATTATAAAAATATCATATGTTACTAAAATCTCGTCACTGTCGTCTTTTCATTGCCAAGTGGATATAGTCGTTAAATTTCCCTACCCCGATTTACGAGGGCCCGCTACCATTCCCCTGCGTGAACAGGAAATATCTGGTTTATACCGTATTGAGGAAGACGGATACGACATAGGGACGTTACAAATTGCATTAGTCATAGTGTTTGCTATATGTAGACAATGTTTTGATTATGTCATTAGTCACAGTGTATGTTATATGTAGACAATATTTTGATGGTGTCATTAGCAACATTGTTTGTCATCTGTAAAGAATGTTTTGATTGTGTCATTAGTCACATTGTTTGCTATCTGTAAACAATGGTTTGATTATGTCATTAGTCACATTGTTTGCTATATGTAGACAATGTTTTGATTATGTCAGTAGTCACATTATTTGCTATATGTAGACAATGTTTTGACGATGTCATTAGTAACATTGTTTGTTTTATGTAAACAATGGTTTGAATATGTCATTAGTCATATTGTTTGCTATATGTAGACGGTGGTTTGATTGTCTCATTAGTCACATTGTTTGCTATATGTAGACGATGGTTTGATTATGTCATTAGTCACATTGTTTGCTATATGTAGACAATGTTTTGATTATGTCATTAGTCACAGTGTTTGCTATATATAGACAATGTTTTGATTATGTCATTATTCACATTGTTTGTAATCTGTATACAATGTTTTGATTATATCATTAGTCATATTGTTTACTATACTAGTATGTAGACAATGTTTTGATTATGTCATTAATCACATTGTTTGCCATCTGTAGACATGATTTATGTAGACACTTTTTTATTATGTCATTAGACACATTGTTTGCAATATGTAAGCGATGATTTGATTATGTCATTAGTCACATTGTTTGCTATACGTAGACAATGTTTTGATTATGTCATTAGTCATATTGTTTGATATATGTAAACAATGCTTTGATTATGCCATTAGTCACATTGTTTGCTATATGTATACAATGTTTTGATTATGTCATTAGTTACGTTGTTTGTTACCCGTAGACGATGTTTTGATTATGTCGTTAGCTACATTGTTTGCTATATGTAGTCAATGGTTTGATTATGTCATTATACACGTTGTATGGTATATGTAGACACTGTTTTGCTTATGTCATTAGTCACATTGTTTGCTATCTGTAGACGATGTTTTGATTATGTCATTAGACACATTGATTGCCGTCTGTAGACAATGTCACATTGTTTGCTATATGTAGACGATGTTTTGATTATGTCATTAGACACATTGTTTGCCGTCTGTAGAAAATGTTTTGATTATTCCATTAGTTACATTGTTTGCTATATGTAGACGATGTTTTGATTATGTCATTAGTCACATTGTTTGCCGTCTGTAGAAAATATTTTGATTATGTCATTAGTCACATTGTTTGGTATATGTAGACAATGGTTTGATGGTGTCATTAGTAACATTGTTTGCCATCTGTAAACAATGTTTTGATTGTGTCATTAGTCACATTGTTTGCTATATCTAGTCAATGTTTTGATTACGTCATTAGTTACATTGTTTGCTATATGTAGACAATGTTTTGATTATGTCAGTAGTCACATTATTTTCTATATGCAGGCAATGTTTTGATGATGGCATTAGTAACATTGTTTGCCATTTGTAAACAATAGTAGACGATGGTTAGATGATGTCATTAGTAACATTGTTAGCTATATGCAGACAATGTTTTGATGATGTCATTAGTAACATTGTTTGCCATCTGTAAACAATGGTTTGATTATGATATTAGTCGCATTGTTTGCTATATGTAGACGAACGATGGTTTGACTATGTCATTAGTCTTTGATTATCTCATTAGTGAGATTGTTTACTATATGTAGTCAATGTATTGATTATGTCATTAGTCACATTGTTTGTAGTCTGTATACAATGTTTTGATCATATCATTAGTCATATTGTTTGCTATACTAGTATGTAGACAATGTTTTGATTATGTCATTAGTAATATTGTCTAATATCACAGACACGGTTTTGATTAAACAAATACAATGTATGTAATACACTTGACTTTATATACACATGTACTCACGTAGTCATTTCAGATTATCATCTGGATTATAAATGTACTACGATGACCATGACCATAAACAAAGTCTGAGATGCATTCTGAGATACTGCCGGCCGACAAAATGTACATTACAGCTTCTGCAAGGTGCATGCTCACGTGGTTACAATAACATCAACAACGGCTGAAAGTGTTGAAAGCTTGCCCACTCCAAACTAAGTATTATTTTATATTTTCCTTAATATACAACGGATTTTGATGAAATATGGAGCAGCAAACGCGTCTTCATGAGCTACATTGGTGGTCCAGGGAGTTTGACACAGACTTATGTCGTTTTTGCGCAGAATCGATGTCCGTTTCAGTAGACACGGAAATCGCTTTTTGACAAAATACAGAGACCACCAAATGCAGCTTAACAAGACGCGTTTGGTGCGCCATATTTCATCAAAATCTGTTACGTAATAAGGACAATATAAAAGAATTCGTACCTAGAATCGGATGGATTCTGGAAGTTTCAGTACTTGTTGTTGTTGTTAGTACCATGTGATCATACACCTTGTTCTGCATCTACTGTCAGTTTCACGAAAGCTGCCCAATTTGTACTACTATATAAACAATTCAAAAACAATGTTTATTTTGATAATATTACATTAAAGCAAAATGTAAGAATGAGCCTTCTTTTTATTTCGTGAAATTTGGTCAAATATTGATTTTATTGCGAAAAAAACCCAAACAATTTCCCCATGTTAAATCCCCATAGACATCTTCACTCTGGGAAATGCTTAGAATTTCAGAAATACTGGATTGATTTTCAAAATTTAACTTGTGTTTTCTTAGATAAGTTCCAAGCTATCTAGCCAGGTTTCGGATTCAAATATTTTTCATTTTTTTACTAATCTCCCATCTCCTTTTCTACCATGTTAAATTCCCATAGAAAAATATATTTTTCTTAATAACATAAATATTTGACAACATTTCACGAAATAAAAAGAAGGCCCATTCTTAAATTTTGATAAAATGTAATACATGTATTATCGAAAAAAATGTTGTGTTTGTATTGTTTATGCGGCTGTACAATTTGGGCTGCTTTCGTGAAATGGACAGTAAATTAGCTACTGAAGTAGGCTGCCTGCCTGTGTGCAAACCAATAAACACACTGTGAATCTACCAAAGGCTCTAGATCGGTGATTAATTGGTGTTTTTACTTTATGTCCATTCAGCAGCAATGTCATATACAAACGTGAATGCACTCGTATTCACCAAGATAATGCTCAATTTTCTTCGCACTGAAACCAGTTCAAAGTGAAACACATCCGAGCAAGGAAACATACATTATAAGCTATTTACCCGAGCGTTAAGGTTTCGGGACGGACGTACAGACGCCGAATACACTGTATAGCCCCCTCACCATTCGGTGGAGGGGGCATAATAAATAGTGACTAAGCAATGACTACAACTGTTTTAAAATAAATACAGTGACTAAGCAATGACCACAGCTGTTTTTAAATAAACAGTGACAAAGCAATGACTACAACTTTTTTTAAATAAATACAGTGACTAAGCAATGACTACAATTGTTTTTAAATACACAGTGAATAAGCAATGACTACACCTGTTTTTAGATAAACAGTCACTAAGCAATTACTATTAATGTTTTGAAATAAATACATTGACTAAGCAATGATTACAACTTTTTTTTAAATAAATACAGTGACTAAGCAATGACTACACATGTTTTTACATAAATGCAGTCACTAAACAATGACTACAACTGTTTTTAAATAAATACAGTGACTAAGCAATGACAACAAATGTTTTTAACCCAATACAGTGACTAAGCAACGACTACAACTGTTTTTAAATAAATGCAATGACTACAACTGTTTTTAAATAAATACATTGACGAAACAATGATTACAACTGTTTTTTAAATAAATACAGTGACTAAGCAATGACTACAACTGTTTTGAAATATATACAGTGAATAAGCATGACTACAAATGTTTTTAAATAAATACAGTGACTAAATAACGACTACAACTGTTTTTAAATAAATACAGTGACTAAGCAATGACTACAACTGTTTTTAAACAAACAGTGGACTAAGCAATGACTACAACTGTTTTTTAAATAAATACAGTGACTAAGCAATGACTACAACTGTTTAAATAAATAGTGACTAAGCAATGATTACAACTGTTTAAATAAATCGTGACTAAGCAATGATTACAACTGCTTTTAAATAAATACAGTGACTAAGCAATGACTACAAAACAAGTCTTTTTAATAAACAGTGACTAAGCAATGACTACAACTGCTTTTAAATAAATAGTTACTAACCAAAGGCTACAGATGTTTTTAGCTCACCTGAGCGAAGCTCATGTGAGTTATTGTTACCGCAATGTGTCCGTCGTCGTCCGTCGTCGTCCGTGAACATTTTCAAACGTCTTCTCCTCAGTAACCATTGGGTCTCGTGTCACCAAACTTCATGATCATGGTCCTTAGATAGGGGGATTACAAAATTGTTAAAATGACGTCATTACGTAATCCAAGATGGCCGCCGTCTAAAAATAGCACAAATTCTTAAAAAATCTTCTTCTCAAGAACCGCTAGCCGGATTTCGACAAAACTTTGTAGAAATGATCGATGTACATTGCTCTTTCAAAGTGTTAAAATGGTGACCCCGGGTTCATAAATGGGCGTGGCTCGTGGGGTCAAATTGGGGTCAAATTTTATTTTTGACTGAATATGGTCATGTCATATATCAAATTGAAGGTATCAATGAGGCGATCACTCTGGTGCATTTTTTGTCGAAATCGGATTGTTATGTCATCCAAGATGGCCGCCGAAATGTCAAAAGGTCGTTCTTTAATTAGAGATTTCAAAATTCTTCTTCACATGAACCGCTTGGCCCATGGTAGCCAAACTTAAAAGTTATGGTCCATGGGTGAAGCCTTTTCAGATTTGTTAAAATGGAGGTCATCGCCAATCCAAGATGGCCGCCGTCTAAAAATAGCATACATTCTTAAAAAATCTACTTCTCATGAATCACTAGCCGGATTTCGATTAAACTTGGTAGGAATGATCGATGGACATTGCTCTTTCAAATTTATTAAAATGGTGACCCCGGGGTCAAAAATGGGCGTGGCCCGTAGTGTCAAATTGGGGTCAAATTTCATTTTTGACCGAATATGGTCATGTCATATATCACATCGAAGGTATCAATGAGGTGATCACTCTGGTACATCTTTTGTCGAAATCTGATTGTTATGTCATCCAAGATGGGCGCCAAAATGTCAAAAGGTCGTTCTTTTATTAAAAGTTATGGTCCATGGGTGAAGCCTTTTGAGATTTGTTAAAATGGAGGTCATCGCTAATCCAAGATGGCCGCCGTTTAAAAATAGCATAAATTCTTAAAAAATCTTCTTCTCATGAACCGCTGGCCGGATTTCGACTAAACTTGGTAGGAATGATCGATTTACAATGCTCTTTCAAAGTTGTGAAAATGGTGACCCCGGGGTCATAAAGGGGCATGGCCCGAGGGGTCAAATTGGGGTCAAATTTTATTTTTGACCGAATATGCTCATGCCATATATCAAATTGAAGATATCGATGAGGCGATTGCTCTGGTGCAATATTTGTCGGAATCGGATGATTATGTCATCCATGATGGCCACCAAAAGGTCCATTTATTCAAGATTTTGAACGTATTTTTCTCAGGAACCACATGGCCGATGCTGGCCAAACTTAGGAAGTTAAGATCCTTGGGTGAAGCATTTTCAGATTTGGTAAAATGAAAGTCATCGCTTAATCCAAGATGACCGCCATCTAAAAATAGCACAATTTTTTTAAAACACATGAACTCAATGTCACATTCTCCTCTGATGTTCATGGAGTCAGGTGAGCGAATTAGGGCCATCATGGCCCTCTTGTTTAAATACAGTGACTAAACAATGTCGACAACGTCTCGTCGGCGTCCACATACTTAACGTTGTGTAAATGTCTTCTGTTTCCTTTCATGGAACACCATGTTATTTTATACATGCATTCCTCAGATGACCCTCTATCATGCCGTAGCAAATACATGACCCACCACCCAACCCTTACCCCAAGGTCAATGTCACAAACTTAGCACATTCATAAACTTAACGTTGGGGTAAATGTCTTATAACATATGTTTCCTTTCATGTAACGCCTTGATATTTCATACATGCATTCATCTGATGATACTCTATCGTGCTATAGCAAATCAATGACCCACTCCACCCCATTTCCCCAATGTTAAGATCACAAACTTAGCACATTCATAAACTTAAAGTTGGGGTAAATGTCTTATTACATCTGTTTCCTTTCATGGAACGCCTTGCCATTTCATACATGCATTCATCTGATGATACCCTATCGTGCTATAGCAAATCCATGACCCATCGCCAACACCTTACCCCAGGGTCAAGGTCACAAACTTAACACATTCTTAAACTTAACGTTGAGGTAAATGTCTGATAACATCTGTTTCCTTGATATTTCATACATGCATTCCTCAGATGACCCTCTAGCATGCTGTAGCAAATCCACAACTCACCACCCAACCCTTACCCCAAGGTCAAAGTCACAAATTTAGCATGTTCATAAACATTACGTTGGGGTAAATGTTGTGTACGGTAGCTTCTGTTTCTTTCGCGGGCACGCTTTGATATTTCATACATGCATTCATCGGATGATCCTCTATTGTGCTACAGCAAATCCATGACCCCACCCCCATCCACCCACCCTTTTCCCCAAGATCAACATCATAAACTTAACGTTGGAGTAAATGTCTTTTTATAACTTCTATTTCTTTACAAGTAACGCCTTAATATTCCATACATGCATTCATCTGATGATCCTCTATTGTGCTACAGCAAATACATGACCCCCCACAACTTTACTAATATAACAGGATGATGAATCGATCGATTGAATGGGAGTTTATGTCACGGTTCGATCAACAATTTCGTATACAATATTGGAAGCGCACATATGGGAGATGTTTTTTTTTACAGCAATCACACATATACTTGCGGAAGACAAAGTGACAAACAATCCTGAACCGATGTAACCCTGAATATGCGACATCGCTTGTTTTGGGGAAAACCTATATAAACAAATAGTGCCCTGATACAGAACAACTAGTGTCCTGATACAGTTATATTTTGGGGAAACCCCACATAAACAAATAGTGCCCTGATACAGAACAAATAGTGTCCTGATACAGGTATGTTTTTGGGGAAAACCCACATAAACAAATCATCTCCTGATACAGTTATATTTTGGGGGAAACCCATATAAACAAATAGTGTCTCGATATAGTTATGTTTTGGGGGGAAACCGATATAAACAAATAGTGTCCCGATACAGTTAAGTTTTGGGAAAAACCCATATAAACAAATAGTGTCCCGATACAGTTATGTTTTGGGGGAAACCGATATAAACAAAGTGTCCCGATACAGTTAAGTTTTGGGGAAAACCCATATAAACAAATAGTGTCCTGATACAGTTATGTTTTGGGGGAAAACCCATATAAGCAAATAGTGTCCTGATACAGTTATGTTTTGGGGAAAACCCATATAAACAAATAGTGTCCTGATACAGTTATGTTTTGGGAAAATTCATATAAACAGATAGTGTCCTGATACAGTTATGTTTTGGGGGAAAAACCATACAAAGAAATAGTGTCCTGATTCAGTTACGTTTTGGGAAAATTCATGTAAACAAATAGTGTCCTGATACAGTTATGTTTTGGGGCAACCCATATAAACAAATAGTGTCCTTATAAAGTTATACTGCTACCTCCATATAACAATACCAACCCGATATATACCATGTATTTTTGTTTGTTTAATGGTGTTCAAGGGCTAATCAACATCTAAGGTCATGTAATGCCGGGCCAACGGGTTCAATCCCGTATTTAACCTGCTGCATTGGCGGGAACATCCACTATATATATATATAGCTTTCCAAAACAATATAGGTTCCTATAATAGGGATATAATATGTTTTGGAAAACCATATATTTATACAGCAGTCCCAGAATAACTTGAGTGAATACGTATAGTTATTACGGTAAGGACAAGAGATAAAATATGAGTTTCCCAAACCAAATTGAATCCCAATACATATTTACGCTAACTCGGCATAAATAGAACTGAATATATAGGGAAACTCTTTGTGTTAGGAACCCATTGATTTACACAGGATACACACAATAAATTCAGTCTGAATAGTTATGGCTATTACGGTAAGGAAGAGTGATTGATTGATTATTGGTGTTTAGCCCTTTTAACCCTAAGTAACTGGAATGGACTAATGATATGCTAATTTTCCGACCAATCGAATGGTTACAAAATGATTTTCAGATTAGTCTATTGATGAAAAGGGGTTGTTTTTGTTCTCATAAATTTGAACATTACTTGCAAACAGTGCAGATCCTGATGAGACGGCTCGTTACGAGCCGGCTCATCTGGGTATGTACCGTTTGCAAACCCCGCTATAGCGGGCTTTCGGGTTCAAAGGGTTAATGGCCTATCAACAGCTAAGGTCATGTAAGGGTTCGATCGCGTTTTAACCTGCTGCATTGGTCGGAATATCCCAAAATCAGAACAGAATAGTTATATTGAGAAAAATATATATATTCAGTTCTGAAAAAAGAATATGCTTGTTTATTGGGGTTTAATGGCATATTAATGGACAATCACATAATGACGGAAATTCAGAAAATGTACATGAGGGTAAGGAAGAGTGATAATCATTATTTCGATGTACATAAATGGAATACATGCACCAACAGTTTGGACAATATGTATATACATACATAAGAAGCACTTTTCCCCCACTTTTCAGGAGAAACGATGGCAGCCCAACAATATACTACAACATAATCACACTTTTCTTACGTGCGAGGGGTGATCAGAAAGTTATGTAAGTGATCAAAACTGAGAATGGTTAAAACATGATAAATTTCTAATTCAACCATTATTGCATCAAATTGCCCCATTTATTTGCAGGGATCAGTGGAAGAAATGGGCTAACTCCCTTATGGAGTTAACCCCTTTCTTACACTTATCCCTTCAATCGAATATATATTGTACTTGCTCATGCATGTCCACAAACCTTTTAGCAATATGTAGCCATGGCATCACCCTACCACTGACAGATATTGACAGACATGTTAATACCAGTACAGTTCATTTTCTTCACAACTTGCCACTCGAAAAACTTCCTGACAGCCCCTCTATTTGTGATTGGCTATATGGAGCAAAATGCTCGCCATCAACTAATCATAACACTGAAAATAAAAATATTTTAAACACAAATCTTGGACTTACAAGTATTAGATATAAACATTATTTTTTCTAGTAAATGTATGTAAGATGGTAGGAGAAAAAAATGAATTTAATAATTACAACTAATGCAGCACTAGATCAGCATACTCATCTGCGCCATCAGTCATTGATTGGTTTATTTTTTACGGTCATTCAACAGCAAGGTCTTATACAGGTGGAAATTGGGGGGACACCAAGCCTTCAGCACAGAAGTTCATTGGTAAGATACGCATAACCTTCCTGTGTTTATGGAGTAAACTGCATATGTATGTAACTGGAAAAATGGGGCTTATGGGATTTGTGGCAATATATACAATACAATACAATACAATATATTACAGAACTGAGACCAAAATATCCTTATCTTGTGCCAAGTTCACCCACAACTTTCATGGCTGTGTAAACTGATCAGGTGCTACACTAGTCTATGTTACACTCCCGCCTGCGATTCTCTTACCAGCGGTCCTTGAATTGCAATTCGTCCCCTCTAAAATTGCAGTCTAATTGCGGTCCAATCGCGGTCCCGTCTTTGCGGTCATTACGCAAACATTGTATTAGCGAGCCAACCTCACCAAACCCCCGGTTACCTATGTAAACAGCGGGTTTGATGAGGTTGCCGCGCAATAGGTAATGCGGTCAAATAGGTCACGATGCAGTGACTATTTTCAATCAATAACTTATGTTGTAAGCGATTGTAATGTGTATTTTCAATATTTATATTATTAAAATGTATCATATCGGTACCCCTTAAAGTAATATTTGTATATTTTAAATGTAATGATGTTGTCATGAAGCGCATGAATATAAGTATTAATTAATCCAGTTTATATTGAGGCAAATCACACAGCCTAAAAACACAGAGTATAAACCATAGTATCGTATATTATTCATAAGTATATCACTATTAAACATTAATTACAATATGTATGCATATTATTAAAACAGTAGATGCTACCGCTGTTTCGCTGTATGTGATATTTATAACAAAATATTTTTTTTATTCGTCCGCGTACGGATTTCTGTCACACAAAGCGCCATTTTCAGTTCATATTTTGACCTGTGCATATGAACCGGACTAAGTTTAAACAACGCTCGATTCCGTCCAATTCAGATTTCTCTGCAGAATGTTCAGACTAACTACATATTAAGTAATGTTGCTAAATAAGTGTTAACGGCTGGAACATGGTTATCACTAAAAGGAAGAAACCACAGTCGTATTATTGAAAATTAAGATTTACCCGAGACCTCATGGAGGCCGCCATTAATCCAGTGTAAACAATATAAAACCTGTGATCCCATTTCCTGAGTAGCCCCCACTTAGTGAAACGATGTGCTAATCATGATATTATGTTCCCCAATAATTGGAAACGGTTTAAATTTCTCGGTAAAAACTACGAAAGTCATAAAAAATAACGATGTATATTTAACATCGGATACGCTTAAACGGTATTACTCTCTCATCGGATCGTCAGTTGTCGTCGATAGCGATTTAACGTACTGATCTGGTCTTAATTTATTGTCAACTTTCAACGCCATTTACAGAATATATGGCTAATTTTGGAAATAAATAACGGCAAATTACGATGACGTCTGCTCTGAAATATCTGTCAAAATGTGGACGTAATTTAAGGAAATCGATTATATTTTAAGGCTACATCTGTGACTAATTACGAATTTATGTATGGTCTTTGGCTACACCCGACACATTACACAGATCTAGTTGTAAATACACGTCGCTTTGTGTGGGGGAAAAAATCGATAATGCGTAGTTGTGTGTGACGAGGTGTTGATCTGATGACACCACACAGCTGTGACCCTTAGGCAATGTTTTGAAATTGACGTGTCGTTTTGATGTGTGCCGCAACACCTCACTGTCGGAGACAACATGACAATTAACGATATACTCTCGATTATACACAGATCTATTAGACGGCTGGTTATTTAAAATAAAGAGTAGTTCAGTACACCTTCGCCGATATTGTTTTTAGAAAATCAGTAATATTTTCCGGAAATGGTGTTGAAAAGTTGACAAAAATTCTATCACCGTATTTAGTTGTGCCGATATTGTTTTAAAAAATCAGTAATTTATTTCCGTAAATGGTGTTGAAAATTGACAAAATATATAGCCGCATTTCTCCGATATTCGTTTAGAAAATCACCAATATTTTCTGTAAATGGTGTTGACACAAAATGCAGCGTTCACGCGGAATTCAAATAAAATACAAAATAATAATTTAATAAATAGACGCCGATGGCTACTGTGTTTGCGGCCAGTGAATTCTGGTCGTGGTAGCCACAGGCGCAGTTCGAACAGTGTTGTGAGCAGATGGAGGACAATAACTGTCTGTGTATATATTACTTAAAGACAGACACTTTAATTGTTGGTAAGTTTCTATCAATTTATAGGTATTTTTATTAAAATCATAAAAGTGTGAAAATATTAAAAAATATTAAAATCACAAAAATAATATATATGGAGAAATTTTTTTTATACCACGTCGAGGTTTGAACCACCGACCCTTCCGGGAATCGGTAATTAAATCATTGAAGTCGGCGACCTTAACCTCACGACTGTTGCGCCATTTACGACACCACAGTTATACAGAAGTGCTATCAGTATTACGCCACCATTTGAACGTAATAATTATTAAATTATTTGCAACTCCATCTACAACAATACCGTTACAGAGATACGCTATTGAAACAACATGTATTAGTACCCATAACATAACAAAATGTATCATTATATATCACAGGAGATAGTTTAAAACTATATATACTAATCATAAACAGAACAATCCGCTTGGCTCGTATGAAAATAGTTCGCATGATATTGATTATCTCCCTTGCCGAAAGTAGTTCAGTGATTTATTAATTCCAAATAAGACGTGTTTGCGTAATGGTCATTCTTTCGCGATACCGTTTGTGCGGTCATTTTTTCGCGGTCCAGTTTGTGCGGTCATTCTTTCGCGATACCGTTTGTGCGGTCATTCTTTCGCTATTTGCGGTAAAAACTTAGCGTTACGCGTATATATACACCTAATTCTACTATTTATGTATATTTTATTGGATTTTAAATGGCTAAATACAGATAGGAAAATATATCTTTTTGTCAGAAAAAAATCAACTATTTCGATTTTATTGCCGCATTGGTCAAGCAGAGTGGTCCGCTGGTTTGACCGCAGAGCGCAGCGTAAAGCGGTCATTCTTTCGCAGCTTAAATAAAAAAAGGAGCGTAAATTGCAATTAAAAGCGGAGCGCAGCGCTAACTGCCCTATAAGTATTACAATTCCGCGCCCATCTCTTTGGACCGCAGTCACATGATTGCAGTCCGATTGCGGTCCAATTGCAATTAATCGGAACGCGAATTGCAATCCTGCGCTCCAGGAATTTCAATTCGCCTTGTACGAGAGCCGCAGGCCACTCTGTACTCACGTTGAAAATCTCCATGAAACAGAAGTGAAAGTATTGCATAAATGATGAACGAAACTAGAAAATGTGGCCGATCGGAACACAAATGCCCCCGGTGGCAGATTGGAGAAACCCCGGTAAACTTTTTAACCGGACCCATGGATGGCATGACCGAGACAAGAGTGTGTTTGTTTGTTGGGGTTTAACGGCCTATCAACAGCTGAGGTCATTTAAGGCCAGGTCAATGGGTTTAGTACTATATCCCATATATTACCTGTACAAGTACATGTACAAATGGGGAGAAAATCTCAATGTCAGAACTGAATATTTACAACAAAAAACAAAAAAATATATATATTCAGCCCTGAAATCAGAATAATCATGATCTGATACCAGGTCCTCGCCACACCAGAATCACTTGACCCCCTCCCAAAAGAAGTAGGATCAGTAATGATTTTACTACTTTTATAATGAGCAATAACCCAATTCAACTCCCAGGTAACAAAAGATCCGAAGATAAAAACGTACACGAGGGCCCAACCAGGCAAATCGTGATTCCTATAAGGAGGAACCCCACCGTTAATTTACGCCACCCGACCAGTACCCACTCCCATAGATGGACACACACTCGAAACACTATATGCCTCCCAGCATTGCCGAGACAAGAGGCATAAAACATACATGCCATGTATGCCCTATTCAACTGTGATACGTCACATCATGAAATGTAAAAGGTATGAAACAATGTATGTTTTTTTCACTGTTTTTTTAGCTGCATCATCATTTTTATATCTAAAATAAAACAAACGCTATCATCGAAGATCATTTTTAAAAGGTTTACAATAAAATATAACTCGTAACATATATTATAAGAGTGAAGAAATGTTAAGGACTCGAGTGCTAAAAATAGAAATGCGAGTTTCTTAAGAGACGAAGTACAAGACAAATATTACAACTACACAAAATGGCACTAATTGAAATTTGATTCATTAATCAGAGAACTACATGTATATTTACAATAATGATACAATGAGCACATTCTCAAAATCAGGAAATCTGATTGGTCAGTATCGACCAATCAGACTTCCTGATTTTTAGCATGGGGTTAGTGTGCGTGCTTTCTTAACCGTTTCACCACTACAGCCCTCTATCGCACTGTTTACAAGTTTGCAAACAATGTAGATCCAGATGAGCGGCTTGTTTTGTTTGTTTGTTGGGGAATAACGGCCTATCAACAGCTAAGGTCATTTAACGCCGGGTCAATGGGTTTAGTACTAAATCCCATATATTCCCTGTACAAGTACATGTTCAAGTACATGTACAAATGGGGGAAAATCCCGAGTCACGAGCCGTCTCATCAGGATCTGCACCATTTGTGAATATTTTTCACATTTATAAAAACATTATGCCTTTCTGATAAATTGAATAGTCTGAAAAATAACATGGGAGTGTCCATTCCAGTCACGTAGGGGTGGAAGGGTCTGTGATCAAAATGTAAATCCAACTATGCTTAAACTATGCTATAACACTATCATAGGGGTCTGTCTGTTCTATGTGATTGTTGGGGTTTAATGGCTTATCAACAGCTAAGGCCATTTAAGGCCGAGTCAATGGGTTTATTACTAAATCCCATATATTCCCTGTACAAGTACAATGTACAAATGGGGGTGGGGAGGGGCGGGATCCCAAAATCTGAACATTTACAATAAATAAATATATATATTCAGCCCTGAAATCAGAATAATCCTGATCTGATGCCAGGTCCTCGCCATACAAGAATCACTTGGCCCCCTCCCAAAAGCAGTAGGATCAGTAATAATCTTACTACTTTTATAATGGGCAATAACCCAATTCAACTCCCAGGTATCAAAAGAGCCAAAGATAAAAACGTACCTGACGGCCAAACCAGGCAAATCGTGATTCCTATAAGCAGGAAACCCTACCATCAACTTACGCCGTCGTGTTCACCCGACCAACCACCAACTCCAAATTTGTGTTTAGAACAAATAGTGTTATATCAAAGTTTAAGTATAGCTTTGCAAACATATTTAGGGGTCAGTGGAATAAGGGGGCTACCTCCATCTATATTCATGCATAATACAAATTGCTACAATTATTGGACGACATATTGATGCAAAATTCCCAGACATAATTATAAACGTATAAATGTACAACAACTAACAAGGGGTTTTCCAAAAGTTATTTGTACACGTGGTTGTATTTACAACTTAAAATGTGATTTTTAACTACAGAAATGGGTTTTATTCATCTTTGCAACCAGTGTAGACCCAGATTAGCCTGGTCATCCTCTGTCTGATTTATAGCAACCTCACTGTTTGCCATTTAGTCAATGAAACAACAGTTATATTTCTAGTCATAACAAACAGTATATCTGTATCAGACGGCGAAGCAGGTTAGCCAATCAGGATCTAGATCTGGCACACATATGCCGTAAGCCCCATTTATCCAGTCACAAACAGAAATATGTGCCTGTGACTGGATAAATGTGGCCAGTACAACTCTCAATCAGCTCACGAACTCCCGCAGCCTGATAAGGATCAATCAGTTGGCGAACTCCCGCAGCCCGATAAGGATCAATCAGTTGGCGAACTCCCACAGCCTGATAAGGATCAATCAGTTCTCGACCTCCCACAGCATGATAAGGATCAATCAGCTCTCGAACTCCCGCAGCCTGATAAGGATCAATCAGTTGGCGAACTCCCACAGCCTGATAAGGATAAATCAGTTCTCGAACTCCCGCAGCCCGATAAGGATCAATCAGTTCGCGAACTCCCACAGCCTAATAAGGATCAATCAGTTCTCGAACTCCCGTAGCCTGATAAGGATCTCTACCGTTTGTTTAACATATGACAAGTGTTTCACCGACTGAATGTTGAACAGTGCAGACTGCAGACTGCGCGGACGCGCAGGCTGGTCTGGGTCTACACTGGTCACATTGACCATAAGTCTAATTTCTCATGATCACATGATACAAGGCCCGTTCAACAATCACGGGGGGCAGAAGTACTGTAACAAATGTAGATTCGCATTACCATATTTCAAATGATTTCATACACTTACAAGTTCATATTCACAAGTCGAAAACTCGCTAATCAGGAGCTACACTGGTAACAAATTCACCAAGGCCAGTTTTATCGTAGAAGGAGAAATATTGCATAAGTTGGATAGGTCTAGAGGACCGCCCCTGGGATTTTACACGTTACCACGTGCACGATTTGAGACAAAAATAACACAAAAGTGAAAGTGAATGGGTTTAACGTCCCATCAACAGCTAAGGTAATTTAAGGCCGGGTCAATGGGTTTAGTACTAAATCCTGTATTACCTGTACAAGTACATGTACAAATGGATGGGGGTGTGGGGATCCCAAAATCTGAACTGAACATTTACAATAAAAAGATATATATTCGGCCGTGAAATCAGAATAATCCTGATCTGATGCCAGGTCCTCGCCACACCAGAATCACTTGGCCCCCTCCCAAAAGCAGTAGGATCAGTAATAATATTACTACTTTTATAATGGGCAATAACCCAATAACAAAAGAGACAAAAATAAAAACGTACCTGAGGGCCAAACCAGGCAAATCGTGATTCCTGTAAGGAGGAACCCCTACCGTTAATTTACGCCTTCACGTTCGTCCGACCACCACCCACTACTATGAAAGGGTTTGAATCCACAAACTTCATATTGGAAGTCGGGTGTTCTAACCCCCAGGCAACAACCCATCTCTAAAAAGAAGAGAAAAATCACAATATTTCAGATCGATTGAATATCGTTTTACATCCTTTCAACAACAGGGTCATAATCAGATAGGAATGCATCTGCAGGCAGTGGGTGGCGAATTGCAAATTCAGAAGTGAAATTTCAATATCTTGACCTTGTGCCAGGTGCTTTAATACCAAACTACTTCACCGTCAGATTTATCATACAAAAAAAGATTGTGGATAAAATCCAAAATCTTTGAAGAAAATTTCAGAATTTCCAATCAATATTTTCATTAAGAATATTGGTTAATTAATAATAATACAATTGCAATTATCTGTTAATTATTGTTAATTGTCTGCATTATTTCTTGCAAATATGGCCAGTGATAACAGTCTAATATCCCAGGAAGCGGTCATAACTATTTACAATTTAAACAGCTATTAAGGTACATGATCACGTGGTTAAAACAACAACAACAATGGCTGAAAGTGTTGAAAGCGCGCCCACTCCAAAGTAAGTATTATTTGATATTTTCCTTAATAGGCAACTGATTTTGATATAATATGGCGCAGCAAACGCGTCATCATGAGCTGTATTTGGTGGTCCCGGAAGTTCGGCACATACTTATGTTGTTTTTGCGAAGAATCGATTTCCGTGTCTGTAGACACGGCAATCGATTGTTCTCAAAAACGACAGAAGTCTGGGCCAAAGTACCGAGACCACCAAATGCAACTTAACAAGACGCACCAAATTTCATAAAAATCCGCTACATAATAAGGACACAATAAAAGAACACGTACTTTGAATCGGAGGCCTTCTGGAAGTCCCAGTACTTGTTGTTGTTGTGATCACGTGATCATACACCTCGACTATATAGACATATGAATTTATACTCGATTTGTAATCTCGCTATGTACAATATATACAATTCAAACATTTACATGGTGTAAGCCTTGCAGAGTGTCTATTTACAATTTCAGACAAGTCATGTGAGTTTGTACCTAATAAGACGTGCGATGTTTTATAAAAAATACAGTGGAACCCCTATAAACCGGACACACGGGAAAATGTAGATGTTTACCGTAGATGTGTATCTCTGATTACATTGACTTTTCATGATTGCAAAACACTTGAGGTGCGATGCTCACATGTCCGATATACAGTGGAGCATCTCCAAACCGGACACCCTGGGGACCTCCCAGGGTGTCCGGTTTGGAGAGGTTCCACTGTACTGGGGACCTCCCAGGGTGTCCGGTTTGGAGAGGTTCCACTGTACAGAAACTAAAATCTTCTGCAAATTGCAAATGTTTCATGGCAAATGTGGAATTCTATTCCGTATTTTCCCTAAACATTTCATGAACTTTCGACATCATTTACAGAAAAGATTGTAAACCTTGTAAATAGTTATCACAAGCTCTCACAGGTATACAATCACAAGATTTGTCCACTACATGTATGTGCGTGACAGTGCAATTTGAAAGACCGACACACAGAACGAACAGTATTCTCTCAATTTACCAAATTTATACAAGGAATTAACCCTTTCACCCCTAAGTAACTGGAATGGATTTCGATACGTTAATTTTGCAACCAATCCAATTGTCACAAAATGATTGTCAGACTAGTCCATTTATGAAAAGGGGGTGTTTTTGTTCTCAGGAAAATATGAAAATTACTAGCAAAAAGTGCACATCCTGATGAGGCGGCTCGTCGAGCCGGCTGATCTGGATCTACACGTTTTGCCAATACCACTATACAGGCCTGTGGTGTTGAAAGGGTTAACGAAATCTGCTTTTCTTTACAATTCAAATATGGAACAAGGAATATATTATCTCCATTTACAGAATTTAACGCCATTTGTTTTGCTGATAATTCTCTGTATGGTCCATCAAATAAAACTATCATCCAATATGTGTGATGCCACTGGAACAAAATGGCGTGTCAGTATTGCTTTTGATACCATTGTAGACGTGCTTATAAAACATTCTGAGTGTGTATTCCGTTCTCAGGCTCAAAGTCAAGTTTGATTGGTTGAGAATGTTTTATAAGCGCATGTCCAGATCAGCCATTTTCTATTTTGTCCGTCGGTCACGTGTATAGGCTGATCAGGTTTTGCACTGTTCAAAACTTAAGTGAACCCATTTGAGAAACGCCATGTTATTTTGTACCGCATGTTAATTATTCCGCATGTACTCTGAAAATTGTGTCAACTTTTGACTTTATTTATTAAAAAATATTGTCAATTTTGTAAACGTATTTCATGAAATTAAGCAGATACCACAAGGTACAAAATCACATTGCGTGTCTCATTTTTATTGAAGCACATATACAATTGGGACAGCAGTTGAGAAAATCGAGACATTACAACGTACATGTATGTGCCTAGTATATATCCTGATCATACTCCACGTCCACTATACATTATTGGCAAACAGAATAGACCCTGATTAGATGGTATAAACAGTATAGACTGATCAGACTATGCAAATGTCATTCGACAGGTTCCACATCTCAACCGTTGGCCCATAAAAATGTACATTTTTGTCCCGAATAAATGGCCGAATATAAGTCTATGCGTAATGTACATGTATATACAATATTTACAATAGATACGCGGGACACGGATAGCATACTGAGCCCGTGAGGCGTAGATAGCGATTGATCAGGGTGTCCGGTTTGGCGAAGTTTTAGTTTAATGTAAACAGAATAGTCAGCAGTAATAAAAAACAATTCTCGTCTACTGTTTATTTTTTATTTTCCGTTTTCCTTGTCAAAAACATGGTTTTACAGCATTTTAGAATCATTTACATTTGTAAAATGCTGCCAAACCATGGTTTTACTGCGAGAAAAGACAACATATTACACATCAGCAGACCGCACTATCTGATTCCCACATTCAACAGGTTAACCCTTAGAATTCAGGAAACTAAAATTGTAGTCTGCTGTTGTTTCATATTTTTTCATCTTTCTCAATAACAACATAATTTGGCAGCACTTTAGAATCATTTCCATTGGAAATGATTCTAAAGTGCTACCAAACTATGTTGATAACATTTCAAATGTAAGAGTAATCAGCAGACGACAAACTTTTATTCAGCATTGTAAGAGTAAAACAACATAAATCACGCAACTATACAATAGAATATTTGGGAATTGTGATAATCGCCGGAGAACAATAAAATAAACATTTCATATAACAATTGAAAAACAATTCAATGAGAACGATCCCTATTAAAAGTAGATATTTGAAACAAGACAACGTTAGCCAATATAATGATAAAATCCCGGTAAGTTTTTGGATCACACGGTTTCAGGCTTGTATTTACAGATCACATACCCAAATAATGAGTTTTGTCTATGGTGTTTAACGGCATATAAACAGCTAAGGTAATGTAAGGCCGGGCAAACGGGTTCAATCCCGTTTTAACCTGCTGCATTGTTGGGAAATTCCCAAAATCCCAACGGAATATTTACATCGAGAAAAAATATGTTCCTCACACCCCACTTGTAAAAGTATCAAATTTGAGCATACCAGATACATTCTGAAACATTTTGAAAACGCAAATTATGACAAAATCCACTGAAATCAGCTGATCAGCTGAAGATTCTTATGACTGTAATTATACAGACAGGAGGAATGCACCTGTATGGGAGATTGATCTAGTAATGCTTTATGCCCATTCAACAGCAAGGTCATAATTATACTGCACCTGCATAGGGGTGGGGCGACTGATTGATTGCTTGGTGTTTTATGTATATTCAACAGCAGGGTCATACACAGACGGTACTGCACGTATATGGGGGATTGACCTATTGATGTTTAATGTCAACAGCAAGGTCATATACGGACAGAAATCAGGGGTGCGAACCGTTTCAAATATCTCCAATCATTACAAATGCCACAAGACACATTTTCACAGACCTGCCCCTTGCCGTCACAAAACGGGGAAAATCAACAGCTTTTGGTAATACAAAACACACGTATAGCTAACTGAGCTTTGTTACTGAGTAAATTGTTACCATGACTATAATAACCATGGAAACAATTTACTCAGTTACTGAATAAATTGTTTTGTAACCGAGTAAATTGTTTCCATGGTTATTATAACCATGGTAACAATTTACTCGGTAACAAAGCTCTTCAATCTTCTGCCTTTATCAAGATAAATATCAACTCCGATGAAATTTGATGTGTGATTAATTGATTTTCTTTGGAATATAATGACTATGGGGTAATCACTAAAATTAAAATACGAATATGCAAGTCGGGGTATATAAAACCCCCATTTTTCTCATTTCTCTGCTAAAGTATTTCTGCGACTATTCATTTGAAATATCTCGATGTGACGGTTCAAATGATGGTGACAGGATTGTATTTGAACACAGGGCTCCAGATAAGAATGGATAGAACGCCCAAACACCAAACATCCCGAGCTCCAGATAAGCTGCGTATTTGCTTAAATGCCCAATTAAAATTGCCAAAAACCAAATTGAAATCAGAAGTAGCGAGTAGCAAAAAGCAATACAAATTTTGTGGTACCTTTATCATGCTGCAGAAAACAATAAACAGACCACAAATATAGCATAATTTTCTTATTTTCCATGAAAACTAATCTTGGTATTTCATTAGAATTGTCTCCAAGGAGACAATTATAATGAAATGCCAAGACATGTTTTCATTTCGAAGCAAACTATTCAATACTTGATGTCTGTTGATGTGTAAACAGTAGTGTGATTTTATTTGACCCAATTGAAATACCCAATTGCTTCAGAAATGATGGAGTGACAATACTGTTACCAATTCCTTATCTGGAGCCCTGTGCACAGAGACAGAAGATATTCATGTTTTCTATCAGTGAAATGATATTTTCGCTGGATATAATGGACGGATGTACGGGGCAGACCAACATTCCGTATTATCGGCTTTTACCTTTGTTTGAGATCAAAGAAAAAGCTCATATATTCTGATGTTGTGAGGTTACTGAATACATCTATGGGACTCTTAAGCTCATAACTATTGGATGACAGACATATTATTAACCTTTAACCCAAATTTAACAATTTGTGTTGTCCCGTCTATTTACCTATTATCATCAAAACCTTGCTTCAAAGTTTAAGGCATTTATCACTATGATTATCAACATGGGACTCATTAAAAAGTCCACCATAGCAGAGTATTGGAACCGGCATATTTAAAGTCAAAATGGTTCCGGGATATGATGCCAAGAAACAGGTTCCAGCTAATCCATACCGGTGAAAATTGAATCAACCCAGCAGTCCTAGTAGTTTAGTTTAAACATAGTTTATTGCCAAATAATTACAATGGGCTTGGGCCACAAGTTCTACCAACATTAGTTACGGCCCTTACCCTAATCAGCATAACAAGGTATAAAAACAACAATGGCGATACATGTCAATGCGTTTACATACAAATCAGCATATATACACACATATACACACATGTATATATATATCTCAGAGAGAGAGAGAGAGAGAGAGAGAGAGAGAGAGAGAGAGGAAGAGAGAGAGAGAGAGAGAGAGAGAGAGAGAGAGAGAGAGAGAGAGAGAGAGAGAGTGAGTCACAAGTGTTATACCCTATGCAAGCAGCGTAGACAAATATAGCTTACGAGCAGGTGAGCGTAATGTAGAGTAGCCATGCCCAATGAGCAGTTGAGCCTAATCTAATAAGAATGTATCCCCAATGTACCGACAAAGCTTGCGTCGAGTGCATCAATCAACCGTTAATCAAATCGTTTCGTAATTTTAATGTACTCATGTACTGATTTAAAAACTCCTAAGGTCCTAGTATCGTCATATATCTTCAATTAAATAACTTTACACAGGGTCATGATGAAAACATATTGTTTTAATTATTTTCAACAAATCCTAATATGCCCCTTTAACGTATATTCAAGTACCGTACTACGGTAATCATTATGTTAGGCAATGGAGAGATGGTCTAAAGATTCCAGAGTTTAAGGCATTTATCACTATGATTATCGACATGGGACTCATTAAAAAGTCCACCATAGCAGAGTATTGGAACCGCCATTTCCAAAGTCAAAATGGTTCCGGGATATGATGCCAAGAAACGGGTTCTAGCTAATCCATACCGGTGAAAATTGAGACAACCCAGCAGTCCTAGTATCGTCATATATCTTCAATTAAATAACTTTAAACCGGGCCATGATGAAAACATATCTTTTTTTCAACAAATCCTGATATGCTCCTTTAATGTATGTTCAAGTACCGTACTAATGTACTCATTATGTTGTGCATGTTTGTTGCAGACCAGACAACATGTTCAAACCACTTCTTGATTTCGTCAATAGAAAATTCCAGGATCACTACGCGCCACGAAAAGAAATTTCTATCGACGAAGGTTTGATGAAAACAATAGGTAGAACAGCAATGTTACAATACATACCAACGAAAGCTGCGAAATTCGGAGTTAAATTTTGGACAGTGGCAGAAAGTATAACTGGCTAAATACTTACCATGAATTGTTATCTAGGAAAACGACACCAAACAACACCAACGGGAGAATCACAAGGAACACATGTCGTATTGGATCTACTTAAAATAACAAACCTATTGAACAAAGGCTATCATGTCATATGCGACAATTGTGTTCACGTCCCTGAAGCTGGCGAATAAACTATTAGAAAAACTTACATATATCATAGGAACATTGAGAAAAAACAGACCCATGCCAAGGTACATAAAACATGCGGATATACAGGCAGGAGACTGCATTTATATGAGGCAAGGCAACATTCTGGTATCGGCATACAATAACGCACAACCTCCGTATTGGAAGTCAGGTGTTCTAACCCCTGGGCCACAGCACATCCGTCAGGATTCCAGCAAGGATGAATCCCATCGTTAAATTATCCTTCGCATGCTCCCAACCAACCACCCACACAACAGGACAGGGCCATAACACAGGTTGATGTAACGTACCCAGGTCTATAAATACAATACATAAATGTATACATAAAAGCATTATTTTTCACGTATTGATGCTGTTAGGTATGTTTAATGTATTTATAGACCTTCGTCCGTTACATCCACCTGTGGGTCATAAGTATTCACTTTATGCGGGTGGTAGACAACGGATTTAAACTGGAGACTTCGGAGCAGGAAGAGTTCATAATTAACGACAGTGTTGCGTAGATCGGTGTACGTCTCGCCCATCTCTAGGGGAGACTTGTCTCGGTTCAATGTTCTATACCGCAACAAGGAAATGTGAAAGGGTTTAACGTCCCATCAACAGCTAAGGTCATACAGAGACGGGACCTCGGTTTCAAGTCTCATCCAAAACACCAGAGGGATGGAAATACTATTACAGTATATTTGATGCCTAAGGCAAGGTTTGAACCCACATTATCTGGCATTGAAGTGCAGTGCTCTAAACTATATGCCACGACCCATCCTCAACACAACAATGAGCCAGCTGCATGTATGTACCTGGAATTGTTAACCCTTTCAATACCACATATCTGTATAGTGGTATTGGCAAATAGTGTAGGTCCAGATGAGAAGGCTCGTGACATCATGATCTGCATATATTACAAGTAATTTTCATATTTTTGAGAGCAAAAACATCCCTTTTTCATAAATGGACTAGTCTGAAGATCAGTTTGTGATGGTTGGATTTGTTGCAAAATCCATTCCAGTTCCTTAGGGGTGAAAGGTATAAGAATGCAATACGTTTTCCTAACCTTGTTTTCTGATCAACATACTTTGTTATCATAGATTTTATTATTACATGTATTCTTCCTTTACATGACTGATACCTGAATAAATAGTGTTGAAGCTAAATGACAACGCACGCACATACGGAAAGGCAAGAAATATATACCCTTCGATATATGCTCGGCATACTGTAACAGCCTGTTCCTCAGATTTCAAATCAAATATTACCTAGTGCATAATAATATTTAGACAGCTGACAACAGCGAGAGCCAATTCAATCGAGCTTGCGCTGGTAAATACGATGACTTCAGTACTTAAGGTCGTCTGTTGGTGCCGTATATCAAACAGACCTGTAGGCAACGTTTACGACATACGCACGCACGCACATACGGAAAGGCAAGAAATAGATCCCCTTCGATATATGCTTGGCATACGGTAACAGCCTGTTCCTGATTTTAAATCAAATAGTACCTAGTGCATATTCATATTTAGACAGCTTACAACAGCGAGAGCCACTTCAATCGAGCTTGCGCTAGTAAATACGATAACTTCAGTACTTAAGGCCGTCTGTTGGGGCTGTCTAGTCAGTGTACAAACTGCTCACTTTGCGATATCAGGTTTGGCTGGTTGTAAGGTTAGACCCACACGGGGTCGCCTTGTGGCGCCGTTTGGTAGTCTAGACACGGGTGCCAACATGGGACTCTGAGATGTAGGCTACTTCCACTATACCATTGAGTATGTACCATTAAAGTATGATTGCAAAACTACTACGTTTTTTGTCTTAGAGAGGTTCCAGACAAGGTGCAACTCAGATGGCGATCACAATAACGTTACAATACATTTTTGCCAAAGGTATATCAAACAGACCAGTAGGCAATCTTTACGACATCGCGAAGGCCGACTTGTGCTTCCTCTGTCTTACTGGTCAAATACAGGGCTGTCGTCGCTATCAACTGGAACCATTACATATATCATTCAGTGAGGCCATCCACAGAGCTCCAGATAAGCAAAGTGTCCAAACTGTATTGTAACACCTGATTTCAAATTCAATGCAAATGGATTTCTGAATTTATCACATGTTCTTTATATAACATAGGGAATAAATGAGCAAGAAACAGCAACGTTGATCCTGTGAATGCAAGGGAGGGGAATACATAGGTGTGTGGCACATACAACTTACATAAGGGTCGTAGTCATCGAGCTTATTTTTCCTGAAGAATCTGTGGTAGAATTTCTAAACTCCGGCGACCTTTTTAATGTGGGAAAAAGTTCAAAGGTGTCACGGTCAAAAGGTCAAAAGGTCAAGGTCCTATTAAAGGCAGCATGGATGTGTGGCATTTGTCCATAGGCATACTGTGTTGAAATATTTAAGTAATCCTTCAAAGGATATAGAAGTTATAACATAATTTCGAAACTCCAGCGAACTTCTTAATGTGCCAGACACACGGACGGACGGACACATAGTCCAAACACTATATGCCTCCGGCTCTACCGAGACCCAAGGCATACACATTTAACATTTGTTGCTTTACAAACAAAGCAAACGTAAGTCCTCAGTGACTTTGACATTGGGCGGTTGGACGTAGGTCCTATGCAAAACAAAGCACCATCCCTATACACACATTGTGGCCAATATTATCAAAATCTGTGAAGCGGTTCATGAGTTATTGAACTAGATGTCCGCGGCCCGCATGTCGTGCCCAATTAGGCATTTGATAATACTGAAAAAACTTTTAATGCAAAAAAAAGCTGTAACCCGTACACATACTATCGATTATTTAAAAAAAATCATAAAAAGTTTAAGGTAAATTTCGAAGTAATTTGACCTTGACATTGGGCACAGGGGCCGCACAGGTTGGGCATATAATGAAAACATGGATGATGATAAACACACATGTGAAGTTTCTAGTGAATTGGTGAAGCGGTTTCAGAGATATAGTGTTCTTAAAAAATTTAACCTTAATGCAAAAAAAAACTTAATGTAAATTTCGAAGGAATTTAACCTTGACAATGGGCTCAGGGGCCGCACAGATGGGGCGTATAATGAAAATATGGATCATGATAAACACCCATGACGAGGCTTTGATAGTATACCAAAAAATAATAAGCAAACAACTTTAACCTCGGACGCATGGACATGGACGTACGTATGCAATGTGCCGACTATATCGCGCTGTCCGCAAGCCGACACGACAAAAATGAAAGATGTTACTAACATACGCCCGTACATGGACTAACGCTATAATAACCGGAAAGCACATGTTGTCTATATCTCAAACATTGCACAATGCATAAGCAGCCAGCTCATACATGTAGGCGATAGCAGGAGACACATACATAATTACTGGAACGCACATGTACATGTGGTGTACTGAATATAGCCATCATGTGCTTTCCAGTTATTAGTTGCAGCCTGTAATTATGTGACCCTCCTATATCGTATGTACTAGAGTTACAGTTCCTTCCATAACATTCCCCTGCAGAGTCGCGAATCCATTAGATAGTAAATCTGACATTTTCTAAAATATGTTACAATTGAAATCTGTGTTAGAATCTGTGCTAGAACTGATGTAAACTAATAATTCTAAAGCAGTTTTTATCCTTGCAGAATATCCAGGGAATACAATTTAATTTACTTAGAAACTAGGGTCCAACATTACACAATTATTTCATGTGAGTTTTGGCTGGTACTGATTGGGTCTCTAGTAGATTCTATCTTAAATTTACTGAGTAGGTCTTGTGCATTGGTAAATTTTGAAATAATTAATGTAATATGCTAGTTTCAAAAAACTGACATTGACTTCATATAATCAAAGTACTGAATGTTCTGAAATATGTTATCTCCACAAAAACTGATCACTTCCGGAACTAGAGACTGAAAGTTGCATATTTTCTCAATCATCATCCGGAGGCAAATGTAATGTGATGGTGCAAACCCATTCCCATCCGTACGTTTTCTCTAGAATAAATTACTGTTTGAAACTCCAAGAAAAAAGTGTACGAAACTGGCAGCTAACTGGTCACTGCTACCTAACTGCGCGAACTGAATAGCTGCTGTATTCATACGCACCAAATATCTTGATTCGTATTTTCCACACTTTAACTGATAAACTGCGCCCAAAATT
>CM055266.1:40839842-40874221 GCA_029237695.1 Conchocele bisecta | reverse complement strand
TTGTATTGGCGACACACATATCAATGAAACGTTCCACGTTTACAAATATGATGTTTATTGTGGTTTTCGTTCGTCTAATTCATCAGTCAACTGGCTGATAATTTAAATTATCTTCCAAGTTCAAAATCTAAAATAAATTTCTCTAGAATATGCGTAGATTAACACAACTAAAATGACTGTAAAACATCTACATCGTTACAGAAGACATAGTCCTCAGACCCCGTGAAGTCACGTGCCCTTTCCAGTTTATCTGAATTCAGCATATAAGAAGGAAATATTAATGTAGGTACATACCTTTTTCACAAAGTTAAAGAATTGCAGATTGCAGAAAACTCCTGTCTTGGATGGTTGGCAATCTTCTGTTCTGTTTTAAAAAGTGTCTATGCTTATATAGTGCATGAAAAATCAACGCGATAAATGTATTAACGCGTTAATTACGATTCTCGTTAATATATAATAAACATCTTCATTTATTTATTATGTGTTTTTCTGATTTGGTGATAATTTGTTATTTGGATTGCTCTTAATATTTAATAAACGGGCAGGTGTGGATTGTGTAATTTTGCACGCGTCAGTCTATAGAATTACGAGAGACCGCATATAGTATCGAGATATTATAACATCACTGTATATGTGTACATGACTGGAGACATGGGGCTTATGGTATTTGTCATCAGAGTAGCCCCTGATGAAATAACACACTCCTGTAGCCTGATAGCATTTTATACTCCGTGTTAGAAGCATTACGGATGACTCATTGTTGGAATAGTGAACAGGGCAGATCCTGATCAGACTGTGCGGATGCACATGCTGAACAGGATCTACACTGTTCGCAAAACCAATAAGCCCCATTTCCCCAATAGCAGCCACATAATTAATGTTTACGTTTGAGGAAACTCGAGTGTTTCGCAAACACAAACAGCGAGACGTGTATCCCTTGATCAGATTGCGCCGTATTCGCAGGTTGAGCTGGGGCTACACTGACCGCCAGCTCAATAAGCCAGGTGTTGTAATTGAGAGACTCGATCAGTTGATCGTAATCAATTAAACCGGGTGTATGTGTAACAAATAACGACACAAGTCTAAAATTACCAGTTGTCCAGTTTGTCGTCTGATGGCCCAAAGAAAAAAACAACAGAATCAACGACACTGCATGTAAATGTAATTAACATATAGAATATGTGCTATATCTCATGAAATGTATTTACAAAATTTACAATATATTACGAAAATGACGTTCAAAGTTGACAAAATGTTCATAGCAAATACGAAATAGAAATACGGAATATGAACTTTTCTTCAACATTCGACGTAATTTACAGGAAATTTCGCCGCTGGTGCAGGCGGGTGGTTGTTGTGGGTGAGGGAGCAGCGAGCACACGGGCAACCTAACCTGCCACATGGTGTAGTGTGGTTGTGTGTGGGGATGGAGGGGGGGGGGGGGATGGCAGTCAATCATCGTGTAAATGTATACATACTTAAGCTTGCGTCCATATACCATCTAGTATCGAGCCCGGGCTGTATTTGTGAGAAGCGCGCTCGTTACCAATTGCGCCATCCGGACGGCCAATGGACACGTTACATACATATGCCCTGGGCATACCGGCATAAACTAGGGTTTTTAGTACCATCTCTGCGCACCAAAGATTTTCGTTATCAACGTGAATAAACAAATCTACTCTATATATGCACGCATGATAGACCTCCAGAAGTAGTAGCATAAGCCTAGTAATTTGCATAACCAAGATGGCCGCCAATGCAAAGGTACTTTACTACATGTAGGGGCATATCGTGCTTTGGAAGCAGTTTTAAAATCACAAATACCCATAAACTTCAGGCATGTAATACTTCATAGACTACTAAATGTTTATCAATATATTTTATTAGGAATATGATGTACAGTAACCATACAACATGGCCGCCATTTTACACGAATTATATGAATTATTTAAAGAAACAGGCACGTACGAACACATATATACCATAGTCTCTAGGTGTTTAGCATATTGGTTTTGATAATAATACGCAACAAAAACATATCATTTGTGGTATAAAGGTGTTATATTGCATATACAATATAGCCGACCTTATGAAATGCATATCCAGTTTCTGGGATATGTATATACAACGTCGTTGTTTCAACAGTCACAGAATTGTCAATGCTAACGCAATTCTGATATGTGATAACTGACATGTTATACAATGCTTACAAAATTTCACGATAAAAAGAGAAGTGTGTAAATACAAAATGGCCGCCATTGTATACGAATTTCGTAAACTATACTTATACATTTTATATCAACGTCGGTACCACATACCCGTTCAAAACTGCAAAGATCACACGCATTTTATACACATTCATTGATCTACAGCTTACTAAAAGCATGAAAAGGAACATACACATATTAATTTTCATATTTCAGATATCCATCACTGCAAAATCGTAACAACAATTTCTGGAATTCATTTCACGTATTACACATATCAGACAAGAGCAAACCCATCAGCTTCGACGATTAAATTAGTGGCATGCCTAAAGTAGTTTCTCAATACTCGTTTGAGGCAAATATGATTTGCATACTTTCAAAATGGCCGCCATTTCGTACAATATGTGTATCAATTATACTAAACCCCCATATACATTCAATAGCGGCTGAATAAAAATGATTATTGTGTATTATAAATCTGTTTTAGTATGACTAGAAGCTATAATACATACCAGTTTTTACATTTACAATACAGTGTACTTTGTGCTTATCATGAGATTTGGAGACTGTAAAGGTGTTTGTTTGATGATTGAAGGTGTAATATCCTCTACCATCGCTCATTAGTAATAATATAGTTGTCTTAAGATTGGAACATATCATATCATGTGTTATTCAAATTGTGTAGTTTGTCTCATGCATTGCCATGCACGGAATACTGTGCAAGAATAAACGTCTATGTGAGTAACAAACTGAACACAATTCATGTGACAAAATCAAATTTAAGCGAACTTATGTAATATAGCCAATTTATATAATATAACATACATGATGCATTCACTTTCAGCAACAATTTAATCTATACGTGAAATTACCGCCAAATAAGACTAAATGAAAGTCAGAATTGTCGACATTACACTACTGTTGTACACTGTTCTGTTACTACGACTTTGTGTACGTAAACATGTAATATATGTGACAGTCCATTCAGCCAACATTTGATATGAATATCATGAGTATATATGAGTCTGACATACCTGTTTGAACATGTAGCTAACATTATATATCACTTCATTCATTTAATAGTTTGTCCTCACTCATTGCTTACTTTATGTTGATTATCTCAGGAAAATATGACGGCAAAGCAAGCGAGAGGGTTATCATGAGTGTGAATCAGAAATGTAAATACATTTAATAATATAACAATGTTACATATTAAACCATTATAAATTAAATCTATACTCCAACTGCTGGTCGTGGAATGCATAGTTGTGTCACGTTGAAAGATCCGCCGCTATGTGCGTGTTATGTGTTTAGCCAGATGTATTGCTTTTTTCAATACATAGGTTCATGCATTTCCTTTGGGTATCTTGTTATATAGTGTCCATAGCTTAGTATGCACAACGATAATGAGATATGACAGCAAAGGAACATTTATGAAACGGCCACAGAAATAATGTATTTAAATGGGTTGTTTATCATATCTGAAAACATAACAAATATAATTAGGAATACATACAAACTTCGATCATGAAACATTAAGACTAATAGGCAAAATGAATAATGCTTTGGTTTTCCAGCTTGTCATACAGTGCACCTATTGTCTGTTATTACCAATGTACGGTGGCCTATTATATGTGGTCTCATGTCGGTATATTATCAATATTCTGAATAAAACAAGCAGTACAGCTGCTAACTTTGGACAGGCAGAAAGTACCAGTATAATATATAATATTTTCAGCTCTAGGTTCGATGCTCCAACCAGGATGCAGCAAGTACTGACAGTGCACATTAATAGTACTAAAACCAAAACATAACTATTTTGATTATAAAATAATATCGCCAGAATGTGCAGCAAGCCAATGGGAAGAAAAATCTGCTTTTCGTTCCTTTGTTTATTTTAATACTTCCGCCGATAACATAAACATGATCAATTGTAATATTTATTAAATGTACTTTCTGTTAACCATGACATACTGTTTGATTATTTGCTATGCATGCTTTCATTCTATAGCTGCCCCAAGGCCAATAGTCAAAGTCAAATGACGTTTGCGCTAAAGCTTCTGGTGAAATTTGCGTTAATATACTATCCGTCAATCCAATTGGCGGCCGGTGTTATCCATTGATGTCAGAAGTACCTTGCCATAAATATACAACGCATACACCAAGTTGATGTCTACTGTATTGCTATTACGACCGCATACTAGTAACATTGGCTGAACGAGCAATTGCCGTTAAACGAGGATTGCTGGTATACTTGTGATAGAAGAATTAAAATTAGTACGTAATTTAATTACTGATAATAAATATAGAGTATTAACACTATTACATAAACACGTTACATAGCCAGTACATTGTGCATGCATATATGGCAGATACTGATTCCATGAAATTTGTATTAAATATTCTACATACCATAGCGTTATTGTGAAAACACAATGGCTTTACACATATTTTAAATATTAAACAATACAATACGTAGGTAGCAACCGTGTTTTGTGCAGACACATATTACCAATACAAACATGTACAGTAGATGTGTTCTAAGGATCAATTCGATTAACATATGGTGCATTCAAAATCTTACCTTTCTGGATGTGCACAAGTTGTAAATATTGACTAATTTCAGAAACAATTATTTTAAATACGGGTGTACAGTAATGTAATTTATATACAACTACTACTTCCAACGTATATGATTAGGACATAGCAGTGTAAACAGTATTGCAACGTTTAGTTTCGGACTGGAACACGATGTACTCATTGATATAGTCAGGGCCAATCAATTAACAGTTAAAAGTCGACACAGATATAGTGCACATGCCAATTTATGTACATGTACGTACTTGACAAAATGCCTGTAAAATGGCGGCCATATTTGATTTATACAAATTATAAGAATATTTCTTTAAAATATGAGAATTAAATATTTGGCAATATGTCACATCGTATGTGTTAGAAATTGTTATCATTTCCCTTCTAGTATTACTGGTACAACATGATGCAATTTCTATTAATAGATTAACGTTCATTATCTATTGACATATGCCATCGTTAGCACGATTGTGTCCAATCATCTTGTGAGTCCGACTATGCTGCTTGGTACCGAAGCTGATCATGACAGGCAGTGTGTGCCAACTGATCCTCATACTCAACACAATTCGTATAAAATGGCGGCCATCTTTGATTTATTGAACATGTACATATCACAATATTGCCAGGTAAACAGGTGGTTGCATAATATTTATTAATTATCCGAAGTTGGTTGGAAAATTCCCTTCGTTTATGCATGTACGATACATATAGAGAGAAGAATTATATAAAATATATGTAATTTTCAACAATTATTGCCATCTTGTTTGTGGAACTTAACAAGTGTGCACGACTGCCATGATACTTTTAACACATGTGATGTGCAGGATACGTATATCTGAACGACTTCTGATCGTATTACTTCAGAACTAGTGTTTGATACCCACTTTGATAGCACGTCTTTGTCAATTTATTTACATATTTTATGAAATTCCTATAAAATGGCGGACATCTTGGATTTTCACAAGCTCGGTTCAGGCATATATCGATTGTTATATATTCGGTAATGTATTAGCTATTAAATAAATTAAGATGCGCCAAAATGACCCTTCTAATATTGGTTCCACAATGTAATATATATCCTACAGTAGCCGATGCTTTTTTCACTGGCGGCCATCTTGTTTATGCAAATTAATGGGCTTAAGCTACTACTTTGAAAAGTCTATCATGCGGAAATATATACAGTATATGTGTCTAAACTCATTCGCACCAGAAATCTTTGGTACGCTCGGATAGTACCGACAACCCTAAAGCGCCCAGACCTAACATATATTGTTACATGGTTTCCGTTGTTTGCAAACATATAGCGCGTGCTGTTTGCATATGGCTTTACGCAATGCTTATTCCGGGGCCGCGCGTAGACCAAGTACCTTCATGACGTCACTACGCGGAAGTGCCTTCATGACGTCACTACTTCATGACGTGCATCACGTTCATGACGCGGCCCCGGAATATGAATACCGACAATTATCTACGTGAATGGGAAGATTTATAAAAGTACTGAAAATACTGAATATAATTCTCAAATTACATCAGTTTTTTGTTGGAAATGTAACAATAACGTTTGATCATGTCCAGCCGTGTGCAAACGTTTGCTGTGGCCCTTGGGAATTGTTTGAACCCGCGGCCTGTGGCCTTGGGTTCAAACAGTTCCCTCGGGCCACAACAAACGTTTGCACACGGCTGGACATGATCAAACCTTATATCATGTATATTGGTCAGTCGGAGCGTGCCAGCTGATCGGGAACTTAGTAACGATCGGCGTAGATGGGGGTAGGAGTGGATAGCAATATACACTGGTTAAGCTCTGAGTATGCTTTGAACATTTTGTCGTAACAGGTCGCATGGTATACCATTTGGTGACTTATGTGAAATGGTATCACTTGTAATAACATGATAATGCATTATTATATATTGTGTCATCGTGTGCAGCCATTATATGGCCGTCGTGTCTTTTATGGTGAATATGGTGCAACAAGATTGATGCATATGCTTACAAGTGTAAACCATGTCAGTTAATCATAAATTTCAAGATGAATTTAGTGTTTTACCTTATTTAGATAGAGCTAATCTATTTAAATGAGTCAGTGCGAATAGTGTATGTATAACAACTGTTGTAGTAAGAGTCAGCCAGTGTACCTACCCATTAATAATCACTGTCTGTTTCACGAAACCTGCTCAAATGTTACGGCTATATAAAAAATGCAAACACTATTTTTTTTTCCAATAGTAAATTTAGAAAAAATTAAAATGCGCCTTCTTTTTATTTTGTGAAATTTCGTCCCATATTGATTTTATTGCGAAAACAACAATTTCCCTGAAGATTTCTGTGGGGATTTAACACGGGGGAACTTTTCTTATTTGAGAAATAGTGGACCGATTTTCAAAATTTTATTTTATTTTTCTTAGTTACATCATGTCTAAGCTATCTATTCAGGTTTCACAGTCAATTTCTTAAATGTTTCTGCAGCAGCTCCTGCAGCTTCTTTTCCACCATGTTCAATTCCCATAGAGAAATCAGTTTTCATAATAAAATCAATGATTGACCAAATTTCACGGAATAAAAAGAAGGCTCATTCTTAAATTTTGATAAAATTTACTATTATCAAAAAAATATTGTTTGTGCATTGCTTATATAGCCGTAAAATTTGGAAAAGTTTCGTGAAACAGACTATAGGCTATCTTTTAGTCCCTTAGTTCAGTTTGCAGAACTATATGTACCATCTGGGTCATACTAATACGTGTATTGTTATGATCCAGATACTGTCAAGTGACGGCTCTATCATTAATTTCTCGTGTAAGAAATATATATCATAAAATACACATGAGTGAACACTTTTATTCCGAAATGAACAGTTATGACGATTTATATGAAATTACAAGACAAAATGATAGACCGATAATTGACTGGGGAAAAAGAAGATAAGAAATGAACAATTTACGGACGAGTTAACCATCAGCAGCCAATTGTATAAACCTTGGTTAAATTGTAACCACTAGTTAAATCCGTGGTTAGGTCAAATATTTGGTTAAATTTTTGATTAGCGATTGTATAAAACTCCGGTTAAAATTTAACCATGATTTTTTCTGGTTAAATTTAACCGACCTACAGAAGCCTGGTTAAATTCTAACCAAGCTCCTAACCATGCTCTTCGGAGAAAACAAAATGTCAATCTGTTTCTGTTCAAATTATAAATCCAGATACCTTAGTTCTAGGGCTAAGGCTTGTAACTGAAAAAAAAGCTTCCCATACCATCGGGACACTGTGCAAAGTTTTGCAGAGTTATGTCCCCACAACTTTCAAATATCTTTAGTTCCAATCCTTATACATAGGCGGCGGAACCGGAAAACTATTGTGGTGGGGATGGGGGGGGGGGGGGGCGCCCAATCGTGAGGGCACAAAGGCCCCGATGTTGCTAGTGGGGACCCCCGGTAGGAGGGGCGGTCCTCAGGAATTTTTTTGAAATCTAAGAGGCTTAAAACGCCATTTCCTGCATTCTCAGGGCCCAGTCTTGAGGACCCAAAGTGCCTAATGTTGCTAGAGCCACACTGCTTGTATACCCAACATTAGTTGCGGGAAGTAACTCTGCAGAATACATTATATTCCCGTATTGTCCGTACCCAGAGTTACGGTGCCTTCCATAGGTTTCCCCTGCAGAGTAGCGAATCATATCTGATTCACTCTGTAGCTGTTAATTGTGACACATTGTATGTAGACTGTAGATCTAGTTTTCAATTGAAAGAAATGTCAGTATTGTAAAAGTAAAACAAACTTGTAACTAAAAATTTATTATTGTAGATAGTCGGACTAGACAATTAAATATTGCATTTCCAGTTACTGGACCCCAACATAAATGTTGCATCCCCTAGCGATGTTATAATGTCTCGATACTATGTCGTCTCTCGTAATTCTATGGACTGACGCGTGCAAAATTACGCAATCCGCACCTGCCTGTCTATTAAATATTAAGAGAAATCCAAATAATAAATTATCACTAAATCACAATAGCACATAATAAATAAATGAAGATGTTTATTTATTAACGAGAATCGTAATTAACGCGTTAATGCATTTATCGCGCTTATTTTACATGCCCTATATAAGCACAGACACAGCACACAGAAGATTGCCAACCATCCAAGACAGGAGTTTTCTGCAACCTGCAATTCTTCAACTTTGTGAAAAAGGTACGTACATGTACATACATTAATATTTATCTGGCTAATTCACCGCCCACTCCGCCACCCGTAGCCATATGAGCGTGGAATACATTGATGTGTGTATTGTATTTCCATCATATTTGGCATAGAGACATATGCATGTTAACTATGAGAATTGAAATTATGAATTGATATACATTATATACCATTGAGTCTCAAAACCATGAATTACAACGGAGCCTCTCTAAGCCGGACACCCTGGGACCTTTAAAGAGGTTGCACTGTATTTATAAATGCCTTTATTTATTTATTTTCAGAAGTGTAAACGGTCAGAATGAAGCCTGCAGCGTTGGTTGTTGTGGTGATGATGGCCAGTGGGACATTGGCACTGTTCAGCCCCACACGTGAGTTGAATATAATAATATATATAATAGAAATATCTGATATTGCCTGCTCCGTGATAATTTTTGGACTATTCTATTAACATAAAAAGGAGTATTTATTTTGTGGAAATCTCGAAAATAATGACAAATACAATGTTCGGCAGATTCAAATGAGACACCCAGCAACGAGCCGTTTCATTTGGATCTACATCGTTGCTTTATGGCCCGTATGGTTGAAAGGGTTAATACGGGTACAAATATGCTTCTATATTGGCTGTCGTTTAGGCAGTGAAACGTCCGTATTAATATGTATTAACCCTTACTACGCTTAATTAAATGTTGTCATCTGCTGGAAATGTTTTATTTTCAATATTTCTCGACAAAAACTTGGTTTTGACAGCACATGAGAATCATCTCCATTGGAGACGATTCTCATGTGCTGTCAAAACCAGTTTTTTGTTAAGAATTAAAGCAAAAATGAAAAACAGTAGACGGCAATTTCCGTCAACAGCGTAGGAAGGGTTAATATAGCGGTTTACGGGCAAATAGGCAGTAAAATCAAAATATTTAGATAAAAAAGGAACACATAGACTAGTTTTATCATGAGTAAACGATGTAATTAACGCATGTCCCATTACCAAAAATACAGTCGAGCCTCTCTAAACCGGACACAAATACAAGTTAGTGATACTTAATTGTAATCGGGTTCATTGCCATTTATCTCCGCTGAGTATGTCTTTTCCTGATCGCAAAGCGCCCACTCGTGTCTTGGAGTAAATACAGAGACTAAATAGTAATATCCGTTAACATATTAAGGAAACACTGTTATCGCCGCTGATATCAATGTGGATATTAGGTCTGATATAAAATATATAATAATAACCATCAATACGTGGGGTAATGGTTCATAGTGGGCACTCGTAAACTGGTGGAATAGTGACACAATTATACACTTATGTAATTTCAATAAAGAACATTTTGTGCCTTCTGAGTGGGCATGTACCTTTAAAGGAGACAGTGGAAGAAGGGGGTTACGTCCATGTTCCCCTTTTCCAACGGAACCGTTCTATTAGTTAGTTTCTCTGGACGATCTGACAGTCTCTACCAGTTGCAATTGGAAGCATGTATTTTGTAAATATTTCTGGATATACACCGTTTGCAATTGTAAGCATTGTTTGCAAAACTATGATAGACGTATATCGTGTTAAAAGGATTTACGACACCAGTATCTTGTTGTGGACGTGTCTATTTGATAAGGAATAAAACTGGTTTGTATATAAGCATAGTTTTTTCATTGCTGATTACATTTGAAATCAGTTGTGCATTTGCTTTCGAACTTTGCGGCCTTTAATCACACGCCTTTAGGAATTTTAATTACACGCAAATCTTTTTCAGTGTTCCCATTTGGGCCTCTGGTAACCCAAGTCACTTCATGGTGTCGATGCTAGTTACCTGGGTACGGTTCAAAGGTTAAATATCTTAACGAGTGTTATGACTCTACTGATTCAGGTGATACTCGGGTTGCGCAAGCTTACCTGGAAGATACAATAAAAACGTCAACAGCAAAAAATATACATCTATATGCATGGGTACGTTACACATGATTGTGTTGCAGTTACGGTGGACAGCTGTACCAAGAACACCCTGGTGTTGACGCTGGTGGACGCCTCAGACACGGGCATCGTGTACGTGCAGGGCCAGGGCGCCGCCTGTAAACAACCCACCGCCTCGGGCTCCCAACAACACACTATAGACTTCACCTCCTGCGGCATCACATGGGTAAGTTAACCGATTACTCCATAGTTAGTGTCATTGTTAAGTTTGTGCACATGGTAATATTTGACACATGGTGATATTTGACACATGGTGCAATTTGACAGATTGAAAATAAGTTTAAGTACGTCAATTTCACCATGTGTACCGCTATCTTAACAATACCAGCGGTATTACACGGTACAGTGTATTGCCTGTAAACAGCACAACTCCACAGCCGTATGCACCGAGAAACACAACAACAACATTCACCATGTTCACATACCTCCCAGTGGCATTACCTCAGTAAGTCACTTAACATATAAACACTTAAATTGTAGGCATCTCTTCACATAGAGTGTCTGTGCAATTATTGTATAAGTGGCCAACTATTTCGGACACACAGGATAACCGTTACTTCACCTCATTTGATATTATTTCGGTAAAGTGCTCGATTATGTTTTTTACATCCGGCATACCTATTGCATACCTTTTACATCAACTATTTGTCTCAAAAATACGCAAAACTGTGTAATGTTTTGATCGACATCGTTCCTTATTAAGTCGGTGTAACTTGTTATTCAATAGCATATATTAATCACCACTCGTGTAAGATACTGCATTTAAATTTCCCCTTTTTCTTGTATGACAGTAATGACCTGTCCATTGATAATCGTTGCGCATCTTGACATTTGTTGACGGCTCAAGTTTCATATGAAATGAGCTACTATTCATATTTTATTAGTACTGAGCTTATATTTGTACATGGTTATATAGTAAATACATGGTTAGTGCTGTCGAATATAAAATATATTCAGTTTCGCCCCGACAACTTTATAGGGGCTCGCAATAAAGCTGTCTAAGGCTCAACTGAATATATTTTACATTCGACGGCACTAATCATGTATTTAATTTATACCGCATACCAAACTTAATCGTTTGAACGTACGTCATTCCTTCGCCATACGTCACAAATCTAGCGACGTCATTCAAAGCAAAATGGCGGCGTCCACGCTAGGTAGATTCGGTATTGTATCTGATTAAATCTCCGATTTATTTACGATGAGCTTCAATATTGACTGGTTTTAAACTACACAGTTTTCATAATAAGCATTGCAATCATAATGGACATATCCATGTCGTTGGTTACGTCGCATATACTGTAAACATGGACCAAATTTCACTGAACAGACAGCGATTTCGATTTTAAAATTCGTCGCCATCTTGAATTTGCTGTTCAGACTGACCAATCAGAGGCGGCGGTTAGGGGTCAAAGGTGAAAAAATAAAGGCGAAAACGGCACTTCATGTATATTAGGCTACTTCAGGTATATTAGGTCAATTCAGATATAAACATCATTTATTCAACCCCCTGTATTATTCAACATGGCGCAATGGTTGCGGTATAAACATGTTTATCCCGTCAACGCAGTGCCTATGTGCCGTGAAACACGGTGGCGTGAAACATATTTGATATCCTGTCAATACGACCTAATCACAATTCATACGCGGTTACAAAGAAATGTCCAACATGAAGTGCCGTTTTTGCCTTTATTTTTTCACCTTTGACCCCTAATCGCGGCCTCTGATTGGTCAGTCTCAACTGCAAATTCAAGATGGCGGCGAATTTTAAATCGAAATCGCTGTCGGTTCAGCTGATTTTTTTGTCCATTTTGGGATACTTGGCGCCATGTACATGTAAACTGAGTTTAACCTACATAAAGGGCACTTTTGCTAACTGATCAGTCTGCATCGATACAATGTATACCTGTTATTACTTCTTCAATGTATTCATTTTTATCTATTGTGAACATCGGTATTAGGGGATATGTGTCGTCCCATAACTAGTCACATTTAAGTTTTTCTGTCTCATTTGGATGTTTTGTTTTCTAGTTTTCATTAGTTTTCATAGATAATTCAGCATATCTTTTGACGAACTCTACTTCTCTGAACTCCACTCTGGAATTTATAGAGTATAACTTAGTGGAGCTTTGAGAATACCGTGCAAGTGTGTTGGTCTAAGGTTTTATATTGTTTCATGGATGATGTTGATCTTATTTCCCTTGCAAACATCACGTCAGACGCGTTGCTATGTTTGGTGCCGTATTTTATGGGTCTGCACTGTGTACACTGTGTATTGTGTATTTGACGTAATCCGATGTGCATTTATACGTACTGCTGCTTTTCCTTCGGGAACGTAAATGTGGCTGTGACTGGAGAAATTGCGCTTATGGGATTTATGGCCAGTCTCACTCCTGGTCTACCATCTCAGTAAAGAGTAATAATACGAGCATATACTGTTTGTTATACGCAGGCCTGGTGTTTCATTGATGTAATAGCGAACAGTGCAGATCCTGATAATACTCTGTATCCAGATACACAGGCTGATCTGGATCTACACAGGTCTGAAAACCTATAAGCCCCATGTCTCCAGTCGCAGCCACAAATGTACACCTCTGGTGGTGACGTGCATGTTTGTGCCGTGGTCACCGATGTGGTATCTGTTGTATGCCACGACTCTCCATCTCATATTTTATCTACCGATTCCAGGAGAGTTCGTTTAAGATCGTTGTTCAGAAGAAGTCGGCCTATCAGACTGGCGAAGACAAACAAATCCCAATCATGTGTATTGCCGACCTCTCCGACTTGACGGTTTCAAATAACCTCAACGCCGCGTAAGTCTTTCTTCGTATTTGGAGAGAAAACCTTAATGCTGACCCCATTTGTTATGTTATTCATTATATATGCTGTTTTTATTTTATACATATTTTATTATTAAAGTTTACTACTCGAACAGTGATATCGTCCATCAAAATTAATTGCATACATACCGGGTTCATACCACTCGATCACACAATTATCATAAGGTATCAACATATATGAGACAAGTACGTCCATACTTAAATAATATGTCAGGCCGTATTGATGCATCGTTAACGATTACTCGTTCCATAATAGAGACAAGGACGACGACGCCGGCCAGAACAAAACGGTGAAGCCGACGGCCAGCATGGTGCTCTACATGGACGGCGGCGACATCGGCGGCGGCACCGTCAAGCTCACAGACACCATCACTATGAGCATCAAACTCGACGACGAGTACATTGGTACGGCATAGGCACGTTACACCACTTTCTCTCTCTCACCAGCTCTCATTCTTATTTGGCAGATGCTAGTATTACTTTCTGTCTGTCAATACATTATGTACTTCGCATTCGTATTAAGCACCCCCCTCATTGTCTCTCTCTACCCCCTCCCCCCAACCCCCCACCCCCATATCCCTCTCTCTGTCTCTCTGTTTAAATCACCATCCTACTCCCTTTGTCTCGCATTTTCAACACATATCATATTCAGTGTCCACAATAAACATTGATGCAGACGGACGACAACATTACGGTATCCCTTGTTGTCATTTCATCAAGTCGTTTATTCGTTTGTGCATACATACATATCCTACACAAGAAAGCAAGCTCTCATTCTTATTTGGCAGATATTAGTACTACTTTATGTCTGTCAAGACAGTGTGTACTTCGCATTCGTATTAAGCACACACCCACACGGTCTCTCTAAAGCCCCGCCGCCCCCCCCCCCATCCCTCTGTCTCTCTCTCTCTCTCTCAGATATTTAGCAATCACCATATAGGGACAGAAATATGGAACAGTCAGCTTTGGTGAAAGGGTTAACACGGATCCGTAAATATATGTACACATAATTGTATTGTTTCAGAGGACTTTGACATCAAGGCGGCGGAGTGCAGTGCGTCAACTATCCCCATCACACAATCTTAGTAAGTGTCGGAATTTCACATCGGTATAAGTGACACCACCTTCAGCCATTGAGGTTATTATGGGTTTCACTTCGATCGTTTAAGTCGTTTTTTTATGCGGCATTCGTGTTCCGGTACATAGTCTATCAACATAAATAAACTTCTCATTCCAATGTATTTTTTTCTGGTACCCGTTGTTTTCAGGGATATTGTGATCATCGTTTAGTTTTCCTGTTATGCTCCGTTATTTACTCACCAATTTTAATGTTGACGTTGGAAGCAATGATGCTAATACTAAGTACAAATAGTTGTTACTGTCATGTATCCAGTTAGAAATATGCAAATATGTCCAAAATCCTGAATCAAAGTACATTTGCCTATCTTAACTTGACACCCGCGTACTGTGTGTGATGTTTTCAAGATGTTAAGAACGACAATATTCGTTGTTGTCACGATTGTATTGCTATTGTAGCTGTGCCGCCGATGTAGACCTGTTCCCGCAATTTTCGAGAGTCCAACAAGGTGAACTATCGGCAACATTCGGCGCTTTCCGTACCACCGACCTGAACGGCGGAGCGGTGTCTATGCCTTTCTCCTGCACCATTCAAGTATGCCTCGGCGCATGCCCAACGGTAAGCCAATTAATTGGAATTGTCATTTCAAAGCATATGTCGTTGTTCGATTGCCTTAAATGTTTGGATTAACTGGTTCATAATATACGTGCATACATGTGTGTAGCTTAATTATGTATTTTTACTATGCCATCGTTTAATTACAAATATAATGGACTTCAACAGACAAATTGCAATATTCATGTATATCAACAATTAAACGGGCATATTATTGCAAGTAACGCTATTATTTTATATGTATCCATATACAAGACATACTCAAACACAGACATTGTGCGGCGGTGGATACAATGATGGAACTGGTAACAAATGTATCTGCAACACCATTTTCTGGCTCAATATGACGAGCTCTTCGTTCTCCTTTAGGTATGCTGTCTATATATTAATATCACACATTATATATATGTACGCTGTACATAGGACATGACATGTGCATGTGTATACACACTTACATATACATAGTGTGAGGTCGAATGGTATTGGTATCTTCATAATACACACAAGAAAATTCATGTCACACATTAACAAGGTACATTCATGGACGGCGTGGCAGCTCCATTTTCGTCTACATCATCAGCATAGAAATACTTCGCAAGTCGTACTAAGTATTTCTAGTTTGATGCAGTATACGAGAGTGGATGTGCCACGCAGGCTCTCCATGATCGTTAGCGTCACTATTCCAAGTACCGATGGCATCGGTATTGGAGATTGCCAAGTATATGTATATAATTCACAGTGTGGTTGACTGAGAGTGACTTTACGATCCTAGTGTGAATGCCAATGGCATCGTGAAACAGTTATTTATGACACATGATTGTACTCATCACGAGAACATGACACAAACACCAGGGCACCGTTTCATTAAACTTAGCACGACTAAAATGTTCGTATGTGCAAATTTAGGATCGTCGGGAAATTTCAATTGATGGATTTATATTTATTGAGAATAGGCTACATATGCAGTCTATGGAAATAATTGTAAATCCAATAATCGTTTACAAAAAAAAAACATTGTTAATGTGAGATTTACAGACTATCATAGGTTTGCACTTACGAACATTTTAGTCGTACGAAGTTTGTGAAACGGCACCCAGTTGAACAAATGTAACGTCAATAAAGAAGTATTGTACATTTCCATCACCGCAAACAGGGTTTAAGAATCCTCTATATTGTATACTTTCGTCTCTGCAGACCACCTGCGCCGACGGATCGTTAGGTTACGGCAGACGGAGGCGATCCATCCACAAGCGACAGGCAGACGGCAACGGGATGGATGATATCAGCGTTGGTTCCTCAATCTCCATCAGTACAGAGGAGGTTGTCATTAAAAGTAAGAATAATAAGTTAATAAAGAACATGTGCTACTATATTACCATTTCACCTCTAAATATCTGATGTGGACTCTTATGCTCTAATGATTGGACTATTCCATTCATGCGAAAAGGGTTGTGTAGAGGAAATATTAAAATACAGATTGTCAGCCATCTGATCTTGATCTACAGTATTTGTAAATATTGAGAGTATGGCCTTTAGGGTTTAACGGATTAATGGTATAGTGACAATATGGAATGCATGTTTGGCCAATTTAGCTATAAAGGATCGAGAATAATAAATATCGATCTATAGAAGGAATTAGTAAGCCTATAGTAAAGAACAGGTTGGCCTGTTGGGCATTGAACCGATACTATTAAAATGAAAATGGGTATGACACACAATTACATTTCAAGACGCGTATTGCATGAACAATTTAAAATTGCTGAATCTCCTTCTCGCGGATTCAGTGATACATACAGCTACACTGTATTACGTTGTTCTTATGTAATAAATATAATATATCATTTGTGTTGATTTAATATGATGTGTATTACACTATCAGTATTGACTGATTTCATAAGAAGCAAGGCATGTCCTAGTTTCTTATGAATATGATGAAATGAGTAAACTTGTTTAATAAATATCATAGTAACTCATTACTCATGCAATATCCTCTAATATCATGAATATTACACGCATTTCTATATTGCCTTTAAATAAAATACACCATAGTGTTGATTTAATATGATGTTTATTAAACTCGTTGACATATGTCATATGAAACCGAGTTTCTTATAAAATCATTAAACTTGATTAAGAAATGACATATTCAACCAACACTTATGTCACCTCCTCCATTATTACACACGTTATCTATTGCCATTTCCAGGCCCAGAAGACGATGGCGACATGTGTATGAACCAGGGGGCGTTCGTTGCCATATTGATCGTGCTGGTGGGCGGAGCCATCGCATCATCAGTCGCCTCGGCCATTATGTTTAAGAAACTCCAGGAGAAAGCGTCAATTCTGAACAGACTTAACAATGGGGGGCAACATTCCGATCGCATAGCCGTACGATACCACGACAAGTCGAGATTACCAAATGGAAGACGGACTCAGCTCATACATGCTCAACAGATTATATTTGTTGACATCTTTGTAGCAAAATTATTTATTTTCATGTAGTGTATTAAAATAAAAGAAAACACTCCATTCAAAATATGTGTGTTTAGTAATTGCTTCTTTGTATATTTAAAGGTACATCCCAACTCAGTAGGCAAACAATGTTCTTTATAGGAATTATATAAGTGTATACTTGTGTCACTATTCCACCAGTTCTAAAAATTACGAGTGCCCGCTATAGAGATAAAATAATTTAGCAATATTTATTTTACTGATAGTGACGCGCGGTGGTATCAGGCTATGTGCATTTGCAAATGAGGCATGACATTTTTTAATTGTTTATACTAATTAAATACGTAACCTGAAAAAAATATATTTTCGACAGATTATAAAGTAGATCAGTGTACATCAAAAAATAAATACAGAGAACAAATAGTACTGTCCGTTAACATTTTAAGGAAACACAGTTGTCGTCCCTGATATCAGTATGGAAAATTACGTCTGATGTAAAATGTATAATAATGACAATCAATACGTGGGTTAATGGTAAATGAATGTTTGTTTTGCCAGAAAATGTCTAAGATGATGTCAATGATATAAAGAACACGTTGTGCCTACTAAGTGGGCATGTACCTTTAAGACATAATTTCTATAATAATCGAGCTATGGATATGAAACCCATTGCGATGTTTTCTGGCTTATTGTTTTACAATACATCCAGATAAACCGTTACATAAGCAGGAAATTAATGAACGTATAGCAGCAATATAACTAACAGGCGACACCATGGTATAACTAGTACATGTCCCACTTACACTAAGCGTTTAACATGAAATAAGTGTGCACCCACGACCATCGATGTGTCCTAAATACTAGTATACTAACATCAGCTGTAATATTAGTATATGGATGTAAATTTTATTTAGAGTGTAATTTGATATAAACAACACACATTCTTCCAAACACAATGTTACGACACAGGATAACTGTATGCAGCGGTTTTGATACACCAGCATTCAAGATTCAATGATGTATGGTTAACTGACATGCTCAGTAATGTTTTACAGTAATGTGTTTAATTTGTGACATAGAATCAGTTACTATCCAGAAGCTCAGCAGCATATTATCTCATCCCTAAAGAACCACTTCGACAGCATGTCATAGAATCAAAACAATGAACAATTACTGCCGCATTTGTAATGTATCATACATGTTTCCTATTATAAATATCATCATCATTGCGATGTAGGTCAATACAAAAGTTTAAATTATGTAGTGATGCATGCTTATTGTCACGGCTGGTATCTGTTCCCGGTTAGCTTAGTCAGTAGAGCGGTGGTACGTTAAACCAGAGGTCACCGGTTCGAACCCCGGGCCAGTGCGGATCTTCATCGCCCTGTTACATTTATCGCCCAACGAGAAACCGTGACTGATATAAATACTCTGGGATTGTCCCATAGATGATTACTGTCTCAAAAATAATGGAAATCAGGGTTCAATTTGACGGGGGAGTACGTCACGATTGGTATATAACTCACTATTGAGAGGAAGTGTTTGACCTGTGCCCGGTTAGCTCAGTCGGTAGCTATAGAGCGTCTATGCGGTAAATCAAAGATCCTGGGGTCGAGCTCCGAGCCGGTGCACATATTGATCGCCCCGTTACATTATAACACAGGTTTCAGTCATCTAATTTGTATACTTTTTCAATTCTGAGTAATGTTAGTTAATGACGAAGCAAATTAATCATAGAACGCCTATATTCTCGTGAATAGTTACAGGCGTTCTATAATTACAATCGGTCGATGGGCCGAATGGGGTTCGCTGCGGGAAACTTCGTAAAATGAAAGTGTGCCAATACCAACAAGCTATATGTTAATTCAATATTGAAACATGCTAACACCTGTAAACATTGATAGGTTATATTAAAATAATAATACGCATGTAATTTGCAAAAAAAATAGCTTCCCAATGAAATTTAGTTTAAATAGATTTATCCCGTATGGAGCCTCATTTAGAACCTCTGGCACATATAGAGTCAATATTTGAACCTTTTTACTAAACGCCATAGTGTCATGTGTCCAATTTATTGGACACAGGACACTTTTTTTTAATGTAATATAACCAACCAATAACAAATTTACGTTTAAAAAGTCAGCTATTTGTTGTTAAATGCGATTGTATTTTCATTGTGACGTCATACTATATTTCGTGTCCTGCCAAACGCGTAATAATACACTGATTGGTCATATTGCCATTACACGTACTGCCATCGTGATTGCTGTCTTCATTGTTGATAAGCTCTAAATACGGAAATACAGATACTCATTGTGTACTCAACGATTTGTGAATGCTACAGACGTACATTTCTGCAAATTTGCTAAAGTTGAGAGGACCATACGGCGACAGCCAAGAGGCATCAATAATTGACCTACATTTTACATAAGTCTACTACTACTAGCTGCCAGACACGAAACATTCGTTTCAGGTAGGAATTATTTCTTTATTACTGTTGACCAATATTTGAATCGTGCTGACTTCGACAGCACTTTTAACCACAGGGCTACTAAAATAATTCCATTGTATTCAATCTAACATGAATTCAAGTGGTGGGGGATATTCAACATTGCCTGTGCATGTGCCGAGTCATTGGTTTTCGCGACCAATGTTGTTTCCACAATTGTTGTTTAAATAGCTAATTTCTAATTTATGGTGCATCTCGGACTCTGTGTGTTTGTGGCACCTCGATACTTGTAGATTCACTTTGAATATATGTTTTCAGTCCAACAAGTCGATTCATTATCTATTTAGGCTATTATCTGTTATCTATTGTACATATATAGGCTTTTAGCACTTACCCCCCCCCCCCCCCCCCCCCCCCCCCCCCCCCCCCCCCCCCCCCCCCCCCCCCCCCCCCCCCCCCAGACACTACTTTCATTCCCATCACCTCCACCCCCCCCCCCCCCACCCCCCCCCCCAGAGTCAAATGTGTTTATAATAACTGTAACAACAGTGATGAAATAAGTAAAAAATTGAGGTGTGCGAATCCAGTTTGCACAGCGGTGAATTTTCCCCGAAATATCATGAATATAGGCCGGTGCAGTATTTCTATTAAGTAGGTGTACCCGGCTTCGCACCGTGTATGTGGCTTTCCACACACCAATATTTTACATGTCTGATTATTCATGTTGTTTTCTTAAGACAAGTGTTTTCAGAAAGTCACGTGTTTACACGATTTAGAAAACTATAACAACAGTGACCAAACAAGTAAAAAAAATTGAAGTGCAGTATTTGTATTAAGTATTTGTATTGCAGTGGTGGGCTTCCTAAAATTTATTTGTACACAGGGTACCCATGTTTGGTCTGGGGTGGTGATGAGGGACTTCTTTGCTTCATTGGCGTGACCTCACGAAATATGGGCAGGGGTGGAGACTGTATGTTTGTTGGGATTACAATCGTGTCTGTTAATTCTGCGCACCTAAATAATAATTTTCGTGAAAATGTCCATATTCAGTCTAAATTTCCTGAACATTCAAGGCAGTTCTTAGCCGAGATAATCACGGCTAAAGTTAAACAGATGGCTTTTACTATTTCATCTGTCGTCTATTATCTGTATCCGCCTAGCGGAGACCCAGCCAAATTTGATCAAAATATCAGTCCATTTTGTCCTTGAGTTTTGCGAATAATACGGGAATAAAATGATAACCAATGTCGGTATATTTGCATGTGTATTATTGGTTTATGAAGCTTTTTTTATACAGATCTGTTGTTGATCTATTAATTTAGTAAGCAGGACCAGTGGACCACTAATCATTTTGACCATGTTCTGAATAACTTTTTACCAAACTATCGGAATGGGATGAAATTGTGACTTAGTATACCGTTAATCAGCTGATTTATTCCAAAAAACTCAACATAATTTATTCTGACGTAAGCTGGGCAAAACATTACGTGAATTGTGCATTAGCCGGTGCGCAGAATTAGCCGAAATGACATTTTTTTATTATTCATCATGTTCATATTAAATATATGTTGTTGGGTTCCATAATGAGAAAATTCCACGACTTGCTACTAAATTTCTCTGTTTCGCACTAATACAATTAGCTTACCATATTCTTGACACTTTTCTAAATAGATGCCCCTTCAGTTGTATGTTTTATGCCGTTGAAAAGAAAAAAATGTAAATGTAAAGCTATATTTACGTCATGTAAATGTACGTAACGGAAATTACATTTCTGAGACCCCTGGTCCCTTGAAGTGGAAATAAAATTAAAAAAATGACAAGAACAATTGGCTATACTATTATAAATGTAACAACTGGACTGTCACCCAATGGAATAAACACAGTTTAATGAATTATTGGTTCTACATCGAAACTAGAAAAACGACACCAATATGTACATAAAATATAGAATCACTGATGTCTCATTATTATTGAACCATGTTATTGTAGTTGCGAACAATAACTCTTGCAATCTACTCCTGTACCGTCTGTAGCAGAGTTACTATTCCATTCATACATGTAGGCTTCCTCTACATAATAGCTAATCAGATCTGATTTACACTTTAGTTGTTAATTGTGAGACAATTTGTATATTTTCCATCTGAAAATAAATATTATAGTAATACGTGGATCACGATTTGCCTGGTTTGGCCCTCAGGTACGTTTTCATCTTTCGCTCTTTCTGTTACCTGGGAGTTGAATTGGGTTATTGCCCATTATAGAAGTAGTAAGATTATTATTGATCCTACTGCTTTTGGGAGGGGCCATGTGATTCTGGTGTGGCGAGGACCTGGCATCAGATCAGGATCATCCTGATTTAAGGGCTGAGTATATAGTTCTTTTATTGTAAATATTCATTTCTGATTTTAGGATTTTCCCCCCATTTGTACATGTACTTGAACATGTACTTGTACAGGTAATATATGGGATTTAGTACTAAACCCATTGACCCGGCCTTAAATGACCGCATCTGTTGATAACTTGATAGGCCGTTAGACCAACAAACAAATAAATGATATACGTAGGCTTCCTCTACAGAATAGCTAATCAGATCTGATTTACACTTTAGTTGTTAATTGTGACCTAATTTGTATATTTTCCATTGGAAAAAAAAACTATTATAAAAGTAATACAAAACTTTACGTGGGTGGTGGTCGGGAGAACGAGACGACGTAAATTAACGGTAGTGGTTCCTCCATATAGGAATCACTATTTGCCTGGTTTGACCCTTCAGTACATTTTTATCTTTGGCTCTTTTGTTACCTGGGAGTTGAATTGGGTTATTGCCCATTATAAAAGTACATTGTAGTAAGATTATTACTTATCCTATGCTTTTTGGAGGGGCCAAGTGATTCTGGTGTGGCGAGGACCTGGTATCAGACCAGGATTATTCTGATTTCAGCGCTGAATATATAGTTTTGTTATTGTAAATATTCAGTTCTGATTTTAGGATTTTCCTCCATTTGTACATGTACGTGAAAATATACGTGTACTTTTTCTTTTTATATGAAACGTGAATTTCGTCACTGATATCAGGGGCGATAACCGTGTTTCCATTAAAGGTTAATGGAAACTGTATTCTGTCTGCTTAGTTTTGTTATGTGCACTATGATCGTACTTTATAATGTGTCAATAAAAATATTTGTTCGGGTGACAACATTTTATTGGTATAAATAATTTAAAAATGTCATGTCTGATTTGCATATCAAAATAGCCTGATACCACCACGAGTCACTATCAGTAAAATCAATATTACTAATGATTATATGTGTATAGTGGGCCTGCACTCGTAATTTTTAAAACTGGCGGAATACATGTACCGTAGTTACACAATTATACACTTATTTAATTCTTATAGGCAAACTGTTATGCAAACAGGTTGAAGTACATTGTAACGGACCGAGGTCTATAAATACATTAAATACGCCTAAAAGCGTCCATAAACGAAAAAAAAAAAGCTAAAAAATGTTTTGTTACTCCCTCTATAACACACACATATATATACCTCGGTCCGTTACTTCAACCTGTGGATGGGACCCCAACTTTAGCTGGTACATGTAATTTGCGAACCAGATCTCTTATTCACTATTCTGCAGAGGAAGACTATGAATGGAAACGTAACTCTGCTACGGACAGTACGGTTGTAGATTTCAAGAGTTACTGTTCACAACTATGAACAATGTGGCTTACTCACTTACCACATTTATCCAAGTGTTGTGAGTTTGATGCCCGGGTGGGATGTAGTTCTCTAAGCACTGTTTCATGTTGGAAAGTTGCGGAGTCATTTGCTGAGTAATGGTTAATACTGGTAAGAAATTCAATAAAAGGCTAACCATGTACATAATAGTGTTTGATTGTTTGTTTCAGGGAAGCTGTCTACAGATCTTAGCCATCTGGATTATTCGTCGAGCCTCTTCAACTTCACCCTGCAGTCGAGGCAGACACCAGCAGGGCTATTGAGATAGTATATGGGCGGTTTCAGAAGAAGCAGATAAGGCGGAAATTGTTTCTCATTCTGCTGTTGAAGGACAAAAGCCACCAGAAGAATCACTGCCCGAAGACACTACTCCACCCAGCTGGGCAACAAGTTGCCAAAACACTCGCGAAATGGGAACTGATCCAGTTCCTGACCTACAAGAAGCAAAATATAGTGTCGCCATGACAGACTGTCATCATCTTAAGATCAGCGACATCTGAAAATATAACCCTCGAGAAGAGCTTGAGAAAGACAAGTTCAGTTACAAAAAATTAACCATTTAACCGGAGTACCATCCATGCCAGCGGCAGTGTTTGTGTGGTTCTTAACTCTGATTTCTGCTCTAATCATCTAATCAACCTGTTGAATGATGTGTCATGAAGACATGTTACTTCTTGTGTTGATGGAATTGAGAATGAATCTTATTCACACAAATCTGACTTGAATCTGACTGAATCGGTGACTCATTCTTGTGGTGGACAGAATGACATTTGTACATTTCTGATTATGTGACACTCGAAGGACTAGATATTGAAATGGTCAAAATATATTTACTATGCTTTTACACATATGTGGCTGTGACCTCAGGTTGAAGTAACGGACCATGGCCTATAAATACATTAAATATACCTAAGAGCATCAATAAGTGAGAGAAAAATAAGCTAAACAAAATGTATTTACTCATGTGTGATTATGGAGTAAAGTAAATTTAATTTTGTTTAGCCTATTTTATTTCACTTATTGATGCTTTTAGGTATATTTAATGTATTTATAGGTATTGGTCCGTTACTTTAACCGGTGGCTGTGACTGGAGAATGTGGTTTATGGGATTTGTGACCAGTGTAGCTCCTGATCAAATAGTACACTCATGTAGCCTGATAATGATGTGGCTTGTTAGAAGCATGATGGAGATTTCATTGATGCAATGGTGAACAGTGCAGATCCTGTGCGGATATGTGTATCTACACTGATCGCAAATCCCATAAGCCCCATTTCTCCAGTCACAGACACATATTTGAGCAAATTTAAAAATCCTACCGCCAACCTAGAGTGATTAGCATTTAAGGTATTGCATTCAATCTTTGATTCATAAATTTCTGTTTAACGTCCACAGTCTATAAAGTCTATATTTGGTTGGTTTCACATGGTTTCTGTTATCTTCGCAATAAAGGATTTTACTTGAAACATCCAGAATAGACCAAAGACAAACTTTGTAGACTTTCGAAAGGAAACAAAAATTTACGAATTAATGATGTATTTTTGTGCTATTATCATGATTATAATTGAAATCAATGCCCAATGGTCAAACTTGTAACAAATTACATGTGTACAATAAATTTCAACTTCGAAATTTGACTTCGAATGAAATGGTGCAATTGGTTGATATTGGTCATTTGCAGTGCATGATGTGAGAAACAACATATTGAGGCATCATCTGTAACACAGTGCCTTCAATCATGATCATAACCAGGCATACAAAGTATATCGAGGTGTATATAGTTTTTGTATTTTCGTCCATCCGTAAGATTTGCGTTAAAGGTTTTTGGGTACCCATTATATCTGCAACCGTAAATCGCATTGAGTTGAATCTTCATATACTTCTTTATCGTCATCCATATTTTTTATACTGTAGCACACCGATGTGGCTTTCCTGCACAAGGTCAAATTACTTAAAGTTTTGAAATATTTGTATCAAACATGTCAAAGTTTTTAAGTACACAATGTCTCTGCAACCGCAAGTCGGGTTGACTTGAAACTTCATATATATACTTCTTTATGAAGTTAGAAGATCAATATTTTCTTTCTATAGCCCTGGTGGGTGCATGTGCTGGGTAATTTAACAATCGCAATTCATCCTTACCGGAAATCTGACTGGAGACCTGGTTTGGCCCTCACATACGTCTTTGGCATTTTGTATGTGACAGTTGAATCTGGTTATATCTCTTGTGTGAGTATTACGATTATTCGTAATCCTTTTTTAGGGAAAGGGGCCAAGTGACTTTGGTGTGGTATGGACCTGGCATCAGGTCAGGTTATTCTAATTTCAGGGCTGACTATATTTTTCTCGATGAAATTATTCCGTTCTGATTTTGGGATTTTCCCCCTAATGCAGCAGGTTAATACAGGATCAAACCCGTTTTCCCAGCCTTATATGACCTGCTGTTGATAGGCCGTTAAACACCAATAAACAAACAAACAACTTTGGCATTTGGTATCCGACAGTTATATCCTTTATGTCAGTATTAGACCATAGCTGTTGATAGGCCGTTAAACACCATTAAACAAACATTCTATAGCCCACTCATACGGCTTTCATGCACACAGTGAAGGTGAAATTACTTTGAAACTTGAGTTAAATGTTTTGAAATATATGCGTTAAAGTTTTAAGTAAACAATTTCTCTGCAACCGTAAGTCAGATTGAATTGAAACTTCATATATTTGTCTATCAACAATCAACATCCATATTTTCATTTTTATAGCCCACGCATGTGACTTTGATGCCCAAGGTCAAGGTCAAATTGTGTTAAATGTTTTGAAATATTTGCATTAAAGTTTTAAGTACACAATTTATCTGCAACCATATATTTGGATCGACTGGAAATGTCACACTTCTTTATCAACAGCCATATTTTCATTCATATATCTCACCTAAGCGGCTTTCATGCCAAAGGTCAAGGCCAAATGACTTTGCTACGGCCGCGGGTATGTGTGAGACCCCGCTCACTTGCTCTAGTCCTTAAAAGCAAGTAATATATCTTACCATACCGATTTCTTTTGTTTTTTTTCGGATACATGTACTGATTTTGTGTCCCGAGCATAACTGGAATTCCTTTTTGTATATTTATCACAATCTTGCCTCACTAATATTCCAGTGTTCTCCCTTTGTTTTTTTCACGCATTGATTTTGTATCTGGCACATGGCGATATTTCAAATTTGACCTAATATGGTCTGATATATATCAAATCGAAGGTATCGTGGGTATTGTCAAAATCGGATGATACATCATACAAGATGGCCGCCGACAGGTCACCTTTAATTTAATTTAGATTTCGTCTTCTTGTCATGTACCATTTGGCCGACGCTGGTCAGACTTCACAGTTGTGGTGCGTGGGTGAAGCATTTTCATATTTGTTAAAATGGAGGTTGTCGCATAATCCAAGATGGCCGTTTTAGAAAATTTGGTAAAATTCTTAAAAAAATCATATCAACCATGTTAATTTTACATTATTATTATTTTTACATCAAGCTTGAATTGCCACTTTGATATCAAGGGCGATAACATTGACTCTTTAAAATGTTAATGGAAAACAACTATTTATTCTCTCTATTTATCTTTTGATGTGCAATGATCATATTTTGTAACAAGTCGATACAAATATTTATTCAGGTGACACATTTAGTTGATATAAATAATTTAAAAATGACCTGTCTCATTTACAATCAAAATAGCACGATGATACAACCTATAAGTAAACCTAAGATTACTAAGTGAATATTTCTGTGTAGCGGGCACTCGTATTTTTTAAAACTGTTGGAATAGTTACACAATTATACTTATTTAATATTTAATTCCTATAAAGAACACTTTGTGCCAAACAGATGGGACCCCAATTCAAATCATGATTTGCAACTTTGCTGAAGGATGTCTGGCACCCAGTCATTAAGTGCAAAGGCTTGTCTTATCAGCTCATTCACAAACACCACATCATACAAAACACTTGTCACATGGATTCACCAGTGGGTGTACAGTACAAAGTCCAGTGACATGGTGTGTAATTGCATCCCGTAACATTTGGTCAGGTGTGTATTTTTTTTACTTTAACCTACGTTTTCTGGGGGAAATAACTACATGTACCTGTATAATATATGTGAAAATCACTACAATGGAAGAAATTGAATGTATGTTCTCGCACCCCCTTCCAAACTCCATTCACAATTCACACCCCTCTGCATGAATCTGGATACTCCACTGCAGTGCAAAGTCTCAGAAATTTTTTTGACATACAGCCGTTTGAATGTGTACTTGTGTGTGTGTAATATTTCTCAGACTTTTTCAAGGCAATGATTTCTGTTTCGATGTAATGTATGACCTGTCGTGAATTTCACTCACAAGTTCATATTGGTGCTTGTAGGAGTATTTGATATCCAGTATACATTTTCTATGGCTTTCACATTCTGTAAAACCGTCTGGAGTTTCGACAATGAAATGGAGAAATGGCAAACATTTTCATGTGTCTGAATGTGGATTATTTCTGGCACTCATATCTTTGGCTTATAACGTCATTCAAATTGTACTGCGTCAATTTTATCGAATTTAAGATTGCATATTTCATGACTTTCTTCAAAACGCCAGTTTTAGAAGTTGATGGTTTTAGGATTTTGATATCATGCACTGCAGTGCCGGTGATAAGTCGCTAGGTGGCGTTGCCAACCAAGTCGGACTGTTGTACTGTGCGGACTCACCTAAACAAACCGCCAGTGGACACTTATGTTTGCAATGTAAACTCCCTGGGTAAGTTTATAGATCGCGGCTCAGTCAGGGTGTGACTAGATGTCTGTTTTTTTTTTTGTTAGTGGAAGGTACTAAATTAGGAAAATTGGGCCCGCGCATATTTAAAATTGCGCCATGTCAATTAAAGGTGGTGCAGGATGTTGAATGTAATATCTTTATAATGGAAAGACAGAGTTTAATGAAACATAACGCAGTAAATGCTTAACAGGTTGCCAATTAGTATCCCCTCGCCGATAGGCAAGAGCTGGTAATAACGTTAGTCCATGTACTGCGTACGTATGTACGTACGCTAGTAACACCTTTCATTTTTTCAATAACTTGTGAACTGCTTCCACGATTTTGATATTATTTGACCATAATGTGTGTCTATGGATGGAGCATGGTTTAGCATATGAGTAGACTCATATGACCCACGTTCGACCGCCCAAGGTCACGGAGTTCTTTTTGTTATTCAAGGCTGCCAGCGAGGGGATTAGCTTCGTTTAATGATGCCAGTGCGAGGGGATTAGCTTCGTTTAATGATGCCAGTTCTTGCATTATGGTATAGTTTGCTTTAATCTAACAATTTTCTGGTTTTGACGAAGAATCGGTTTCCATGGATGTGAATATAAATCTAAAGAACGTGAATGTATGGTGTGATACATATCATCGAACCGGTATGTCACTTCTAGGTGTGATACATATCATCGAAATCCGTCCGTTTGCTTGGAAAAGTTTCAAGAAAATTTACTGTAAAAATGACGTCACAGAATACGTCGCGTCGGGAAAAGCGGGTTCGGAAACAACTGATCCCATACCCTGATATCTATAACTTTACATGCTACTTGCAAACATGTAGTTGGCCTCAATAATAATAACATACACTCAAAGCGTTCTTTTATAACATGATCATTCATGTTATAATTGTTCTTGTTTACAGTACCAACACATCGACACTATATATATATACATATATTTATCTTGACATCTTGAAATCCGATAAAGAAACTAGTTTGTCGGTCTTACAGATGTCAAGAGAAATAAATCCGGCATTTCAAAATGGCTTTGGAATGAATTGAAATTTTCTCTTAGACCAGCTTATAACGTTGCAAAAATAGACAATTTTGACGTTAGCGTATGAATGGATTCTTCGCCGGAATACGTCAAAACGTGACGTCAGTTACGTCTCGCGAACGTCTAGGAGAAAACATTTCCTTCAAGAAAATAAATCTCTCCAGAATCACGATAAATCACTGGGTGACATGTAATAGTTTTCAAATATTGAAACGAAACGTATTATTTGATGAATTGATTTGTCCAGAAATTAGCATGTAATTATCAATAGCAGCCACCTACAGCCACTCTAGAGAGCTCATGTCTGAGTTGTTCTCCCTGATCCCAGTAAGGTTCCTCCAGATCAGAGACTGGTATATTTCATCCTTGTCCTATTGTTGCTATTGTACAAACATGGCAGCATGCTGGCACAGTCAGCCTGACTGTGCCAGCATGCTGCCATATTTGTAAAATAGCAACAATCATTCATTGTTATGAAACTTGTACAATTTGCTATATTGTGATTTCAAATCCGCAATTTGTGGAGCATTACCGGCGGCGTGATGCGTAGCGAGTTTTATTAGTAAGCTAACGAGCTGTCGGTCTTATAATGGACTTACACAAAAAGCACCACACTGCATTGCATACTATCTAGGCAAATACATGTATCATACCGTCATATATTTCTCTGCTCTTTTCTCTATTTGAGAATGTAATGAACTTTATTTACTATGCAACGATTCAAAATAAGCAGCCGCTGGGGAACACGTTTAACAATTGCATTGGCATATATGGGGGCGCAAATGAAGTCCTGCTGTGGCAGGGAACGGGTGTAACTGGAGAAACTATTTACAGATTTGTATCATTAACATTCAAACAATTGAAGATAATGAGCCTTTAGTTCATTTTAGAGTGATTAGATTTGCATTTGAAGTGTGTATGTATTTTCTGTTGTTACACACCCAATGAGATTTCACCTGGGTCATAAGAATTATATATTATATAATACAATATAAATGTATATTAACCCGAAATAATGTGTTAGCTATATCCAGCCCACAGAACAGTCCATATACACAGTGAATATGCTCTTTTAGATAAATGGTAGTCGGTAATTAAATTACAGTACGTGTAATAACCGGATAGTTGCAGCCTGTAACTTACTATGTGGCCCTCCTGCACCGTACGTACCAGAGTTATAGTTCCTCCAATAGCATTACCCTGCAGAGTAGCGAATCAGATCTGATTCGCACTTCAATGTTAATTATGAGCAATTTTGTTTATTTTTGTATATGTTATCTCCCTTTAGATAGCATATTATGTCACGCACATGTATATGGGGGCAGTCATATTGTCGTGCTACGCCTAAGCGGCAAGTACGACCAAAACAATAGAACCCTGTGCCAACTTATCCTATGGCGTTTTGGTGTGTCTTGCTTTGTATCTAAAAGTATACATATACTATTCTATATAGTTTTCACAGTTTTGGGCGCAGTTTATCAGTTAAAATGTGGAAAATACGGATCAAGATATTTGGTGCGTATGAAAACAGCAGCTATTATCTTCAGTTCGTGCAGTTAGGTAGCAGTGACCAGTTAGTTGCCAGTTTCGTACACTTTTTTCTTGGAGTTTTAAACAGTAATTTATTCTAGAGAAAACGTACGGATGGGAATGGGTTGGCACCATCACATTACATTTGCCTTTGGATGATGATTGAGAAAATATGCAACTTTCAGTCTCTAGTTCCGGAAGTGATCAGTTTTTGTGGAGATAACATATTTCAGTACTTTCAGTACTTTGATTATATGAAGTCAATGTCAGTATTTTGAAACTAGCATATTACATTAATTATTTCATAAATGTATCAAAGCACAATACCTACTCAGTAAATTTAAGCTAGAGACCAAATCAGTACCAGCCAAAACACACATGAAATAATTGTGTTGGACCCTAGTTTTTAAGTATACTAAATTGCATTCCCTGGATATTCTGCAAAGATAAAAACTGCTTTAGAATTATTAGTTTATATCAGTTCTAGCACAGATTCTAACACAGATTTCAATTGTAAGATATTTTTAGAAAATGTCAGATTTACTATCTAAAGGATTCGCCACTCTGCAGAAGAATGTTATGGAAGGAACTGTAACTCTGGTACATATGCTATGGGAGGGTAACAGAATTACAGGCTGCAACTAATAACCGGAAAGCACATGATGGCTATATTCAGTACACCACATGTATAATGTGCAAGACATAGCCAACACGTGCTTTTAGGTTATATTTATAGGACATGATTGAGATCAAGTACATGTGCTTTCCGGTTATTCTGTATGTGTCTCCTGCTATTGCCTACATGTATGAGCTGGCTGCTTATGCATTGTGCAATGTTTGAGATATTGACAACATGTGCTTTCCCGTTATTATTGCGTTAGTCCATGTACGGGCGTATGTTAGTAACATCTTTCATTTTTATCGTGCCGGTTTGCGGACAGCGCGATATAGTCGGCACATTGCATACGTACGTCCATGTCCATGAGTCCGAGCTAAAGTTATTTGCTTATTGTTTTTTGGTATACTATCAAAGCCTCGACATGGGTGTTTATCATGATCCATATTTTCATTCCACGCCCCACCTGTGCGGCCCCTGAGCCCATTGTCAAGGTTAAATTCCTTCGAAATTTACCTTATGGACTTATGTTTACTTTGTTTGTAAAGCAAAAAATGTTAAATTTGTATGCCCTTGGTCGCGGTAGAGCCGGATGCATATAGTGTTTGGACTGTGTGTCCGTCCGTCCGTGTGTCTGGCACATTAAGAAGTTCGCTGGAGTTTCGAAATTATGTTATAACTTCTATATCCCTTGAAGGATTACTTAAATATTTCAACACAGTATGCATGTGGACAAATGTCAGACGTCCAGGCTGCCCTTAATATGACCTTGACTGACTTTTTGACCTTGACAAGTTTTAACTTTTTCCCACATTAAAAAGGTCGCCGGAGTTTCGAAATTCTACCACAGATTATTCAGGAAAAATAAGCTCGATGACTATGACCCTTATGTAAGTTGTATGTGCCACACACCCATGTATTCCCCTCCCCCTGCATTCACAGGTTGAAGTAACGGACCGAGGTCTTTAACGGTTTGCTTTTTACAGCTCAAATAAGTGAATTATCTACTTTGCTGTTTCTTGCTCATTTATTCTCTATGTTATATAAAGAACATGTGATAAATTCAGTAATCCATTTGTATTGAATTTGAAATCAGGTGTTACAACACAGTTTGGACACTTTGCTTATCTGGAGCTCTGTGGATGGCCTCACTGAATGATACATGTAATGGTTCCAGTTGATAGCGACGACAGCCCTGTATTTGGCCAGTAAGACAGAGGGAGCACAAGTCGGCCTTCGCGATGTCGTAAACATTGCCTACTGGTCTGTTTGATATACCTCTGGCAAAAATGTATTGTAACGTTAAATTTTGGACAGTGGCAGAAAGTATAACTGGCTAAATACTTAACATTGATTGTTATCTAGGAAAACGACACCAACCAACACCAGCGGGAGAATCACAAGGAACACATGTCGTATTGGATTTCCTTAAAAGAACAAACCTATTGAACAAAGGCTATCATGTCATATGCGACAGTTTTTTTTCACGTCGGATTCCCTGAAGCTGGCGAATAAACTATTAGAAAATCTTACATATATCACAGGAACATTGAGAACAAACAGACCCATGCCAAGGTACATAAAACATGCGGATATACAGGCAAGAGACTGCATTTATATGAGGCAAGGCAAAATTCTGGTATCGGCATACAAGAACGCACAACCTCCGGATTGGAAGTCATGTGTTCTAACCCCTGTGTCACAACCCATCCCTCGGGATTCCAGCAAGGATGAACCCCATCGTTAAATTATCCTTAGCATGCTCCCTACCAACCACCCACATAACAGGACAGTGCCATAACACAGGTTGATGTAACGTACCCAGGTCTATAAATACAATACATAAATGTATACATACAAATATTTTGTTCACGTATTGATGCTTTTAGGTATGTTTAATGTATTTATAGACCTTCGTCCGTTACATCCACATGTGGGCCATAAGTACTCACTTTATGCGGGTGGTAGACAACGGATTTAAACTGGAGACTACGGAGCAGGAATAGTTCACAATTAACGACAGTGTTGCGTAGGTTGGTGTACGTCTCGCCCAACTCTAGGGGAGGCTTGTCTCGGTTCAATGTTCTGTACCGCAACAAGCAAACGGTGAAAGGGTTTAACGTCCCATCAACAGCTAAGGTCATACAGAGACGGGACCTCGGTTTCAAGTCTCATACAAAACACCAGTGGGATGGAAATACTATTACAGTATATTTGATGCCTAATGCAAGGTTTGACCCCCATTCTCTGGCATTGAAGTGCAG
>CM055266.1:40818059-40839342 GCA_029237695.1 Conchocele bisecta | reverse complement strand
CTGCACTTCAATGCCAGAGAATGGGGGTCAAACCTTGCATTAGGCATCAAATATACTGTAATAGTATTTCCATCCCACTGGTGTTTTGTATGAGACTTGAAACCGAGGTCCCGTCTCTGTATGACCTTAGCTGTTGATGGGACGTTGAACCCTTTCACCGTTTGCTTGTTGCGGTACAGAACATTGAACCGAGACAAGCCTCCCCTAGAGTTGGGCGAGACGTACACCAACCTACTCAACACTGTCGTTAATTGTGAACTATTCCTGCTCCGTAGTCTCCAGTTTAAATCCGTTGTCTACCACCCACATAAAGTGAGTACTTATGGCCCACATGTGGATGTAACGGACGAAGGTCTATAAATACATTAAACATACCTAAAAGCATCAATACGTGAACAAAATATTTGTATGTATACATTTATGTATTGTATTTATAGACCTGGGTACGTTACATCAACCTGTGTTATGGCCCTGTCCTGTTATGTGGGTGGTTGGTTGGGAGCATGCTAAGGATAATTTAACGATGGGATTCATCCTTGCTGGAATCCCGAGGGATGGGTTGTGACACAGGGTTTAGAACACATGACTTCCAATCCGGAGGTTGTGCGTTCTTGTATGCCGATACCAGAATTTTGCCTTGCCTCATATAAATGCAGTCTCTTGCCTGTATATCCGCATGTTTTATGTACCTTGGCATGGGTCTGTTTGTTCTCAATGTTCCTGTGATATATGTAAGATTTTCTAATAGTTTATTCGCCAGCTTCAGGGAGTCCGACGTGAAAAAAACTGTCGCATATGAAATGATAGCCTTTGTTCAATAGGTTTGTTCTTTTAAGGAAATCCAATACGACATGTGTTCCTTGTGATTCTCCCGCTGGTGTTGGTTGGTGTCGTTTTCCTAGATAACAATCAATGTTAAGTATTTAGCCAGTTATACTTTCTGCCACTGTCCAAAATTTAACTCCGAATTTCGCAGCTTTCGTTGGTATGTATTGCAACATTGCTGTTCTACCTCTTGTTTTCATATCAAACCTTCGTCCAGTGGCAGAAAGTATAACTGGCTAAATACTTAACATTGATTGTTATCTAGGAAAACGACACCAACCAACACCAGCGGGAGAATCACAAGGAACACATGTCGTATTGGATTTCCTTAAAAGAACAAACCTATTGAACAAAGGCTATCATGTCATATGCGACAGTTTTTTTTCACGTCGGACTCCCTGAAGCTGGCGAATAAACTATTAGAAAATCTTACATATATCACAGGAACATTGAGAACAAACAGACCCATGCCAAGGTACATAAAACATGCGGATATACAGGCAAGAGACTGCATTTATATGAGGCAAGGCAAAATTCTGGTATCGGCATACAAGAACGCACAACCTCCGGATTGGAAGTCATGTGTTCTAACCCCTGTGTCACAACCCATCCCTCGGGATTCCAGCAAGGATGAACCCCATCGTTAAATTATCCTTAGCATGCTCCCTACCAACCACCCACATAACAGGACAGGGCCATAACACAGGTTGATGTAACGTACCCAGGTCTATAAATACAATACATAAATGTATACATACAAATATTTTGTTCACGTATTGATGCTTTTAGGTATGTTTAATGTATTTATAGACCTTCGTCCGTTACATCCACCTGTGGGCCATAAGTACTCACTTTATGCGGGTGGTAGACAACGGATTTAAACTGGAGACTACGGAGCAGGAATAGTTCACAATTAACGACAGTGTTGAGTAGGTTGGTGTACGTCTCGCCCAACTCTAGGGGAGGCTTGTCTCGGTTCAATGTTCTGTACCGCAACAAGCAAACGGTGAAAGGGTTTAACGTCCCATCAACAGCTAAGGTCATACAGAGACGGGAACTCGGTTTCAAGTCTCATACAAAACACCAGTGGGATGGAAATACTATTACAGTATATTTGATGCCTAATGCAAGGTTTGACCCCCATTCTCTGGCATTGAAATGCAGTGCTCTAACCTATATGTCACGACCCATCCTCAACACAACAATGAACCAGCTGCATGTATGTACCTGAAAATGTTATTTCAAATACCTATTAACCCTTTCAACACCACATATCTGTATTGTGGTTTTGGCAAATAGTGTAGATCCAGATGAGAAAGCTCGTGACATCAGGATCTGCATATTTTGCAACTAATTTAAATATTTTTGAGAGCAAAACACCCCTTTTTCATAAATGGACTAGTCTGAAGATCAGTTTGTGATGGTTGGATTTGTTGCAAAATACATTCCAGTTACTTAGGGGTGAAAGAGATAAGAATGCAATAGGTTTTCCTTAGCTTGTTTTCTGATCCACATTCTTTGTTAATATAGATTTTATTATTACATGTATTCTTCCTTTACATGACTTATACCTGAATAAATATTGTTGAAGCTAAATGTTACGAACAGACAACGCACGCACATACGGAAAGGCAAGAAATATATCCCCTTCGATATATGCTCGGCATACGGTAACAGCCTGTTCCTGATTTCAAATCAAATAGTACCTAGTGCATAATCATATTTAGACAGCTTACAACAGCGAGAGCCACTTGAATCGAGCTTGCGCTAGTAAATACGATAACTTCAGTACTTAAGGCCGTCTGTTGGGGCTGTCTAGTCAGTGTACAAACTGCTCACTTTGCGATATCAGGTTTGGCTGGTTGTAAGGTTGGACCCACACGGGGTCGCCTTGTGGCGCCGTTTGGTAGTCTAGACACGGGTGCCAACATGGGACTCTGAGATGTAGGCTACTTCCACTATACCATTGAGTATGTACCATTAAAGTATGATTGCAAAACAACTACGTTGTTTGTCTTATAGAGGTTCCAGACAAGGTGCAACTCAGATGGTGATCACGATAACGTTACAATACATTTTTGCCAAAGGTATATCAAACAGACCAGTAGGCAATGCTTACGACATCGCGAAGGCCGACTTGTGCTTCCTCTGTCTTACTGGCCAAATACAGGGCTGTCGTCGCTATCAACTGGAACCATTACATGTATCATTCAGTGAGGCCATCCACAGAGCTCCAGATAAGCAAAGTGTCCAAACTGTGTTGTAACACCTGATTTCAAATTCAATACAAATGGATTACTGAATTTATCACATGTTCTTTATATAACATAGAGAATAAATGAGCAAGAAACAGCAAAGTAGATAATTCACTTATTTGAGCTGTAAAAAGCAAACCGTTATAGACCTCGGTCCGTTACTTCAACCTGTGAATGCAGGGGGAGGGGAATACATGGGTGTGTGGCACATACAACTTACATAAGGGTGATAGTCATCGAGCTTATTTTTCCTGAAGAATCTGTGGTAGAATTTCGAAACTCCGGCGACCTTTTTAATGTGGGAAAAAGTTCAAACTTGTCAAGGTCAAAAGGTCAAGGTCATATTAAAGGCAGATGGATGTGTGGCATTTGTCCACATGCATACTGTGTTGAAATATTTAAGTAATCCTTCAAGGGATATAGAAGTTATAACATAATTTCGAAACTCCAGCGAACTTCTTAATGTGCCAGACACACGGACGGACGGACACACAGTCCAAACACTATATGCATCCGGCTCTACCGAGACCAAGGGCATACAAATTTAACATTTTTTGCTTTACAAACAAAGTAAACGTAAGTCCTCAGTGACTTTGACCTTGGGCGGTTGGACATATGTCATATGCAAAACAAAGCACCATCTCTATACACACAGTGTGGCCAATATTATCAAAATCGATGAAGCAGTTCATGAGTTATTGAACTAGATGTCCGCGGCCCACATGTCGTGCCCAACGAGGCATTTGATAATACTGAAAAAATATTTTAATGCATATAATGCTTTAACCCGTACACATACTATCGATTATTTAAAAACAATCATAAACACTTTAAGGTAAATTTCGAAGTAATATGACCTTGACATTGGGCACAGGGGCCGCACAAATGTGAAATTTCAAGTGAATTGGTGAAGCGGTTTCAGAGATATAGTGTTCTTAACAAATTTAACCTTAATGCAAAATAAAACCTTAAGGTAAATTTCGAAGGAATTTAACCTTGACAATGGGCTCAGGGGCCGCACAGGTGGGGCGTAGAATGAAAATATGGATCATGATAAACACCCATGTCGAGGCTTTGATAGTATACCAGAAAACAATAAGCAAACAACTTTAACCTCGGACGCATGGACATGGACGTACGTATGCAATGTGCCGACTATATCGCGCTGTCCGCAAGCAGGCACGACAAAAATGAAAGATGTTACTAACATACGCCCGTACATGGACTAAAGCAATAATAACGGGAAAGCACATGTTGTCTATATCTCAAACATTGCACAATGCATAAGCAGCCAGCTCATACATGTAGGCGATAGCAGGAGATACATACAGAATAACCGGAAAGCACATGTACTTGATCTCAATCATGTCGTATAAATATAACCTAAAAGCACGTGTTGGCTATGTCTTGCACATTATACATGTGGTGTACTGAATATAGCCATCATGTGCTTTCCGGTTATTAGTTGCAGCCTGTAATTCTGTTACCCTCCCATATCGTATGTACCAGAGTTACAGTTCCTTCCATAACATTCCTCTGCAGAGTGGCGAATCCTTTAGATAGTAAATCTAACATTTTCTTACAATATCTTACAATTGAAATCTGTGTTAGGATCTGTGATAGAACTGATATAAACTAATAATTCTAAAGCAGTTTTTATCCTTGCAGAATATCCAGGGAATGCAATTTAGTATACTTAGAAACTAGGGTCCAACACAATTATTTCATGTGAGTTTTGGCTGGTACTGATTGGGTCTCTAGTAGATTCTAGCTTAAATTTACTGAGTAGGTATTGTGCTTTGGTACATTTATGAAATAATTAATTTAATATGCTAGTTTCAAAATACTGACATTGACTTCATATAATCAAAATACTGAAAGTACTGAAATATGTTACCTCCACGAAAACTGATCACTTCCGGAACTAGAGACTGAAAGTTGCATATTTTCTCAATCATCATCCAAAGGCAAATGTAATGTGATGGTGCAAACCCATTCCCATCCGTACGTTTTCTCTAGAATAAATGACTGTTTAAAACTCCAAGAAAAAAGTGTACGAAACTGGCAGCTAACTGGTCACTGCTACCTAACTGCACGAACTGAAGATAATAGCTGCTGTTTTCATAAGCACCACATATCTTGATTCGTATTTTCCACATTTTAACTGATAAACTGCGCCCAAAACTGTGAAAACTATATAGAATAGTATAAGTAGACATTTAGATACAAAGCAAGAAACACCAAAACGCCATAGGATAAGTTGGCACAGGGTACTATTGTTTTGGTCGTACTTGCCGCTTAGGCGTAGCACGACAATATGACTGCCCCCATATACATGTGCGTGACATAATATGCTATCTAAAGGGAGATAACATATAAAAAAATAAACAAAATTGCTCATAATTAACATTGAAGTGCGAATCAGATCTGATTCGCTACTCTGCAGGGTAATTCTATTGGAGGAACTATAACTCTGGTACCTACGGTGCAGGAGGGCCACAGAGTAAGTTACAGGCTGCAACTATCCGGTTATTACACGTACAGTAATTTAATTACCGACTACCATTTATCTAAAAGAGCATATTCACTGTGTATATGGACTGTTCTGTGGGCTGGATATAGCTAACACATTATTTCGGGTTAATATACATTTATATTGTATTATATAATATATAATTATTATGACCCAGGTGAAACCGACTACATGTATATTACGGGTACTGGTTTAATGACCGTTTAATGACCACGAAAACGGATGACATACAGTCTAATAAATACATCTCATTGGGTGTGTAACAACAGAAAATACATACACACTTCAAATGCAAATCTAATCACTCTAAAATGAACTAAAGGCTCATTATCTTCAATTGTTTGAATGTTAATGATACAAATCTGTAAATAGTTTCTCCAGTTACACCCGTTCCCTGTCACAGCCGGACTTCATTTGCGCCCCCATATATGCCAATGCAATTGTTAAACGTGTTCCCCAGTGGCTGCTTATTTTGAATCGTTGCATAGTAAATAAAGTTCATTACATTCTCAAATAGAGAAAAGAGCAGAGAAATATATGACGGTATGATACATGTATTTGCCTAGATAGTATGCAATGCAGTGTGGTGCTTTTTGTGTAAGTCCATTATAAGACCGACAGCTCGTTAGCTTACTAATAAAACTCGCTACGCATCACGCCGCCGGTAATGCTCCACAAATTGCAGATTTGAAATCACAATATAGCAAATTGTACAAGTTTCATAACAATGAATGATTGTTGCTATTTTACAAATATGGCAGCATGCTGGCACAGTCAGGCTGACTGTGCCAGCATGCTGCCATGTTTGTGGAATAGCAACAATATGACAAGGATGAAATATACCAGTCTCTGATCTGGAGGAACCTTACTGGGATCAGGGAGAACCACTCAGACATGAGCTCTCTAGAGTGGCTGTAAGGTGGCTGCTATTGATAATTACATGCTAATTTCTGGACAAATCAATTCATAAAATAATACGTTTCGTTTCAATATTTGAAAACTATTACATGTCACCCAGTGATTTATCGTGATTCTGGAGAGATTTATTTTCTTGAAGGAAATGTTTCCTCCTAGACGTTCGCGAGACGTAACTGACGTCACGTTTTGACGTATTCCGGCGAAGAATCCATTCATACGCTAACGTCAAAATTGTCTATTTTTGCAACGTTATAAGCTGGTCTAAGAGAACATTTCAATTCATTCCAAAGCCATTTTGAAATGCCGGATTTATTTCTCTTGACATCTGTAAGACCGACAAACTAGTTTCTTTATCGGATTTCCAGATGTCAAGATAAATATATGTATATATATATAGTGTCGATGTGTTGGTACTGTAAATTAATTTGCTTCGTCATTAACTAACATTACTCAGAATTGAAAAAGTATACAAATTAGATGACTGAAACCTGTGTTATAATGTAACGGGGCGATAAATATGTGCACCGGCTCGGAGCTCGACCCCGGGACCTTTGGTTTACCGCATCGTCGCTCTATTGATACCGACTGAGCTAACCGGGCACAGGTCAAACACTTCCTCTCAATAGTGAGTTATATACCAATCGTGACGTACTCCCCCGTCAAATTGAACCCTGATTTCCATTATTTTTGAGACAGTAATCATCTGTGGGACAATCCCAGAGTATTTATATCAGTCACGCTCTCTCGTTGGGCGACAAGTGTAACAGGGCGATGAAGATCCGCACTGGCCCGGGGTTCGAACCGGTGACCTCTAGTTTAACATACCACCGCTCTACTGACTAAGCTAACCGGGAACAGATACCAGCCGTGACAATAAGCATGCATCACTACATAATTTAAACTTTTGTATTGACCTACATCGCAATGATGATGATATTTATAATAGGAAACATGTATGATACATTACAAATGCGGCAGTAATTGTTCATTGTTTTGATTATATGACATGCTGTCGAAGTGGTTCTTTAGGGATGAGATAATATGCTGCTGAGCTTCTGGATAGTATCTGATTCTATGTCACAAATTAAACACATTACTGTAAATCATTACTGAGCATGTCAGTTAACCATACATCATTGAATCTTGATTGCTGGTGTATCAAAGCCGCTGCATACAGTTATCCTGTGTCGTAACATTGTGTTTGGAATGTGTGTGTTAATTTATATCAAATTACACTCTAAATAAAATTTACATCCATATACTAATATTACAGCTGATGTTAGTATACTAGTATTTAGGACACATCGATGGTCGTGGGTGCACACTTATTTCATGTTAAACGCTTAGTGTAAGTGGGACATGTACCAGTAATACCATGGTGTCGCCTGTTAGTTATATTGCTGCTATACGTTCATTAATGTCCTGCTTATGTAACGGTTTATCTGGATGTATTGTAAAACAATAAGACAGAAAACATCGCAATGGGTTTCATAGCCATAGCTCGATTATCATAGAAATAATGTCTTAAAGGTACATGCCCACTTAGTAGGCACAACGTGTTCTTTATATCATTGACATCGTGTTAGACATTTTCTGGCAAAACAAACATTCATTTACCATTAACCCACGTATTGATTGTCATTATTATACATTTTACATCAGACGTAACTTTCCCTACTGATATCAGGGACGACAACTGTGTTTCCTTAAAATGTTAACGGAGAGTACTATTTGTTCTCTGTATTTATTTTTTGATGTACACTGATCATACTTTATAATCTGTCGAAAATATATTTTTTTCAGGTTACGTATTTAATTAGTATAAACAATTAAAAAATGTCATGCCTCATTTGCAAATGCACATAGCCTGATACCACCGCGCGTCACTATCAGTAAAATAAATATTGCTAAATTATTTTATCTCTATAGCGGGCACTCGTAATTTTTAGAACTGTTGGAATAGTGACACAAGTATACACTTATTTAATTCCTATAAAGAACATTGTTTGCCTACTGAGTGGGGATGTACCTTTAAATAAACAAAGAAGCAATTACTAAACACACATATTTTGAATGGAGTGTTTTCTTTTATTTTAATACACTACATGAAAATAAATAATTTTGCTACAAAGATATTAACAAATATAATCTGTTGAGCATGTATGACGTATTTAATTAGTATAAACAATTAAAAAATGTCATGCCTCATTTGCAAATGCACATAGCCTGATACCACCGCGCGTCACTATCAGTAAAATAAATATTGCTAAATTATTTTATCTCTATAGCGGGCACTCGTAATTTTTAGAACTGGTGGAATAGTGACACAAGTATACACTTATTTAATTCCTATAAAGAACACTGTTTGCCTACTGAGTGGGGATGTACCTTTAAATATACAAAGAAGCAATTACTAAACACACATATTTTGAATGGAGTGTTTTCTTTTATTTTAATACACTACATGAAAATAAATAATTTTGCTACAAAGATGTCAACAAATATAATCTGTTGAGCATGTATGAGCTGAGTCCGTCTTCCATTTGGTAATCTCGACTTGTCGTGGTATCGTACGGCTATGCGATCGGAATGTTGCCCCCATTGTTAAGTCTGTTCAGAATTGACGCTTTCTCCTGGAGTTTCTTAAACATAATGGCCGAGGCGACTGATGATGCGATGGCTCCGCCCACCAGCACGATCAATATGGCAACGAACGCCCCCTGGTTCATACACATGTCGCCATCGTCTTCTGGGCCTGGAAATGGCAATAGATAACGTGTGTAATAATGGAGGAGGTGACATAAGTGTTGGTTGAATATGTCATTTCTTAATCAAGTTTACTGATTTTATAAGAAACTCGGTTTCATATGACATATGTCAACAAGTTTAATAAACATCATATTAAATCAACACTATGGTGTATTTTATTTAAAGGCAATATAGAAATGCGTGTAATATTCATGATATTAGAGGATATTGCATGAGTAATGAGTTACTATGATATTTATTAAACAAGTTTACTCATTTCATCATATTCATAAGAAACTAGGACATGCCTTGCTTCTTATGAAATCAGTCAATACTGATAGTGTAATAGACATCATATTAAATCAACACAAATGATATATTATATTTATTACATAAGAACAACGTAATACAGTGTAACTGTATGTATCACTGAATCCGCGAGAAGAAATTCAGCAATTTGAAATTGTTCATGCAATACGCGTCTTGAAATGTAATTGTGTGTCATACCCATTTTCATTTTAATAGTATTGGTTCAATGCCCAACAGGCCAACCTGTTCTTTACTATAGGCTTACTAATTCCTTCTATAGATCGATGTTTATTATTCTCGATCCTTTATAGCTAAATTGGCCAAACATGCATTCCATATTGTCACTATACCATTAATCCGTTAAACCCTAAAGGCCATACTCTCAATATTTACAAATAGTGTAGATCAAGATCAGATGGCAGACAATCTGTATTTTAAGATTTCCTCTACACAACCCTTTTCGCATGAATGGAATAGTCCAATCATTAGAGCATAAGAGTCCACATCAGGTATTTAGAGGTGAAATGGTAATATAGTAGCACATGTTCTTTATTAACTTATTATTCTTACTTTTAATGACAACCTCCTCTGTACTGATGGAGATTGAGGAACCAACGCTGATATCATCCATCCCGCTGCCCTCTGCCTGTCGCTTGTGGATGGATCGCCTCCGTCTGCCGTAACCTAACGATCCGTCGGCGCAGGTGGTCTGCAGAGACGAAAGTATACAATATAGAGGATTCTTAAACCCTGTTTGCGGTGATGGAAATGTACAATACTACTTTATTGACGTTACATTTGTTCAACTGGGTGCCGTTTCACAAAACTTCGTACGACTAAAATGTTCGTAAGTGCAAACCTATGATAGTCTGTAAATCTCACATTAACAATGTTTTTTTTTGTAGCCTATTCTCAATAAATATAAATCCATCAATTGAAATTTCCCGACGATCCTAAATTTGCACATACGAACATTTTAGTCGTGCTAAGTTTAATGAAACGGCGCCCTGGTGTTTGTGTCATGTTCTCGTGATGAGTACAATCATGTGTCATAAATAACTGTTTCACGATGCCATTGGCATTCACACTAGGATCGTAAAGTCACTCTCAGTCAACCACACTGTGAATTATATACATATACTTGGCAATCTCCAATACCGATGCCATCGGTACTGGGAATAGTGACGCTAACGATCATGGAGAGCCTGCGTGGCACATCCACTCTCGTATACTGCATCAAACATAGAAATACTTAGTACGACGTGCGAAGTATTTCTATGCTGATGCTGTAGACGAAAATGGAGCTGCCACGCCGTCCATCAATGTACCTTGTTAATGTGTGACATGAATTTTCTTGTGTGTATTATGAAGATACCAATACCATTCGACCTCACACTATGTATATGTAAGTGTGTATGTTACACATGCATATGTCATGTCTATGCACAGCGTACATATATATAATGTCGTGATATTAAAATATAGACAGCATACCTAAAGGAGAACGAAGAGCTCGTCATATTGAGCCAGAAAATGGTGTTGCAGATACATTTGTTACCAGTTCCATCATTGTATACAGCCGCACAATGTCTGTGTTTGAGTATGTCTTGTATATGGATACATATAAAATAATAGCGTTACTTGCAACAATATGCCCGTTTAATTGTTGATATACATGAATATTGCAATTTGTCTGTTGAAGTCCATTATATTCGTAATTAAACGATGGCATAGTAAAAATACATAATTAAGCTACACACATGTATACACGTATATTATGAACCAGTTAATCCAAACATTTAAGGCAATCGAACAACGACATATGCTTTCAAATGACAATTCCAATTAATTGGCTTACCGTTGGGCATGCGCCGAGGCATACTTGAATGGTGCAGGAGAAAGGCATAGACACCGCTCCGCCGTTCAGGTCGGTGGTACGGAAAGCGCCGAATGTTGCCGATAGTTCACCTTGTTGGACTCTCGAAAATTGCGGGAACAGGTCTACATCGGCGGCACAGCTACAATAGCAATACAATCGTGACAACAACGAATATTGTTCGTTCTTAACATCTTGAAAACATCACACAGTACGCGGGTGTCAAGTTAAGATAGGCAAATGTACTTTGATTCAGGATTTTGGACATATTTGCATATTTCTAACTGGATACATGACAGTAACAACTATTTGTACTGAGTATTAGCATCATTGCTTCCAACGTCAACATTAAAATTGCTGAGTAAATAACGGAGCATAACAGGAAAACTAAACGATGATCACAATATCCCTGAAAACAATGGGTACCAGAAAAAAATACATTGGAATGAGAAGTTTATTTATGTTGATAAACTATGTACCGGAACACGAATGCCGCATAAAAAAACGACTTAAACGATCGAAGTGAAACCCATAATAACCTCAATGGCTGAAGGTGGTGTCACTTATACCAATGTGAAATTCCGACACTTACTAAGATTGTGTGATGGGGATAGTTGACGCACTGCACTCCGCCGCCTTGATGTCAAAGTCCTCTGAAACAATACAAGTATGTGTACATATATTTACGGATCCGTGTTAACCCTTTTACCAAAGCTGACTGTTCCATATTTCTGTCCCTATATGGTGATTGCTAAATATCTGAGAGAGAGAGAGAGAGAGAGACAGACAGAGGGATAGGGGGTCGGGGGTGGGGGTTTAGAGAGACCGTGTGGGGGTGTGCATAATACGAATGCGAAGTACACACTGTCTTGACAGACATAAAGTAGTACTAATATCTGCCAAATAAGAATGAGAGCTTGCTTTCTTGTGTAGGATATGTATGTATGCACAAACGAATAAACGACTTGATGAAATGACAACAAGGGATACCGTAATGTTGTCGTCCGTCTGCATCAATGTCTATTGTGGACACTGAATATGATATGTGTTGAAAATGCGAGACAAAGGGAGTAGGATGGTGATTTAAACAGAGAGACAGAGAGAGGGATATGGGGGCGGGGGTAGGGGGGAGGGTAGTGAGAGAGACAATGAGGGGGGTGCTTAATGCGAATGCGAAGTACATAATGTATTGAAAGACAGAAAGTAGTACTAGTATCTGCCAAATAAGAATGAGAGCTGGTGAGAGAGAGAAAGTGGTGTAACGTGCCTATGCCGTACCAATGTACTCGTCGTCGAGTTTGATGCTCATAGTGATGGTGTCTGTGAGCTTGACGGTGCCGCCGCCGATGTCGCCGCCGTCCATGTAGAGCACCATGCTGGCCGTCGGCTTCACCGTTTTGTTCTGGCCGGCGTCGTCGTCCTTGTCTCTATTATGGAACGAGTAATCGTTAACGATGCATCAACACGGCCTGACATATTATTTAAGTATGGACGTACTTGTCTCATATATGTTGATACCTTATGATAATTGTGTGATCGAGTGGTATGAACCCGGTATGTATGCAATTAATTTTGATGGACGATATCACTGTTCGAGTAGTAAACTTTAATAATAAAATATGTATAAAATACAGCATATATAATGAATAACATAACGAATGGGGTCAGCATTAAGGTTTTCTCTCCAAATACGAAGAAAGACTTACGCGGCGTTGAGGTTATTTGAAACCGTCAAGTCGGAGAGGTCGGCAATACACATGATTGGGATTTGTTTGTCTTCGCCAGTCTGATAGGCCGACTTCTTCTGAACAACGATCTTAAACGAACTCTCCTGGAATCGGTAGATAAAATATGAGATGGAGAGTCATGGCATACAACAGATACCACATCGGTGACCACGGCACAAACATGCACGTCACCACCAGAGGTGTACATTTGTGGCTGCGACTGGAGACATGGGGCTTATAGGTTTTCCGACCTGTGTAGATCCAGATCAGCCTGTGTATCTGGATACAGAGTATTATCAGGATCTGCACTGTTCGCTATTACATCAATGAAACACCAGGCCTGTGTATAACAAACAGTATATGCTCGTATTATTACTCTTTACTGAGATGGTAGACTAGGAGTGAGACTGCCCATAAATCCCAGAAGTGCAATTTCTCCAGTCACAGCCACATTTACGTTCCCGAAGGAAAAGCAGCAGTACGTATAAATGCACATCGGATTACGTCAACTACACAATACACAGTGTACACAGTGCAGACCCATAAAATACGGCACCAAACATAGCAACGCGTCTGACGTGATGTTTGCAAGGGAAATAAGATCAACATCATCCATGAAACAATATAAAACCTTAGACCAACACACTTGCACGGTATTCTCTAAGCTCCACTAAGTTATATTCTATAAATTCCAGAGTGGAGTTCAGAGAATTAGAGTTCGTCAAAAGATATGCTGAATTATCTATGAAAACTAATGAAAACTAGAAAACAAAACATCCAAATGAGACAGAAAAACTTAAATGTGACTAGTTATGGGACGACACATATCCCCTAATACCGATGTTCACAATAGATAAAAATGAATACATTGAAGAAGTAATAACAGGTATACATTGTATCGATGCAGACTCATCAGTTAGCAAAAGTGCCCTTTATGTAGGTTAAACTCAGTTTACATGTACATGGCGCCAAGTATCCCAAAATGGACAAAAAATCAGCTGAACCGACAGCGATTTCGATTTAAAATTCGCCGCCATCTTGAATTTGCAGTTGAGACTGACCAATCAGAGGCCGCGATTAAGGGTCAAAGGTGAAAAAATAAAGGCAAAAACGGCACTTCATGTTGGACATTTCTTTGTAACCGCGTATGAATTGTGATTAGGTCGTATTGACAGGATATCAAATATGTTTCACGGCACCGTGTTTCACGGCACATAGGCACTGCGTTGACGGGATAAACATGTTTATACCGCAACCATTGCGCCATGTTGAATAATACAGGGGGTTGAATAAATGATGTTTATATCTGAATTGACCTAATATACCTGAAGTAGCCTAATATACATGAAGTGCCGTTTTCGCCTTTATTTTTTCACCTTTGACCCCTAACCGCGGCCTCTGATTGGTCAGTCTGAACAGCAAATTCAAGATGGCGACGAATTTTAAAATCGAAATCGCTGTCTGTTCAGTTGAATTTGGTCCATGTTTACAGTATATGCGACGTAACCAACGACATGGATATGTCCATTATGATTGCAATGCTTATTATGAAAACTGTGTAGTCTAAAACCAGTCAATATTGAAGCTCATCGTAAATAAATCGGAGATTTAATCAGATACAATACCGAATCTACCTAGCGTGGACGCCGCCATTTTGCTTTGAATGACGTCGCTAGATTTGTGAAGTATGGCGAAGGAATGACGTACGTTCAAACGATTAAGTTTTGTATGCGGTATAAATTAAATACATGATTAGTGCCGTCGAATGTAAAATATATTCAGTTGAGCCTTAGACAGCTTTATTGCGAGCCCCTATAAAGTTGTCGGGGCGAAACTGAATATATTTTATATTCGACAGCACTAACCATGTATTTACTATATAACCATGTACAAATATAAGCTCAGTACTAATAAAATATGAATAGTAGCTCATTTCATATGAAACTTGAGCCGTCAACAAATGTCAAGATGCGCAACGATTACCAATGGACAGGTCATTACTGTCATACAAGAAAAAGGGGGAAATTTAAATGCAGTATCTTACACGAGTGGTGATTAATATATACAATTGAATAACAAGTTACACCGACTTAATAAGGAACGATGTCGATCAAAACATTACACAGTTTTGCGTATTTTTGAGACAAATAGTTGATGTAAAAGGTATGCAATAGGTATGCCGGATGTAAAAACATAATCGAGCACTTTACCGAAATAATATCAAATGAGGTGAAGTAACGGTTATCCTGTGTGTCCGAAATAGTTGGCCACTTATACAGTAGTTGCACAGACACTCTATGTGAAGAGATGCCTACAATTTAAGTGTTTATATGTTAAGTGACTTACTGAGGTAATGCCACTGGGAGGTATGTGAACATGGTGAATGTTTATGTTGTGTTTCTCGGTACATACGGCTGTGGAGTTGTGCTGTTTACAGGCAATACACAGTACCGTGTAATACCGCTGGTATTGTTAAGATAGCGGTACACATGGTGAAATTGACGTACTTAAAATTATTTTCAATCTGTCAAATTGCACCATGTGTCAAATATCACCATGTGTCAAATATTACCATGTGCACAAACTTAACAATGACACTAACTATGGAGTAATCGGTTAACTTACCCATGTGATGCCGCAGGAGGTGAAGTCTATAGTGTGTTGTTGGGAGCCCGAGGCGGTGGGTTGTTTACAGGCGGCGCCCTGGCCCTGCACGTACACGATGCCCGTGTCTGAGGCGTCCACCAGCGTCAACACCAGGGTGTTCTTGGTACAGCTGTCCACCGTAACTGCAACACAATCATGTGTAACGTACCCATGCATATAGATGTATATTGTTTGCTGTTGAAGTTTTTATTGTATCTTCCAGGTAAGCTTGCGCAACCCGAGTATCACCTGAATCAGTAGAGTCATAACACTCGTTAAGATATTTAACCTTTGAACCGTACCCAGGTAACTGGCATCGACCCCATGAAGTGACGTGGGTTACCAGAGGCCCAAATGGGAAAACTTTGTTTCAAGTCTTACATGGGTTACTCGAGTTACAACTGAAAAAGATTTGCGTGTAATTAAAATTCCTAAAGGCTTGTGATTAAAGGCCGCAAAGTTCGAAAGCAAATGCACAACTGATTTCAAATGTAATCAGCAATGAAAAAACTATGCTTATATACAAACCAGTTTTATTCCTTATCAAATAGCACACGTCCACAACAAGATACTGGTGTCGTAAATCCTTTTAACACGATATACGTCTATCATAGTTTTGCAAACAATGCTTACAATTGCAAACGGTGTATATCCAGAAATATTTACAAAATATATGCTTCCAATTGCAACTGGTAGAGACTGTCAGATCGTCCAGAGAAACTAACTAATAGAACGGTTCCGTTGGAAAAGGGGAACATGGACGTAACCCCCTTCTTCCACTGTCTCCTTTAAAGGTACATGCCCACTCAAAAGGCACAAAATGTTCTTTATTGAAATTACATAAGTGTATAATTGTGTCACTATTCCACCAGTTTACGAGTGCCCACTATGCACCATTACCCCACGTATTGATGGGCATTATTATATATTTTATATCAGACCTAATATCCACATTGATATCAGCGGCGATAACAGTGTTTCCTTAACATGTTAACGGATATTACTATTTAGTCTCTGTATTTACTCCAAGACACGAGTGGGCGCTTTGCGATCAGGAAAAGACATACTCAGCGGAGATAAATGGCAATGAACCCGATTACAATTAAGTATCACTAACTTGTATTTGTGTCCGGTTTAGAGAGGCTCGACTGTATTTTTAGTAATGGGACATGCGTTAATTACATCGTTTACTCATGATAAAACTAGTCTATGTGTTCCTTTTTTATCTAAATATTTTGATTTTACTGCCTATTTGCCCGTAAACCGCTATATTAACCCTTCCTACGCTGTTGACGGAAATTGCCGTCTGCTGTTTTTCATTTTTGCTTTAATTCTTAACAAAAAACTGGTTTTGACAGCACATGAGAATCGTCTCCAATGGAGATGATTCTCATGTGCTGTCAAAACCAAGTTTTTGTCGAGAAATATTGAAAATAAAACATTTCCAGCAGACAACATTTAATTCAGCGTAGTAAGGGTTAATACATATTAATACGGACGTTTCACTGCCTAAACGACAGCCAATATAGAAGCATATTTGTACCCGTATTAACCCTTTCAACCATACGGGCCATACAGCAACGATGTAGATCCAGATGAAACGGCTCGTTGCTGGGTGTCTCATTTGAATCTGCCGAACATTGTATTTGTCATTATTTTCGAGATTTCCACAAAATAAATACTCCTTTTTATGTTAATAGAATAGTCCAAAAATTATCACGGAGCAGGCAATGTCAGATATTTCTATTATATATATTATTATATTCAACTCACGTGTGGGGCTGAACAGTGCCAGTGTCCCACTGGCCATCATCACCACAACAACCAACGCTGCAGGCTTCATTCTGACCGCTTATACTTCTGAAAATAAATAAATAAAGGCATTTATAAATACAGTGTAACCTCTTTAAAGGTCCCAGGGTGTCCGGCTTAGAGAGGCTCCGTTGTAATTCATGGTTTTGAGACTCAATGGTATATAATGTATATCAATTCATAATTTCAATTCTCATAGTTAACATGCATATGTCTCTATGCCAAATATAATGGAAATACAATACACACATCAATGTATTCCACTCTGATATGGCTACGGGTGGCGGAGTGGGCGGTGAATTAGCCAGATAAATATTAATGTAGGTACATGTACGTACCTTTTTCACAAAGTTGAAGAATTGCAGGTTGCAGAAAACTCCTGTCTTGGATGGTTGGCAATCTTCTGTGTGCTGTGTCTGTGCTTATATAGGGCATGTCAAATCAGCGCGATAAATGCATTAACGCGTTAATTACGATTCTCGTTAATAAATAAACATCTTCATTTATTTATTATGTGCTATTCTGATTTAGTGATAATTTATTATTTGGATTTCTCTTAATATTTAATAGACAGGCAGGTGCGGATTGCGTAATTTTGCACGCGTCAGTCCATAGAATTACGAGAGACGACATAGTACCGAGACATTATAACATCGCTGTATATGTGTCTGTGACTGGAGAAATGGGGCTTATGAGATTTGTGATCAGTGTAGCCCCTGATGAAATAGTGCACTCCTGTAGCCTGATAACGTTGTATACTCCGTGTTAGAAGCAATACGGTTGACTCATCGTTGGAATGGTGAACAGTGCAGATCCTGATCAGACTGTGCGGATGCACAGGCTGTACAGGATCTACACTGTTCGCAATACCAATAAGCCCCATTTCCCCAATAGCAGCCACATGCTTAATGTTTACGTTTGAGGAACCTCGAGTGTTTCTCAAACACAAACAGCGAAACGTGTACTAGCCCTTGATTAGATTGCGCCGTATTCGCAGGTTCAGCTGGGGCTACACTGACCGCCAACTCAATAAGCCAGGTGTCGTAATTGAGAGAATCGATCAATTGCTCGTAATCAATTAAACCTAGTGAAGGTGTGACAAATAACGACACAAGTCTAAAATTACCAGTTGTCCAGTTTGTCTTCTGATGGCCCAAATCAAAATAACAGAATCAACGACACTGCATGTAAATGTAATTCACAAAATTTACAATATTTTACGAAAATGAAGTTGAAAGTTGATAAAATGTTCACAGCAAATACGGAATAGAAACTTTTCTTCAACTTTCGACGTAATTTACAGAAAATTTCGCCGCTGGTGCAGGCGGGTGGTTGTTGTTGCGAGGGAGCAGCGAGCACACGGCAACCTGCCACATGGTGTAGTGTGGTTGTGTGTGGGGGATGGGGTCAGTCATCATCGTGTAAATGTATACATACTTAAACTTGCGACCATATACCATCTATAGTATCGAACCCGGGCTGAATTTGTGAGAAGCGCGCTCGTTACCAATTGCGCCATCCGGACGGCCAATGGATACATTACACACATGTGCCCTGGGCGTACCGGCATTAACTAGAGTTTGTAGTACCATCTCTGTGCACCAAAGATTTTTGTTACCAATGTGACTAAACAAATCTACTCTATATATTCACGCATGATATACCTCCAGAAGTAGTAGCATAAGCCTAGTAATTTGCATAACCAAGATGGCCGCCAATGAAAAAGTACTTTACTACATGCATATCATGCTTTGGAAGCAGTTTTAAAAACATAAATACCCATAAACTTCAGACATTTAATACTTCATAGACGACTAAATGTTTATCTATTTTATTAGGAATATGATACAGCAACCGACATGACCACTACTTTACACGAATTATATGAATTATTTAAAGAATCAATCACGCACGAGCAATTAAGTGTTGCCACATACACATATATAACACTTACATAGTCCCAAGGTGTTTAGCATATTGGTTTTCATAATAATACGCAATAAAAACATACCATTTGTGGTATAAAGGTGTTATATTGCATATACAATATAGCCGACTGTATGAAATGCATATCCAGTTTCTGGGATATGTATATACAACGTCGTTGTTTCAACAGTCACAGAATGGTTAATGCAAACGCAATTCTGATATGTGATAACTGACATGTTATACAATGCTTATAAACCAATTTCACGATAAAAAGAGAAGTGTGTAAATCCAAAATGGCCGCCATTTTATACGAATTTCTTAAACTATACTTATAAGTTTGACATCAACGTCGGTACCACATACCCGTTCAAAACTGCAAAGATCACACACATTTTATACACATTCATTGATCTACAGCTTACTAAAAGCATGAAAATGAACATACACATATTAATTTGCATATTTAAGATATCCATCACTGTAAAATCGGAACAGCAATTTCTGGAATTCAGTTCACTTATTACACATATCAGACAAGAACAAACCGATTAGCTTCGACGATTACATTAGTGGCATGCCTAAAGTAGTTTCTCAATACCCGTTTGATGTAAATATGATTTGCATATTTTCAAAATGGCCGCCATTTCGTACAATATGTGTATCAATTATACTAAACCCCCATATACATTCGATAGCGGCTGAATACAAATGATAATTGTGTATTATAAATCCATTTTAGTATGACTAGAAGCTATAATACATACCCGTTTTTACATTTACAATACAGTGTACGTTGTGCTTATCATGCGATTTGGAGACTGTAAAGGTGTTTGTTTGATGATTAAAGGAGTGATATCCTCTACCATCGCTCATAAGTTGTCTTAAGATTGGAACATATTGTATCATGTGTTATTCCAATTTTGTATTTTGTCTCATGCATTACCATGCACGGAATACTGTGCAAGAATAAACGTCTATATGAGTAACAAACTGAACACAATTCATGTGACAAAATCAAATTTAAGCGGACTTATGTAATATAGCCAATTTATTTAATATAACATACATGATGCAAGCACTTTCAGCAACAATTTAATCTATACGCGAAATTACCGCCAAATAAGACTAAATGAAAGTTAGAATTGTCGACATTGCACTACTGTTGTACACTGTTCTGTTACTACCACTTTGTGTACGTAAACATGTAATATATATGACAGTCCATGCAACCAACATTTGATATGAATACCATGAGTATATGAGTGAGACCCCGCCACCAGATAACCAACCTGTGCACTAGGACATTCGGGAGGTGCCGTTTGCTTGTACATTATTAATATTCAAGGACTTGTTACCAAACGCGTGAATAAACTCGAGTCGGATGAATTAACTGATATTTTTCATAATTCACACATAGTTATGTTGACCGAAACGTGGGCCAATGATATCGTTGATTTACATGTTGATGGTTTTAGTCATTTTCAATTGAACAGGTCCGAAAAGAAGGCCGACAGTAAACGCGACTCGGGAGGTATCGTTATTTATGTTCGTTATGTATACATGACACCAGATATACTGTTTAAAAAAGATAAAGACGATATAATATGGCTTAAACCAAATGGGGATTTGTTAAATCTAAATCACGACTTGTATTTGTGTTTGTGCTATGTATTACCAATAGGCTCGAGTAGACAGACGATGGTCC
>CM055266.1:40073267-40158829 GCA_029237695.1 Conchocele bisecta | reverse complement strand
TGGTGGAATAATGACACAATTATACACTTGTTTAATTCCTATAAAGAGCATTGTGTGTCTACTGAGTGGGCATGTACCTTTAAAGCCAAGGATGTACATGTACAAATTGTAAAGTGAGAAGATGTGATGTTAAATGGTTAAAAAGATAAAAGCAAAGTGTCAACTTAAGGAAGTGACGGTGCAGCCAGTGCCGACTTAAATCCTAAGATCGTGTCAGCACTCACTACATTGGCATGGAGTGGGAAGAACAAGTATCTATGATAGTCAACTGTAGTTGTAGGGATTTGATACGCAAGTTGGTGATAGTGTCTAGATTGTCTGGTGTGTGGAGTCAAGTACAATGGAGATATGTCAACATGATTGTGAACTATTTTATAAACCAGATGGCCGCGGCCCGCATGTTGAGCCCGCCGAGCCATTTGATGGTCTCAGAGTGTATTTATTTGAAGTTTGATGCCCAATAAGCATACAAAGTGCCAAGCAAATCTGACTTACGGTTACAGAGATAGTAGGTATGTGAAAACTTTAACGCAAATTTTGACAGAAACTTTAACGCAAACTTCTAAGTCTTTTGACCTTGACATAGGGGCACAGGGGCCGCATGAGTGGGACACAGAATGAATATATGATGACTAATAAGCATATGAAGTTTCAAGTTAATGTGACTTAGGACTGCAGAGATATAAGGTATTTAAAAAGTATAACGCAGATTTCGGAACGCAAACTACTAACTCATTTGACCTTGGGCACAGGGGCCGCATGAGTGGGATACAGCATGAATATATGGATGATGACTAATAAGCATATGAAGTTTCAAGTCAATGTGACTTAGGACTGCAGAGATATAAGGTATTTAAAAACTTTAACGCAGATTTCGGACGGACGGACACAGATGCACACACAGGCAGACAGACGCACAGACACACGCACGGACACCCGGACGTCATTGTGATCACTATGTCTCGCTTTCCGCAAACATTAGATTAGTGACCGTGCCTGGGGTTTTGTCATAATTATTTTTTACAAATTTAGCTGCACTTCATTGCACTTTCTCAAGTTTTTTAATATCTTTCTCAGTATATTGGTTCCAGCCTTTTCACAAGGGTAAAAGAAATAACAACAGAAAAAGAAGTCTAGTACATATAAATGTTTATTTTGTGTTTATATTTATTATTAGAATCTGCAACATCAGTATGTAACAGGCAATCTATAGATATTAATATTCATCAACTGTTTGCATGTTTAATAGCGGTGAAAATAACAGCCAACAAATTGGGAGTATTTTTCTATTCCTCTCTGTAAATATGTCTTGGAATTTCATTAATTCTAATGAAATTCCAAAAGATATTCATGATATTTACAGGGAGAAATACAATATATAATGAAAATGATCATCTGTTATTTTTAAATACTTTTGGCCACAAGTTTCCCGGCATGCAACGAGTTGACATCAACAGGTTTCCAGTGGTCCGAGGCCACCAGCTATATGGAAGAACAACCTGGACGTCCAAGCTGACAATGGCAAGGTGATTGTTGAATACCCTAATAAATATACCCAACACTAATATTCTAAGGGACATTACTCACCATAGTCAGTAAATATCATTTTATAACAGGGAGCAAAATTAACACTGATCTTTCAGACAGTGAATAAATTTTGTTGTCTGCCGTTTCATTACTATTATTATTATCAGTATTTTGTCAGGAAAACACTTTTTTGTTGGAAATAAAATTAATTTAAGTAAAACAGCAAAATGATCAACTTTGAAAGTCATGTGGCATTTGTGTTTGGACCACGCCTATTATTGATAGCTCTATTAGAGGCATCAGGGATGCTTCAAAAGCAAAGAATGTAGGCCCTGAAGATACTGTGTTGATCCACAGGCTGATCTGTAGCCTATTTCATCAAAATCGCTAAGCATACGTATCTAACTAAGTATACTTAGATATAATTTATTTTTCCCGAAACACAATATTTCATGTAGAACTAACGACTGCATATATTTGATGATTAAAAGTATGCAGACTTATTATACTGCATTTATTACATTATCACAGCCAAAATGGCTGTGATAATGTAATAAATTCAGTATAATAAAAATTAATAAATTTATCTTTAAATTGAAAATTTTTCCCTCAAAGCATACTTTCCTGGATAAGTATACTATGCAATGTTGGTGAAATAGGCTACTGATCTTGGGCGAAATTGGTCACAAACTCCAAAATAGTGATTATACCTTTTGTTTTTGCAGCAGTGCATCACAATTATCATGTTTTCTATTTAACCCTTTCATCCCCAAGTATATTCAACATTGGTTTTTCTATGCTAATATTTGGAATATTCCTTTAATGCAATATTGAGACTTTCCTTATTTTAGAATTGAACAATACATACAAATGCTGCAGATCCTGATGAGACGGCTCGTTACGAGCCGGCTCATCTGGATCTACAGCTTTTGCACATGTTGGATTTATGGCCTGTGAGGGTTGAAACAGTTAAATTTCATTTCAACCATTCACAGTCAAGAATAAGCAAGAATCATTCCTTGAATAGGGCATATAGTTCCCTGTATTGAATCAAATGTATTTTAACACTAAACTAAATTATATTTTACTATTACATGTATGTACTATTAATTTTATTTTAGTGTTTTTCGGCTCACAGGTAAAATCATAATGATGCTATGTATTAGTGACAATATATGCAACAACAGATGAAACGCACATGCCTACATATGCAAATATATGATTTTACAATTACATCAGATGAAAACAATATGTTTCATATTAAAGATGAATATTATTCTTGTTTATTTCCAAATATGAAGAGAAATGATTTGGGATAACCATTTTGTAGTTAATAGAATCAATAGGAAATGTGCAACCTCATTTGAGACACGCCATGTGATTTTGTACCTTCGGACATCTGCGTAATTTCATTAAACACGTTTACAATATTTTTCATAAATAATGTCAAAATTTTGTCAACTTTTTGACGCCATTTACAAAAAATATTGTATTTTTTTTTAAAATGTACTTCATGAAATTACGCAGATATCCGATGGTACAAAAATCACATGGCGTGTCTCATTTGACAATTACCGTAATAACTCTAAAACATAGCACTGATTTATTTTTTTGGGCAGGTATAGATTTGCACTAATAAGCAAACTTTACAAAAGAGGAAAACAACAACTTGTATTTTGTTACTTAAAGCAGTTATAAATCTATATCTGAAATTTATAAAATAAACAAATTTAACATCTTAAATGTAAGTGTTTGATGCATGCGAAATGATAAATTGTGCATTAACTAGTTCCCTGTGAGCCGACGTAACACATTGCATTAACTCATTACATGCGGAGTACTCTTGTAGCCAATTTCACCAACATTTCAAAGTATAATTATGTAGCAAAGTATACTTTGAGGGAGAAATTTTCAATTTAAGGATAAATTTATTCATTTTTATTATATTGACTGTGATATTTTATTATTTTGGCTGTGATAATGTAATAAATTCAGTATAATAATTCTGCATACTTTTAATCATCAAATATATGCAGTGGTTAGTTCTATGACATAATGCATTTCCAGAAAAAATAAATGATTGCTCCCTCAAAGTATACTTTGCTAGGTAAGTATACTTTGCAATTTTGATGAAATTGGCTACTGGTATGGATATATGGATATAAAAAATCCAATAAAAAATCCATAATTTTTCTCATATCTCATCAAAAGTGTATGTTGTGACCGATCATTGCTCTTGTTGAGATGGTTCAAGGGATGCCACAACATATACTTTTAATTAAAAAGGACAAAATAAGAAATTTGAATTCCATCCCCAGCATGTAAAAGGTTCATATGCTCATGAATTAGGTAATGAAAATAAATCTTTGAAATTGAAAAAATAAATAAAAATATCACAGCATCTGTGGATAAGTTATCGTCTATTTCTTCTTTTTCTTTCCCTTTTTGCCTTTTTTGCCCTTTTTGCCTTTTTTGCCCTTTTTCCCTTTACCGCCACCCCCGCCGTCTTCGTCGTCACCCTGGGCAGCCTTCGCCCGCTTCTTACCCAGTGGCGTCTTGGCATACCAGCCCTGGAATGTGCATACACAAAATGGTACATGGCTCCAAGTTGACTGATTATGATTGATTGAAATTACTTTCAGCGTCTGACTGGCACCCTTATATGAGACACACCATGTGATTTTGTACCTTCGGACATCTGTGTAATTTCATTAACTCTTTGCATGCTAGCGGCGAACATATCCGCCAAACGAATTGGGAGTATATGTTTTATTTCTCTCTGTAAATATGTCTTGAAATTTCATTAGAATCGAGTCCTCCGGACTCGATTCTAATGAAATTCCAAGACATATTTATGATATTTACAGGGAGAAATACAAGAAAATATGATGATTTCTTGTCCGCTAATTTTGAACTAATTATAGCCCACAAGTTTCCCAGCATGCAAAGAGTTAAATACGTTTACAAAATTTACAATATTTTCTGTAAATGGCATCAAAAGTTGACAAAATGTTCAGAGTACATACTCTGAAAAGTTTGTCAGCTTTTGACCTTATTTATGAAAACTTTATGACTGATTCATTGGTTGAGTGGTGATTCATTAGCCTGATAACGATCTATAATTCCAGCACAAAAATATTTACACAATTCCCTAACATTTGATTGGTCCTTAGCAAGTCTCTGTCAAAAATTTATATCCCAGTAAACTCCCACGCCAAACTACTTTCCGTAACCGTGAGGCGCAGTTAAAATAATTCTTAAGAAAACGGAAAATAAACTCATTTTCTTGATGAATTTATTTCCAGTATTCCCGCGACTTTTTCAAGTTTATACCCCGATAAATTCCACAAAAAAGGCCATTCATTCTATAATATTGCATGTTAGAATCACGACAGGTGTTTCATTGATGGAATGGCGAACAGTGTAGATAGATCCTGATCCTGCAGATGTACAAGCTGATCTGGATCAACACTGGTTGCAAAACCCGTAAGACCCATTTCTCCAGTCACATCCACCTATTGTAATCTCTATGGAAAAACTGCCGACGGGAATTATTCATATTATCCAAGGAGTCAGGCAGCAGACATTCATTTTCAAAATGTGTCGAACACCCAAGTATGCCTGCAATTGTCTAAGGTCTGGCAAAAAAAAAACCCATTGAAGTGTGCTTTAGTAAGCCTATGTATGTCACATGAAATGAAACGGAACAAATGCAATATGTATTGAATATATAAATAAGAGCGAGAGGTATTGGCGAAAATGTAGCAATCAGCTAAAAGCATGGGTGTTTGTTTCCGTATTGACTAGAGATTAGTGTTTCACCAAAAGGCTATACACGCCAGACAAATTGCTGAAAAGCCATTTTTTATACAAGCAAATGAGAAAAATCTATAGGGACATGCAATCTGAGCAGGACATCTGTGTGTGACCGGTCATTGTAAAAATGGGCTTATTGCTGATGCCTCTAAAATACTTTATATCAGGTATTGGTAACGAGCTTTGTATTAGTCCAATACGTACTGACTGATAACATAATGGTATATCAGGCATTGACCCGACATGACTATCTGGGTTACAATGAATTGAAAACTGACATTTCATTGGTCAAGTGGTGTCACATGACGTCATGACACATATCCGCATATATTTTCATCAAAAACTATTTATAATTTGATCATCGGCTAGCTCAGAAACAGTAGCCTCGGAATTCTAGTGTGTTTCCTAGCTAGATAAATATGATATCAAAAGACACTAGATTGATATGTTAGACAGCTTAGCCATTGCAATGCTGAATTAAATGTTGTCGTCTGCTGTTTATTATCTATTTCCATTTTTTTCTCATCAAAAACATGGTTTGACAACACTTTAGAATCATTTCCAATGGAAATGATTCTAAAGTGCTGTCAAACCATTTTTTATTGAGAAAGAAGACAAAATATGAAACAACAGCAGACGACAATTTTCGGTTCCGGCATTCTAAGGGTTAAACTGACTCAATAATCTTGTTCCATGTTTTAATTGTGTCAATTTGCAGCCTATATATCTAACGGAGGCGAAATGCTGCAACTATGGGACCTACATCTCAAGTAATATGAACTTTTCCAAAACATTTCCCCCTATTTTCCGTATTTCTTCTTGAAAGTATATGTTGTGACCATTCATTTGAACCGTCTCGATAAGATGGTTCAAATATTAAAGTGGTCACAACATACACTTCCAATGAAAAATAAAGAAACGTTTTCCCCTATTTTCCGTATTTCTATTTGAAAGTATACGTTGTTACCACTCATCGAGATGGTTCAAATGAGTGGTCACAATATATACTTTCGATGAAAAATAAAGAAATGGAAAATTATATTTAAAACAACTTTCATATGCTTAAATGCATATTTCAAATGAAATACCTTGAATGCCTCTTCCTCCTCCTTGTATATTGGGTCAATGCGAGCCAGCGGGGCGATAAATTCGACAGCCTGTAGTGGACGTTTGGACAGCTGCTGAATGCGGCGGTCAGTCAGCACCTGCGTGATGGCCGTGTTCATATGGCCGGGCGTGTAGCCGTCGGTCACCTTCGACAGCGAGCTCACGTCCAGCGTGCTGGTGATGGCGCCGCCTGATTTCAGGATGATTCGCCTCCAAAGCACTGAAAATGAAATGAATGGGTTTAACATCCCTTGAACAGCTACTGTAACAGTCATATAGAGACGGGACCACAGTTTAAAGTTTCATCCAACAGGCAGATTAGAATAAATGCGGTACACGCCACTTACAGTGCCTGGAGGCGTAGTCGGGCCGCGGTATCAGGATGAGGCGCTGGTATGTGCTCGTCATCGGCTTCATCTCGCCCTCGAAGGGGCTCCGTGACGTGCCCACCAGCAACAGCCGGTCATCCGACTTCACAGTCTTCAGGGCCTTAGGCAGCTCCTTCTTCAGTCGCTTTGGGTCAGTCTGGTATTGGAACAGGTTTATGTAGTTGAGGGCAGTAACAAAATTCCTGTACCATCCATAGCATAGTTGTGGTGCCATCCATAGCATTTCTCCTGCAGAGTACAGGTACAGGAGTTTTGCAGAGTTATTTCCCGCAACTAGTTTTTATGTAGCTCAAAATACTTTTCAGGTAAATATACCGTAATAACCTTAAATATTTGGACACCATTTATTTGGTGAAACACATAAAAATATATGGTTTCCCCATAACAGTGAGCGTGCCAGTTTTTAAGGTTAATATGGCAGTATTGGTTTAGTCACAATAACAATGTATTTGGATACAATTTGCTTTGGGAAACCCCTATCTAATTGGGGTTCCCAAAGCAAATTGTGTCCGAATATTTAGGGTTATTACTGTAGTCGCCACTCCCATCCATCTGTCCGTCCGAGGTTTTCGTTAAAAGTTTTCCGGTACCTACTATCTCTGTAACCGTAAGTCGTCTGACTTCACCATCTTCAGGGGCTTTGGGTCGGTCTGGTATTGGGAGAGGAACACATTTCTATGTAGCTAAACTCGCGTACCTTCCATAGCATAGTTACGGTTCCATCCATGACCTTCCCCTGCACAATTATCCCAATTTTTAATATCCCCTGATACATTAGTCAGATCATTACCAAACTTCATCAAAACCTTCCTCACAATGATGGCTAACCATCCAGTGTTAATCAAAATTGTTTTAGCCTACTACGACGCCGTTGATGCCTTAGCCGGATTTGTGACCGCAATGTCTCACTTTCTACTAACGTCAATTAAGATGTATTATGAATAGATACGAAAGTTATAAAAAATGTACCACTTACGCTAACTTTTAAGATGGGACAGATGGAAGGACCTAGTAGTTTATAGAAGATAACAATGACTGAAACTTTAACCTGTAGCCTATTTCACCAACATTGCAAAGTATACTTATCTAGCAAAGTATACTTTGAGGGAGAAATTTTCAATTTTAGGATAAATTTATGAATTTTTATTATACTGAATTTATTACATTATCACAGCCATTTTGGCTGTGATAATGTAATAAATTCAGTATAATAATTCTGCATACTTTTAATCATCAAATCTATGCAGTCGTTAGCTCTATATGACATAATGCATTTCGGAAAAAATTAATGATTACTCACTCAAAGTAGAAACATATACTTTGCAATGTTGATGAAATAGGCTACAGACCAATTTGGAGTCAAAGTACATTCTTTATTGTTTGGGACCCAAATCAAATAACATGTTATTGGAGACTCTACTTACAGGGTCTGTCTTGGGGATTTTCTTCTTGAACATCTTCTCACAGTCGCCGATGTAGAAGACCGATGGTTGCAAGGCACGTCCCACCTGTAAATATACAGTACACTGTGCATCTCACCCCTAAATAACTGCAATAGTTTTGATATGTTAATTAAAAATATTTTTTTCCATTTACTGAAAGGGGCTGTTTTTTTTCTTTCTTAAAAAATATGAAAATTACTTTCAACAAGGTCATTGTTTTTTTAACGCATTTGCCTTACAGACAAGGTGAACATAAGTCCACAGTGACCTTGGGTGGTCGTATGTGGGTCATCAGGGAAGCGGTTCATAAGATATTGAATAAACAAACAAATCTTTAATGCATTTGACTTACAAACAAGGTCATAAGAACATAAGTCCTCAGTGACCTTGACCTTGCCGTGTTAAACATGTATACCGAATTTGGTTACAATCCGTCAAGTGGAATTCTAGTTATTGCGTGGACAAGCTGTGCCCGCCCGTCCGCACAAGATGAATACATAATACGTCCCGTTTTTTCAAACGGGCGTATAAAAATGAAAGGCTGTAGTGGCGAGGGGATAAAAAGTGCAGATCCTGATGAGCACACTGATAACAGGGTGTCGGATCATGTGGTTTCCGAAAGGTATGATGTCACATGTTTTGGATGTGTTTGCAGTAGATTTCCTTTAACATCTCTCTAATGGAATGACATACAGTGAAATCGCGATGGCTTGAAATGCCACAGGCCTGCATATTTTGTTCGAGTGATCGCATCTTTCGAGCCATCGCATCTTGCGATTTTGGTATATTTGTCGACTACTGTACCCGTCGGATTTAGGAAATAACGAAGCATAATAGAGTGTATCCATGTTTTAGATGATAATAGTACAGTGGAACCTCTAAACCAGACACCAAGGAACATATGTGATATTATTTTTCACCAGTTTCTTGACCATTTACTCGGGTGATAATATATGTTCGTAATCGCATAGCACACATCTATGGCTCAGAATGAGCAAATGCCTGCTTTACAGTGAACCCTTTCTAAGCCGGACACCCTGGGGGGACACCCAGGGGCAGGGTGTCCGGTTTAGAGATGTGTCACTGTGTTTATTCACAGATTAAAGTTACATGAAATTAAATAAACTATATTTAAATGTATTTACAAAATTATCTTTATTTCAATTATTATCAAAGGAGAAAAGCTCCATTATTTACTATAAATAGTGGTGCACATAATTAATGTCAGGTGGTTGTGACGTCACTCGAAACAGTGGGGTATGGGCCCAGCTCAAACGATGTTGTTATACGGCTCCCATAAAAAAAATCGGGAATCAGTCATGAATCGTTAAATGTTGCGATGCAACAAAAGGTGATTTACTCAGTTTGTGACCAGTGTAAATGGGTTTACTATTTCACTATATTATGCATCATGAATAGCTGTCGAGGACGAACATTTCAAGTCCTGAACTGAATGTGCAGGCCGATTTAATGCTGTACTGATCGAAAATTCAGTAGATCAAATCCGTTTTGTCATGATCAGTCACCTCTGCCTAACTAGGAAGCGCGGTATTATTAACTCTTTGCATGCTAGTGGTGAAAATATCCGCCAAACAAATTAGGAGTATATGTTTTATTTCTCTCTGTAAATATGTCTTGGAATTTCATTACAATTGAGTCCTCAGGACTCAATTCTAATGAAATTCAAAGACATATTCATGATATTTACAAGGAGAAATAAAAGAAAATATGATTTGTCCGCTAGTTTTGAACTATTTATAGCCGACAAGTTTCCCAGCATGCAAAGAGTTAATGGGCGTTTTTCGTTGTAACTCCCGGGTAGCCGGATAACACAAGGACCACTAGAACAAGCAGATTCCAACTCGAGTTAAAGAATTTTGACCTTTGAACCTTACTCGATTAACTTTAATCGAACCGAACCCATGCCGGGTGGTGGGTTACTAGGGTTCCAACTCGACTTGAACCTCGACTCCGGTTGTTCCTGAGATAATCGGGTTATTCGAGTATAACCTGTGAGTTACCACGAAAAACGACCAATGACTTACGACAGACTCTATTAAATGCGCCGAGTGGCCGAAGCCCAGAATATTTAATAAAACGCAGTATATTGTTGATCGCAATCAACAACGTTAACGACCAAATTGCACCACTTTAGGCAATTAACTGCACTTGAAGAGAAACCACATTTCATAGACAGGTAGAGCGCGGCTCGGCCTTTGATCGTAATAAGTCGGATGCGGAATTGTGAAAATTAGCCAAGCACAAACTTCGACATGACTTTCGAGTCATCGTATAGCAAAATAGCGACAAATGACTCCGCGGGGACTTGAAAAATGTTTTGAGGGATCACATTTTTAGAGGAGTTGCATTTTGAGCCATCGCATGTAAAATACATTAAACACTTTAGGGAAAATTATCGGGACCGCGACGCTATTTCGAGCGAGCCCGACATTACGAGCCATCGCATTTTGAGCCATCGTGATTTCACTGTATTTTATTGAAACAGCGCAGCAAATGCATAACGGGTTGTCCTTTTGTATTGTCTTTCTTCTCTGACACACTAATAGTTTATTTGGGCTACTAATTTCAAAATCCTAGCACCAACTTAGAGTGTCGACCGTACCTTGAAGATGAGATGCACAAGCATTTTCAGGCCTTGATCGGACTATGCTAAGTCTACACCATTTTACCATGAGGCAAATGTCGAAAGTGTGCTATCACAATCACTTTGTGTTAATACCAAAAAGTTCTTTAAATCATACCCAATTTTACTCCGATATTAATTATCTACAAGGTAGGACATTTTCCATCTTTAAACCAACAGAAGAGGTACTGGTGTAGCCCGGCTTGCTAATTCAGTAATTAGAACGCGCGCGAAGGTGCAGCAGGGTCCTGGCCTTTGCGAGCATTATAATTACTAAATTAATGACCCAGGCCCAAGGTAAATAATCCACTTCCGTTGTTTGAAAATATGGTGAGTGTCCTACTTTGTAGATATTTAATATCAAAGTAAAATTAGGTATGATTTAAAATATTGATTTGTTTTATTGGTGTTTAACGGCCTATCAACAGCTAAGGGCATTTAAACTCGGGCCAAAAAGTTCGAAGCCGTTGATTTAAGAGGCATTTGTCATTCATACCACAAAGTGCCTGTGATTGCTATACGTCAGCACATAAAAGTTTCCCATACCTTGAAGATGAGATGCATGAGCATCTTTAGGCCATCCTTGCCTGGATATTTGCCGACAAGATTTGCGGGGGAGAGGTCGAACATGTTGGCCCCGGTCTCGTTACAGATCGCGTGCACCAGCATCTTCTTGCCTGAGCCGCGGGGACCCGCCAGCAGGATGGACTTGGTCAGGGGAGCCTGCTCATGCACGGCCGGCGAACCTGTATGCGAGGTAAATTTCTTTAACTCTTACAGTACTGAATTAAAATTTGTAGTCAAAAACATAATTTGGCAGCACTTTAGAATCATTTTCAATGGAAATGATTCTAAAATGCTGTTGAACCATGTTTTATTGAGAAACAATGCAAAATATAAAACAACAGCCGACAACAATTTTCGGTTCCGTATTCAAAGTTTTTTTTAACTCTTTGCATGCTATCGGTGAAAATAACTTCCAGCAAATTTTTCTTATTTCTCTCTGTAAATATGCTTTGGAATTTCATTGAGAATTGATATTTACAGGAAGAAATAAAAGAAACTATAATTTTCGTCTGATGTTTTTAAACTACATGTATTTATAGCCCACAAGTTTCCCAGCATGCAAAGAGTTAATGGTTTTTAAGTGCCTTTCAACAGTTAATGCCATTTTAGGTCGGGTTAATTGGGTCAAATCCCATATAACACGTACTGTATGGATGGGGGAGGGATCTGATCTGATCTGATCTGGTGCCATGTGCTCACCACACTGGTCATTTATCCCCACTCCCTAAAAGTAATCTGATTAGTACTAATCTTGCTACTTTTATAATGGGTAAAACCAGATTCAATTCTCAAGTAAAAAGAAAGCAAAAATGTACCTGAGGGCCAAACCAGTGAAAACAGGATTACAGTAAAGATGAGACCCATCGTTAAATTACCCTTTGCATGATTGGTACACATTATGTGACTTAAGACTATATATGTGTCAATTCTTGTGTCAAGGATACGGCAATGGAAGTTGTTCTAAGTAAAGTTACTATAGGAATGAATGGCCTTTTTGTGGAATTTATCGGGGTATAAACTTGGAAAAGTCGCGGGAATACTGGACGAAGGCCAGAAGGCCTCGTCCAGTATTCCCGCGACTTTTCCAAGTTTATATCCCCGATAAATTCCACAAAAAGGCCATTCATTCCTTATAATTCCAGCATTTGAAATAAATTCATCAAGAAAATGTGTTTATTTTCCGTTTTCTTAAGAATTATTTTAACTGCGCCTCACGGTTACGGAAAGTAGTTCGGCGTGGGAGCTTACTGGGATATAAATTTTTGACAGAGACTTGCTACGAGCCAATCAAATGTTAGGGAATTGTGTAAATATTTTTGTGCTGGAATTATTGATAATTCTCCAAGTTTCTTAACATATTATTCTATATCACAAGACTGTACAAACTGTAGCATACCTAGTGGCAGTATGCCAAACTCGGTGACGAGGCGGCGTACGTCGCTGAGCGAGGGCATGGGCTCGATGTTCGCCTGCCTCAGGGTGGTGCCCAGGTAGCTGTACTCGCCCTCGAAGTCTGTGAGGCGGATTAGGGGCGCCCGTACGATCACGCCCTGCATCACCAGCTCCTCGTACAGGGACTCCATCGTCCTGCGGAGGCATACAGGGTGTTGTGAGGAGCAGGGTGGACATCGTGTCAAATGGAGGTAACATGATTTGTCGCTGTGACTGGAGAAATGGGGCTTATGGGTTTTGTGACCAGTGTAGCTCCTGATCAAATAGCACACTCATGTAGCATGATACTGACCTATAATATATGTAAGAAGCGTGTTTCATTGTTGGATCCGAATGGTGAGCAGTGTAGATCCTGATCAGACTGTGCGAATGCACAGGCTGATCTGGAGCTACACTGGTCGCAAAGCCCATAAGCCCCATTTCTCCAGCCAGGGCCACATTTGTCGCTGTGACTGGAGAAATGGGGTTTATGGTTAGTTAGTTATCTTATATTTAATAGTGGGAATTGGCTCAAAGAACCTTCCATACCCGGAGGGCTTATCGGATTTGTGACCGGTGTATATCCAGATCAAATAGCACCCTCCTGTAGCCTGATAATGATCTATATTGCTTGATGGAATGGCGAACAATGCAGATCCTGATCAGATTGTGCGGATTCACAGGCTGATCTGGATCTACACTTGTCGTAAAACACATAAGCCCCATTTCTCCAGTCACAGCCACATGTATGGTTTTAATCAGTAAGCCATAGATATTGGGCTTATGTGATTTGTGACCAGTGTAGCTCCTGATCAAACAACTACTCCTGTAACCTGATAAGATCTATATTGACAGACACAATTGTTCACATGAATCTCTTTCAGATAATAACTTTTGTGCTAGTAAAATGATGAGTGGATACTGACAACTACTGTCTGTTCCACGTTTTGCTGCCGACAAACTTTTGGCCATTAAACACATTAAATCTAAAAAATATTTAAAAGTACCGTACTGACCCTATGTTTTCGGACACCCAAAATATTTGGACCCCCTTATGTGGACATTTTGTTAACCCTAAGTTTTCAGACAGCAAAAGAAATGTGTTGAATTTGCAATAATTAATATCCGTATATGTACGAGTATTACGGTAACACTACTGGCCCGGGTCCTTTCGGTGAAACACGTAAGAATCAGCAAATTAATCCATACCGGTTTTATTGTAAACACAAATGACACGCGCGCATTCATTCAAGTATTTCGTCCAATAATTTATGCAACCAATGAAAATGTATTTTCTTCCTACCAAGAATTCGCGATCATAACTCTTCCAAATGCTTTGAAGTGTAACATCAAAGAATACTACAAGGTCCCGATTTTATTTTGAAGTCTGCCAGAAACCAGACCGCACACATCATCAGACGATTACGCCGCGACCCAACATTCCTTGCATATCTAAAGTCACCGACAATTCCACATGAACTCTGAATTTTGTGTCAACTTTTCAACACCATTTATGGGAAATATTTTCGAAATCAATATCGGCGAATGTGGCGACAGATCTGCGAATAATCGAGAGTGTATCTTTAACACATTCCTTTCGGAAATTGACGGAATACACCTTTACAGGTATGAATTTTTTTTTTTTATTTCTCAATGAAAGTACATGTTGTGACCACTCATTTGAACCGTCTCGACTAGACGGTTCAAATGGTGGTCGCGACGTATACTTCTGAGCGCATAGAAGGAACATATTTAGGATTTTCCGCAAACATAATAGCGTCTCCTCAGCATGTAATTGGTTATTTTGCCCCTTGATGCGAGGGAAGTTGCACGTACCCCGACGTTTGCGGCACAGATCAAACGACGTATTGACCAATCAGTTCAATTTCAAACCATAGCCTAAAGGTCACACAGTTTACAGCCTCGCGCTGAATGATGTCATCAGATAAACACCTGGCATTTGACACGGCTGTCCTTTATCGATTTTTTTTACACAAAGCAACACACGAATTTCATGTGTAATATGTGTCGGGTGTAACCGAGTCTCGGATTTGGAATTCACATTCGTGGCAGATATTAAAATACAATCGACTTCTGTATTACGTTGAAAACTGACATCAATTTCGGAGCAGACATCATCATATTTTGCCGATATTGATTTTCAAAATCTGTCCCATCAGTATCTTCCGTAAATGACGTTGAAAGTTGACATACATTTCAGAGCAGATCTGGAATTGTCAGTTTAATACGTAAAATTATTATCGAAAAAAACTGATCCAATATGGGTGTTAATACTGGTAGAGGCAGACCCGCGTTTACGCGTATATACTAAAGTAAATCGGTGAATGGAGTATTGGTTTGACAGTTCGATTCTTGCGTGTGGCAAAAAAAAGGTGATCTTGTATAAGTTGTAAGCATTTATTTCAAACGTACGGATGGACAGGACAATCAGTCGCTAGTCATCGTGATAACAATGACCCGCGTGCGTCTGTCTACCAGCTCGTCCGAAATCTGTGTCACAGTTAAAAAAACAACATGATGTCCCCCCAAGCGGACACGGCTACTGGCAATACCATGTTAGCATGGAGTGATCGGTTTTTCCACACGCTACTTGGATTATCTGGTGAATTGGATTCAAGTATTGCAATTAATACAGAGATTATTTTTCCAATAATAAGGTAACACATTTGTATTACACTGATCATTTAATTGCCTCCGTTCACAGAAATCATCAGAGCATTTGATTGCATTTACAGAATGCATCGGAGAACATTGCATTCCGGTTGGCGACCCTAAATTTTCGGACAGCAATTTCGATAATTATTTTTTGAACCTATATATTCGGACAGTAAAAATAATAATTATTTTGTTGAACCTATATATTCGGACAGTAAAAATAATAATTATTTTGTTGAACCTATATATTCGGACAGTAAAAATAATAATTATTTTTACCCGTCCGAAAACATAGGGTTATTACAGTAAGTACTTTTTCATCATTAACAAAAAAGTCACCCTCACCAAAAGAATTGATTTCATGAAATTCCATCAAATATTGATTATATTGCGAATATTGTAAATCGACTCCAAAACCTGGCAGGATATCTTGAAAATGATGTAACTAAGAAAACAAGTTAGATTTTGAAAATCGGTCCACAATTAAAAAAAATATTTAAAAAAAATCTATTTTTAGCCCCCATGTTAAATTCCCATAGGAAAATCGTTTTTTCGCAATAAAATTAGGGGATAACCATGCTTTGTTTTTCGATTTGGAGCGGTATGTGGGAGGTTTTATGGTCTGTGAATCAGTTTTACGGCAACGCGTTAGCGGAGCCGTAAAACTGATTCTCAGACCATAAAACCTCACACATACCGCTCCAAATCGAAAAACAAAGCATGGTTATCCCCATTCTAATGCACCTAGTGTGCTCCCCGCTTTCTGCAACGTCGTAGCATATCACGAATAGTGATATTTTTTATTACGTCAGCAGGTTGTTGTCGTCATAACCGCCTCACACCACATTAATTTGAAGAAATGTAGCTCCGCCGAAGAATATTCCCATTTCAAATAGAGATTAACGGGATTTTTTCTAAGACATCTATACATTTATTCAACTGTAATGTTATTTTAACAATTGTATTGCTTTTATATGTGTAGTTGCAACAGTTATTTCCTTTTATTCATTTAAAGAAATGCCAACATTTCTGCATTGGGTTCGTGTTATTTTTACAAAGGAAATGTCAACAACTTGTGTCGTCAACAGGCCTAGGATTTCCCTGGATTTACGCCTAATTCAGATGATTACCCATCTGCAATACAGTTTGTGTATAGTCATGTATGTGCACATGGAAATTCGTAAAGTTATAGGCTGGTACTGGCATATTGAGCTTGCATTTGAGCACTTTGCTAAATTCTTCTGTATTTTGGGCGGGTGGGGTAATATTTTTGGGAATTTGTTGAAGGGCCACCACACTGAAGTCACATTTGTCAGTCGTTGGTAGATTCTCTTTTCCGCTTTGGGTTGTACAGGTCAATATTGCAGAATGGATAACCGAAAATGTACCGAAATTAATTTGGAAATACTTGCATTCACCGCCGCTGGGCATTGTTTATCAAACGCGTAGGGTTACATAAATCTGTCAAGTTGTAAAACACAGACTGGTAAAACGGAGGTTTTATAGGCTGTGATTTTTCATATTTTATAGGCTCTGATTACAATTGACCAATCAGATGAGTGCTTTCTATTTTCGATGCATTAGAATCAATATTTGATGGAATTTCATCAAATAATTTTTTTGGGGGAGGGTGACTTTTGTACTTACTTTTAAATATTTTTTAGATTTAATGTGTTTAATAGCCAAAAGTTCGTCGGCAGCAAAACGTGGAACAGACAGTAGTGATGTTACACAGCTATATGATTTTTTTTGGTGAACATGTTATTTATTCTCCCTGTAGTAGGTTCGCGGTGGGTCGGGGTCATCCCCGACAAACCGTACATTGTCATCACGTTAAAATGTGTATATGTGTATAAGTGCATGTTTTCTAGGAAACATAGACGTCGTTACTACGTAGAAACTATGTTTAACCATTTCACCCCAATATGGCCACATGTTTGGTTTCAAGGAGTAAGCCGCCAACCCACCTGTCTGGAGTGAGGTCCTTCTCCTTCTTCTTCTCCTTCTTGCCGCTCTTCTTCTTTTTCTTCTTCTTCTTGCCAGATTTCTTCCCCTTGCCTTTCTTCCCCTTTTCCCTGTCCACGGCCTGTAATCAGATGGATATGCAGGGTTAGAATGAACTCTGCATGCTAGTGGTGAAAATAACAGCCCACAAGAGCAAGTGAACAGTGGCTCACGGATACCCCCGGGCCGGGGGTATCCGTGAGCCACTGCTCACTTGCTCTTGTGGGCTTTTAGAAGCCCTGCCCCGGCTACTGCCTGGACCGGCAAATAAAACTTTAACGCAAATCTTACGGACGAACGGACGGAATACGAAAACTACAGTATGCCGGGGGTAAAGCAAATAAAATTATATTTCTCTCTGTAAATATGTCTTGGAATTTCATTATCTCTTCACTGCCAGCCTTGATAATAATAAAGAAAAATCATTTCTGCTCAATAGTCTGCCGTGGCATTATTTTATTCACTGCTACGGGCCTGAAGCACCATCCCTAGCCCGCTGAGGCTTTGCTGGTACATGTATATAAAAAACTTTAACCAAAAACTTTAACCCGGACGTACGCCAATGTGCCGACTATATCACGCTATCCGCAAGCGGGCGAGACAAAAATGAAAGGTGTTACTAATGTACGCACGTACGTACATGGACTAACGCTATATCCCCCTCTAGCCTATCGGCGAGGGGATAGGAAGTGGATATATCGCGATGACGCGCCATTTACTTTCCGCTCATAGCATCAAAATTGTAAAAGTAATTACTGTGATATTTATGAAAATGTAGATAAAAACAGGCCTAAGTAAGAGATGTACATGTATACACCAGCACGCTTCACTAAACTTTGTACGAATAAAATGTTTGTAAGTGCAAAATCTGTAAATTTCACATTAACAACGTTTTCTTGTAAACAATTATTGGATTTACATTTATTCAATAAATGTAAATGCATCAATTGAAATTTCCAGACGATCCTAAATTTGCACTTACGAACATTTTAGTCGCACAAAGTTTAGTGAACCGGTCCCCTGTTTAACAGATACATTACACAGCGGCATGTTGACCTCAGCAAACACTGATCAGCATATTGTTACAACAGCTGTACATATAATGAGATTTTGTTTATATTTAAATACAACAATCAGAGGATAAAATACAATAATTTATTGCACAACGGTTTGTCCTTAAATATAGCCACGGCATGACAAAGGTGTTTTATACAATAATATTTGTGACAAGAATGATCTCAAATTCTTGTCAACTTTTTGAACATCACATGACAAAATTTTGTCATTCAATCAAGTTTAGCCCTTACAATGCTGAATTAAGTTTTGTCGTCTGCTGTTTATTTTCCATTTTTTCTCAGAAAAAACATGGTTTGACAGCAATTTACAATAATTTCCTGGGATCAATATCTGTCACAAAAATACTATGACGTGTCTTATATCAGGTAACCTGTATTAACCGAATATGTACTGACTGATAAGATATTGTTGTATCAGGCATTGACCTGATACAAACATCCGGGTTACACCGAAGTGGAAACTGACGTTCCATTGTTCGGATGACGTCACATGACGTTACCGAATGACGTCAGTAAACAAGTCCGCGCTCTGTCCATAGATAACAACGCCATATGTTGTCATTTTCGAAAATAAAACGTTACCTGTATAAATAGAATACCAGGCTACTGTCTTTTGATATCAAGTTTATCAGGCTCGGCTCGGAAACGCTACAATTCCCTACGCGTTTCCTAGCCTTGCCTGATAAACTTGATATCAAAAGACACTAGCTCGGTATTCTCTATATATTGTACAGTATGTACTACAATACAATCATGTGCCCATACAAAATAATAGATGTTATAACTGTCCTAACATTTGAAAATTTCAACTTTTTCCTCCTAGCAACTTTCCGTTTTTCATCTGCTAAAATGAAATAAGTAATATGTGTACATTGTGTGTCGCACCACACAATGATATACCTTGTTGAAAGATATACAAATGTATTCCAGAAACTGAACTCCAAGAACTTAAATATTTTCTTTCAATGATATTGAAAGTTTGCAAAATTTTCAGAACATGCATTGAACTCATTAAATATACGTATATGATCTGATTTTTTTCTTCACAAAAAAACACCACAGTTGATGTTTCGAAATAGATTTCTAATAAGTTTCAATATACACATGCATGATGTTATATTCATCTTATGGACAGGACCATATTAATTACTGTCTTATGTATAGGCGCATATGAATGGGTACCACATGTTGATATACTCACTATTGCCTGAAGCAGAGAAATTGAGATGTGGGTGAAACCACAGGTTGAAGTAACGGCCCGAGGTCTATAAATACATTAAATATGCCTAAAAGCATCCATAAATGAAAAAAAATAAGCTAAAAAACAATTTGTTACTCCCTCTATAACACTTATGTATAAGTGTTATAGAGGGAGTAACACATTGTTTGTGTTTATAGACCTCGGTCCGTTACTTCAACCTGTGGGTGAAACTACATGTACTGAGGTATTACCACTGGTACCGGTACTTCACTCTGTGCCGGCGTAAAATGTTTCAAGTCGAAACTGATGAGATGTCACTCAGCTCCCTTAGAGCTATCGCATTCACACATTTTTTGTCTCGTAACCAGCGCAAATTTCTTTTGCCGGTTACTAGATGACAATGTGTTTATGCAGTATCTTCTGCATGTAACTGAATGGAAATTCATCAGGAATCCGGTGTTTATTTCGACGTGAAACATTTTACACCGGTGCGGAGTACAGCAGTGACTACATGACAATGAAGATGGAATGGAATGGTGATCTATATTGGAATAAACTACATTGTTTTGGAGGATTGATTGTGGTATGAACATTAAGCTAATCCCCTCTTTGGCAGCCTTGGTTAAAAAAACTGAAGAAAAAACCCCAAACAAAACATAATTCATCACTGACCTTGATCTTGGGCGGTCATATGTGGGTCGTATGCAAAACAAAGCACCATCCGTAGACACCCATTGTGGCCAAATATTATCAAAGTGAAGCGGTTCACGAGTTATTGCAAAATTAAAGGTGTTACTAACGTACGTACATGTCTGTTTCACGAAACCTGCCCAAATTTTACGGCCATATAAACAATGCAAAAACAATATTTTTTACGAAATTATCAAAATTTAAGAACGAGCCTTCTTTTTATTTTGTGAAATTTGGTCAAATATTCATTTTATTATGAAAAAAGATTTCTCTATGGGAATTTAATGTGGGCAAAAAAGAGAACCTGTAGTAAAAAAAAAAAAAAATTAATTTTAATTTTGATTCTGAAACCTAGCTAGATAGCTTGGAAATAATCTAAGAAAACAAAAGTTACATTTTGAAAATCGGTCCACTATTTCCGAACTTAGAAGAAAAATTTCCTCATGTTACATCCTCATAGACATTGTGAAGACATTGTGAAGATGTCTATGGAGATTTAACATGGGGAAATTGTTTTTTCGCAATAAAATCAATATTGGACCAAATTTCACGAAATAAAAAGAAGGCTCACTCTTAAATTTTGGCTATAATTTACGGTAATATTACCGAAAACAATATTGTTTTTGCATTATTTATATAGCCGTAAAATTTGGGCAGGTTTCGTGAAACAGACAGTAATGTTATATCCCCTCTTGCCAATCGGCGAGGGGATAACAATACTGGCTGAAATCCCTTCAGCAGCCTTCAGCCAGTATTGTTGCACTTTATATCCTACCGTAAATCACTTCCCCACAAAAATGTTGTTTATTCCAAATAATTCCAACGCACTTCTAAACGATTGAAATAAGTTTAAATCAGATTTTTCCTAGTTTTTCCACATTCCAACATAACTGCATAGCACAAAATGCCCAATGCATGTACAGTCGAACCTCCCCGAACGGCCACCTCTCTACAACAACACCCTCTCTGTAACAGCCGCTATTTTATATCCCAAATGGATGATTTCCTCTGTATCTAACCCTTAGAATGCTGAGCATGAAAATTGTCGTCTGATGTTGCTTTTGCATTCTTTCTCGATAAAAACATGTTCTCACAGCACTTTAGAATCATTTCCATTGGAAATGATTATAAAATGCTGTCAAAGCATGTATTTGATGAGAATTATCGCAGAAAATAAATAAACATCAGATGATAAAATTTAATTCAGCATTAACCTCCCTACAACAGCCACCTCTCTACAACAGCCAGTTTTGAGTCTTCCCATGGGCAGCTGTTGTAGAGAGGTTGCACTGTACCGTATGCATTCTTTTTTGTATGCATTCTTTTTTGAATGCATTCTTTTTTGTATGCATTCTTTTTTTTATGATGTTTGACATAAAAATCAGTGACATATCAAGACAACCATATGATGGAAATATCACTTAAAACACAAGTATGTAATTTCTTCCCAATATTGTGTTTTTATCATTTGAAATTTTCTTAGCGATACAAAATGGCAATGGTTCTGTAGCCTATTTCATCAACATTGCAAAGTATACTTTACTAGCAAAGTATACTTTGAGGGAGTAATCATTTATTTTTCCTGAAATGCATTATTTCATATAGAACTAACAAATGCATATATTTCATGATTAAAAGTATGCAGAATTATTATACTGAATTTATTACATTATCACAGCCAAATTGGCTGTGATAATGAATAAATTTATCATAAAATTGAAAATTTCTCCCTCAAAGTATACTTTGCTACTAAAGTATACTTTGCAATGTTGATGAAATCGACTACTGGAGTGCATTCATGTGTAAACTATTGCCATATGCCCGGATGTGGCTACTTTCGGCCAATGAACATGCTCAGAATCCTGTAAATCATTTGCAGTTGGAATTAATGGCATACTAACACATAATGGTGTTGTATTGTACATGGTACAATGTGATTTAACCCATTTTATGCCAAAGATAAAACAATTTTCCTAGTAGAAAAAAATGATTATTTCTCATCAAAAGTATATGTTGTTACGTTGTTATGTGGCAACATATACGTTCATTGTGAAATAAAACAACTGCTGTCTGTTTCACGAAACCTGCCCAAATTGTGCGGCTGTACAATGTATAAAACACTCCAAAACAACATTTATTTCGATAATATTCAATTATAGCTTTAAGAATGAGCCTTCTTTTTAAATCGTGAAATTTGATCAGATATCGATTCTATTACAAAACAAATATTTCTCTATGGGAATTTAACATGGGGGAAAAGAGCTGAAGAACTTGAAGGAGCATTAAAAAAATGAAGAAAAAAAATGGAAATTGACTCTGAAACCTGGCTAGTTTCCTTGGAAATGATCCAACGAAGAAAACAAAAGTTAAATTTTGAAAATCGATCCACTATTTCTGAAATTAGAAAAAATTCCCTCATGTTAAATTCCCATAGACATCTTCAGAGAGTGAAGACTGGAATGATGATGATGGAAGTGATGGTGGAACATGGTTTGGATTAAACAAATCATATTGGCAGGACAGACTGGCCGTGACTGGAGAAATGTGGCATTTCTGACCAGTTTACATTCTGATGTGTTCACCCTTTTAACACAACAGGGGCCTGTTTCACTAAACTTCTTACGACTAAAATGTTCGTAAGTGCAAAATTATGTAAATTTGACATTAGCAATGTTTTCTTGTAAACAATTATTGAATTTACATTTATTGAGCATAGGCTGCATATGCAACCTATGCTCAATAAATGTAAATCCATCAATTGCAATTTACAGACGATCCTATATTTACACTTACAAACATTTTAGTCGTACGCACCCCCGACCTCTATAGCAGTGTATGCAAACAGTGTAGATCCAGATGAGCCGGCTCATAGCGAGCCATTTCATCAGGATCTGCACTTTTTGCACATAATTTTTATAGACAAAAACAAACCCTTTTTATAAATGGACTTGTCTGAAAATAATTTGGTGACGATTGGATTGGTCAGGAAATTAACATCACAGTCCATTCCAATTATTTATGGTTGAAAGGGTTAATACATTCATCCAGCTTGATAGCCATACATAGTGTTTATTAATTAATAGGATGGCTGATGTTTCAGTGACTAATTGGATGACAGTGCAGGCCTAGAACAAACTGATCTGGGAATACACTGGTCACAAATGCCGTAAGTCTCCAATCACAGCCACAAATATGCAAGTATAGGGCTAGAAGTTAAACCGTTCACTTCACTTAATTTTAATACGTGAGAAAATGCTTCAGATGCATTTACAACTAGTAAGATCATGAAAAACAGCATTCACAATTGAGACACGCCATGTGATTTTGAATCTTCGGACATCTGCGTAATTTCATGAAATAACTTTACAAAATTTACAATATGTTTTATAAATAAACTCAAAAGTTGACAAAATTTTCCGCATGTACTCTGAAAATTTTGTCAGCTTTTGACGCCATTTACGGAAAATATAGTAAATTTTGTAAACGTATTTCATGAAATTACTCAGACTTCCGAGGGTACAAAGTCATATGGCGTGTCTCAATTATAAGTCGCCACTTACGGCTTTCAGGTTCTTGAGTTCGGCCCTCATGAGTTCGTCGACCTGGACGCGAACCTCGTCCTCCACCTCCATCCGTTTCTCCTCCTTGATCAGCTCTCCATCATGCTTCTGGGGGAAGTTTTCCACCTCACTCCGCGTCTGCCACACTCCTATAGGGTAGCACAGGTGAAAAAAAGTGAAAGGGTTTAACGTCCCACCAACAGCTAACGTCGGTAGCAAAGGTGAAAGGCTCATGGCTGGAGTGATAGAATAGTAGAACAGTCACAATTCTTCTAGTTATGTTTAGAGGCCAGAAATTGCCAAAATTGCTAAGCATACTTATCTAGCTAAGTATACATTGAGGGAGTAATCATTTATTTTTCACGAAATGCATTATTTCACATAGAACTAACGACTGCATATATTAGATGATTAAAAATATGCAGAATTATTATACTGAATTTATACATTATCACAGCCATTTGGCATTTTGGCTGTGATAATGTAATAAATTCAGTATACATGTACTAATTTGGTCAGAAACTATTTTATTTCATTAAATAACTAGGAATGTGGCCTGTCGGCACACGAATGCCCCCGCTGGCAGCCAAAGAAAACGAGGCATATTTGATTATAAGCCATTTACCCGAGCGTTAAGGTTTTGAACGCACCTTGACCCTGGGCTTAGTGGGGGCGGGACGTGAATTTGTCACAGGGCAGTAGAGGACCATTGTAGCAATGCGTGTGTGAAATGTGAAGTAGATCCGAGCAAGGAAACACAAATTATAAGCCATTTAACTGAATGTTAAGGTTTCAAACGTACCAAGTCTGTGACCTTGACCCTGTGCTTAGCGGGGACAGGAGGAATATGGATTTGTCACGGGGCGGTAGAGGACCATTGGAGCAATGCGTGTGTGAAAGTTAGTGTAGGATTGAGAAACGCGCACGTAGATTTGTCAAGTAAACAATTAAAGTGGAAAAGGTGAAGGTCAAAGGTGAAGGTCGAAGTAATGGGTGGTGGAGTGTGTAAGGCATGCTCATATGTATTATGTGTATAAATATTTAAGGGATTGGCAAAAGTATTGAGAAGTTATTGTAGGATTGAGAAACGTGCACGTAGATTTGTCCCAAAGTGCTAAGTAAAAATTTAAAGTAGAAAAGGTGAAGGTCAAAGGTGAAGGTCGAAGTACTGGGTGGTGGAGTGTGTATGGCATGTTCATATGTATCATGTGTATAAATATTTAAGGGATTGGCAAAAGTATTGAGAAGTTATTGTAGGATTGAGAAACGTGCACGTAGATTTGTCCCAAAGTGCTAAGTAAACATTTAAAGTAGAAAAGGTGAAGGTCAAAGGTGAAGGTCGAAGTAAATGGGTGGTAGGAGTGTGTAAGGCATGCTCATATGTATTATGTGTATAAATATTTAAGGGATTGGCAAAAGTATTGAGAAGTTATTGTAGGATTGAGAAACGTGCACGTAGATTTGTCCCAAAGTGCTAAGTAAAAATTTAAAGTAGAAAAGGTGAAGGTCAAAGGTGAAGGTCGAAGTACTGGGTGGTGGAGTGTGTATGGCATGTTCATATGTATCATGTGTATAAATATTTAAGGGATTGGCAAAAGTATTGAGAAGTTATTGTAGGATTGAGAAACGTGCACGTAGATTTGTCCCAAAGTGCTAAGTAAACATTTAAAGTAGAAAAGGTGAAGGTCAAAGGTCAAAGGTGAAGGTCGAAGTACTGGGAGGTGGAGTGTGTAGGGCATGTTCATATGTATCATGTGTATACATATTTAAGGGATTGGCAAAAGTATTGAGAAGTTATTGTAGGATTGAGAAACGTGCACGTAGATTTGTCCCAAAGTGCTAAGTAAACATTTAAAGTAGAAAAGGTGAAGGTCAAAGGTGAAGGTCGAAGTAATGGGTGGTGGAGTGTGTAAGGCATGCTCATATGTATTATGTGTATAAATATTTAAGGGATTGGCAAAAGTATTGAGAAGTTATTGTAGGATTGAGAAACGTGCACGTGATTTGTCCCAAAGTGCTAAGTAAAAAATTTAAAGTAGAAAAGGTGAAGGTCAAAGGTGAAGGTCGAAGTACTGGGTGGTGGAGTGTGTATGGCATGTTCATATGTATCATGTGTATAAATATTTAAGGGATTGGCAAAAGTATTGAGAAGTTATTGTAGGATTGAGAAACGTGCACGTAGATTTGTCCCAAAGTGCTAAGTAAACATTTAAAGTAGAAAAGGTGAAGGTCAAAGGTCAAAGGTGAAGGTCGAAGTACTGGGAGGTGGAGTGTGTAGGGCATGTTCATATGTATCATGTGTATACATATTTAAGGGATTGGCAAAAGTATTGAGAAGTTATTGTAGGATTGAGAAACGTGCACATAGATTTGTCCCAAAGTGCTAAGTAAACATTTAAAGTAGAAAAGGTCAAAGGTCAAGGTCGAAGTACTGGGGGTGGAGTGTGTAAGGCATGTTCATATGTATCACGTGTATAAATATTGACATAATATGTGAAGCCATGTAGAAGTGACGTACGGGACGGACGTACGGACGGACGCCGGTAACACTATATGCCCCCCATACCTTTCGGTAGCGGGGGCATAAAAAGTAATAAATTTATCCTTAAATTGAAAATTTCTCCCTCAAAGTGTACTTAGCAAGATAAGTATACTTTGAAATTTTGGTGAAATCGGCTACAGTACAAATTCACAGGTGAAAGACTCAGACCCAGGACCAAAGGCTGTAAGGTATAGTGTATGGAAATGGGTGGGTGGGGTAACGTTTTCCAAATGAGCCAAGTATTAGGTCCTAGGTCCGAGTCTTCCACCTGTGTACAAATTGGCATAGATGTAGGTGTAATGATGCTCATTAATGTGGAAGGCAACGAGGGTAGGAAACCCACAAAGCTTAGTACTCTCAATAATGTTACCTTTGAATTTTTCTGATCCATCAAACACAGCTGGTACAAAGTTGGATGGGGCAAACTTCCAGCCTTCCTCTTCATCCTACAAACACATACAACATGGAGGGTGTCATGTGACAGAGAAATACCTGTCATACACACTATACATTGAGAAGGAAATAGCTGTGTGGAGTTATTATATTTTATCTACTGTCATTGGTAGACTGAAAATTTGTCGCTAGAACACGAATTCCCCATCTATAGCTTTGTTTTAAACGGAGAAAAATTTGAAGTCCAAAAATAAAAACTTCAACAAAAACTTTTACCGAATGGAAATAACTATGTAAATAATGCAATTATAGGTCAAGGTCATACAAGGGTCATTTGATGTGGTGCACATGGCTCATTCACAGGTTGAAGTAACGGACCGAGGTCTATAAATACATTAAATATGCCTAAAAGCAGTAGGCTGTATACTATTTGAAGATACAAACTCAAACAAAAACTTTAACTTGGTGACGGATGGGACGGGACGGGTCGGACGGATGGGCGGACAAGGGTAACACTAAATGCCCCCTCCAGTATCGTGGTGGGACAAAAAATAATTATATTTTCACCAAGCACACACAGATCAATTATGGCAAATACAACAACATACATGCCTTACAAGTACAGCTTCCAATAATGTGGTTGACTTATTAACCCTTACACCCCTAAGTAACTGGAATGGATTTTGATATGTTAATTTTGCAACCAATCCAACTGTCACAAAATGGTTTTCAGACTAGTCCATTTATGACAAACGGGTGTTTTTGTTCTAAAAAATATGAAAATTACTTGCTAAAAGTGCAGATCCTGATGAGACAGCTCATCTGGATCTACACTATTTGCCAATACCGCTATACAGGCCTGTGGTGTTTAATTAAAGAGTTAATTATTTTGAAATCATCACTTTCTGTATATCTGTATGATCAGAGATAGCTCTAATACACATATACCTACATGTACATGCACAAGACATATGAGCTCATATACAATTGAATTAAAGGGACTATCTCAAATGATGTGACAGATATTCAATATGTCATATATTTTTTTACGAGCTGTAAATGACCTATATCAACCAAACACACAATTTTATTTGATCAAATTCTAAGCAGTTGGTGTTTTATTCTACAATATACTACCAGAGATTTGATAAACAGGGGAGATGGCAATGGATTTCCGCTATTTCTGTACTGGACAGGAATGTAGGACAAAACCCCCTTGGACATAACCCCCTTCGTGTGAAAATGACAATAATTTTTAGGAAAATAATATCATCAATAATAATAAACAGCAAACAAATCTTTTATTCATCCCGGGAATTAATGAAGAGGGTTTTGTCCACCCTGTAAAAATCATGAAGGGGGTTTTGTCCATGTTGTCATTTTAACACGAAGGGGATTATGTTCAAGGGGGTTTTGTCCGGATACCACTGGACAGAACACTTTGTAAAACATGACAGTTTGTGATGGTGAAATAATAATAATATAGAAATAGGTTTCTAGACACCATTTGAATTGATTAAAATGAAATTCAATTAGTAACCAAAAGCTACTATTTGCAATGCTAATTAGTTGTTAATGTTATATTATATTATTTTTTTACCAAATCCTGATTTTTTCAGATGATTGATTCACAATTGCATCAGATATATGGTGCATTGTTTTTAATCTGTTACATCACTTTCTGTGCATACCTAAGAAGGACCTTTAACCCTTACACTGCTGAATTAAATTTTGACGTCAGCTGTTTATTTTTTATTTTCGATTTTTCTCCCAAAACATGATTTGACAGCAGTTTAAAAATGATTCTAAAGTGCCGTCAAACCATGTTTTTATTGAGAAAGAAGGCAAAATATAAAGCAACAGCAGACAACAATTTTCGTGCTTGGCAGTCTAAGGGTTAAATACTGGTATATATATCACAGTGTATTGTTGCAACAATCATACACAATATAAGTGTCACATGCAAAACATGGACTGGTTATGTAGATATACATAATTCACAACTCATGGAAACAGACAACACCGTCATATGACTCACCAGTAACTGCTGATTTGTATTTAAAACAAAAGCAACATTTTCAAGCAGCAGTTCATAGAAAAGTACGGTGAAATAAAAGTTTGCTCCCAATGACATCCAAGTTAACTCTTTGCATGCTGGGAAATTTGTGGGCTATAAATAGTTAAAAAACACCAGATGACAATTCATTATATTTTCTTTTATTTCTCCTTATAAATGTCATGAATATGTCTTGGAATTTCATTAGAATTGTGTCCGGAGGACACAATTCTAATGAAATTTCAAGACATATTCTAATGAAATTTCAAGACATATTTATATAAGACATATTTACAGAGAGAAATAAAACATATACTCAGAATTCGTTTGGCGGATATTTCACCGCTAGCATGCAAAGAGTTAAACAAGGTCATTGGAAGAAGTACGGCTTTATAAATGAAGGACCCAGATCGGGGGGGTCAGTCCCAGAATGGGGATCAATCCCAGAATGGGGGCGAATCCCAGAAAGGGGGACAAAAACGTGACGTCAATCCCAGAAAATTGTCGGAAAATAACGGAAAATTTGACACATGGGACATTTACAAGATATGATCGTCATGGAAACAGGAAAGGCATACTTTTAATTCACTTCATTGCTAAACACTTAAAGGTAGGTAATGTATGTTTGACCTAGATGACAACCCCGACGTCTGCACTAATTGCTGCCATTTTTTTATCTGGACGCATACGTCCAGGGTGTGACGTTACGTCACTAACCCCCGTTCTGGGGATTAGCCCCCATTCTTGTATTTGGCCCCTGTTCTGGCGCTGACCCCCGAGTCTTACATATATATTTTTATCCTTGAACACTGATACACATTTTACTAGGCTTTACAAGGTTCAAAATACACAATTTGTTATCCTCAAAAGAAGAAAATTGAAGAACCCATATTCTGAATGCTATGATTTTTAACCATTAGAATGTCGCACAAAAATTGCCGTCTGCTGTTTTATTATATTTTGTCTTCTTTCTCAATGAAAACATGGTTTGACAGCACTTTAGAATAATTTCTAAAGTGCTGTCAAACTACGTTGTGGTTAGTAAAAGGAAAATAAACAGCAAATGAATTCAACATTATAAAGGTTAAAGTAATCTTGAACTTGTTTAACCCGTACACGGCTGCCTATGTCGTATTTTCCATTCTTCTCACCAAAAACATTGTTTGACAGCACTTTAGAATCATTTCCGTTGGAAATGATTCTAAAATGCTGTCAAACCATGTTTTTATTGAGAAAGAAGACAATAGATAAAACATCAGCAGACGACAATTTTCGTTCCAAGCATTCTAAGAGTTAACACTTCATACAGTGTGTGGCATAATTTTGCGCCACAAACTGGGAAAGGGGAGATAACAGCATTTGCCAGAACTATTGTGGACCTTGGTCCTCTTGCACAGTAACGCAGTCGGATTAAAATGATTTTTTTTGCTGATGATAGAAAGACTACTTCAGACACTGAATGATGATCAGAGTAGTGGTAGATTCAATACAAACAGGCGGATGGATGAATGATCTGACAGAAAGATGAAAACTATATAGCACTTGTCATATTACATATTCCGGGGGTATAAATGTTAACATCTTTGCCACATAAAATTTGTTATTATCCCCTCGCTGATAGTCAGGAGGGAATATAGCGTTAGTCCATATACGTACGTACGTTAGTAACACCTTTCATTTTTCAATAACTCATGAACCGCTTCACAGATTTTGATAGTATTTGACCACAATGTGTGTCTAGGGACGGTGCTTTGTTTTCCATACGACCCACGTCTGACCACAGGCGATTGAAGTAGCCTTTCCACATCCTATATATATATATACTATTATATACGTAGTATAGTCGGACCAGATGGATTTATCTAAAGGGGTTATTTGGGTGGGGAGTTCAATCGCCTGTGGTCTGACCGCCCACGGTCAAGGTCACTGACGACTTAAGTTCACCTTGTTTGTAAGGCAAAAATATTAATTTTTCTTTTTCTTTTTTTCAATAACTCATCAACCGCTTCACTGATTTTGATAATATTTGGCTACAATGTGTGTCTAGGGATACTGCTGTGTTTTGCATATGACCCACGTCAGACCTCCCAAGGTCAAGGTCACTGAGGATTTTTTTTATTAAGGCTGCCAGCGAGGGGATTAGCTTCGTTTAACGATGCCAGTTCTTGTTCCTTCCTAGAAACTATAACAAGCAGCTCATTCATTATAATTCCACTGAACACAATATGTGGCTGTGACTGGAGAAATGGGACTTATTGGTTTTGCGAGCAGTGTAGATCCAGATCAGCCTGTACATCCGCACAGTCTGATCAGGATCTGCACTGTTCAAAATTTTATCAATGAAACGCACATCATGCTTCTAACAAGCAAACACCGTCATATGACTCACCTGGGGGCCTTTTCACTAAACTTCTTACGACTAAAATGTTCGTAAGTGCAAAATTATGATAGTCTGTAATTTTCACTTTAACGATGTTATCTTGTAAACAATGATTGGATTTACATTTATTGAGCATAGGCTGCATATGCAGCCTATGCTCAATAAATGTAAATCCATCAATTGAAATTTCCAGACGATCCTAAATTTGCACATACGAACATTTTAGTCGTAAGAAGTTTAGTGAAACGGGCCCCAGTAACTGCAGATTTGTATTTCAACCAAAAGCAACATTTTCAAGCAGCACATCATATAGATCACTACCAGGTTACACAAGTGTGCTATTTGATCAGGAGCTACATTGGTCATAAAACCCATAAGCCCTATTTCTCCAGTCACAGCCACACATGAACGAAGTATAACGTACCTCATCATCTCCACCTTTTCCTTTTCTTGCCTTTTTTCCCTTTTTTGTCTTTCTTGCCCTTCTTGTCCTTTTTCCCCTTCTTTCCTTTCTTATCTTTTTTGCCTTTCTTCCCAGTTTCCTGAAAAATGGATATTAAGTTGCTTATCCCTTAAACAGTGGGAAACAAATACAGTTGAACCTCTCTAAACCGGACACCCTGGGAGCTCCCCAGGGTGTTCGATTTAGAGAGGTTTCACTGTAAAACATGCAGATGACTACTTCAAGACATGCGTGAGTGGTTTGTAATCATGAACAGACATTAACATCGAAGATAAAGGGCAATGAACACTACCAAAAGTAAGCACATCTAACTTGTATCTGTGTCCGGTTAAGAATGGTTCCACTGTACTGTTGTATGATGTTTTTCGTATTTCTTTAGAGAGACACGTTTTGGCAGCACATGAGAATCGTCAATTCTCATGAGCTGTCAAAACAAATTGTCAAGACCAATTTCTTAACCGGACCCACAAACTCACAACAAGGTCTTACGTTATGCCACTTAGGGGGGATATCCATTATTTCAAACAAAGGAATGATGCGCTAAGAAACAATAGGCTTACTGTCTGTTTCACGAAAGCTGCCCAAATTTTACGGCTATATAGACAATTCAAAAATAATATTTTTTTCGATAATATTAAATTAAAGGAAAATTTAAGAATCAGCCTTCTTTTTATTTCGTGTAATTTGGTCAAATATTGATTTTATTGCGAAAACAAAATTTCCCCATGTTAAATCCCCATAGACATCTTCACGGAGTGAAGATGTCTATGGGGATTTAACATGGGGAAATCTTTTTGAATTTTAGAAATACTGGACCGATTTTTAAAATTTAACTTTTGTTTTCTTAGTTAGATCATATCCAAGCTATCTAGTCAGGTTTCGGAGTCAATTTCCAAAAAATTTCATTTTTTGACTCTTCCCACACTTCCTTACCACTTTTTCCCCCATGTTAAATTCCCATAGACAAATCAATTTTTCGTAATAAAACCAATATTTGACCGAATTTAACGAAATAAAAAGAAGGCTCATTCTTAAATTTTCTTTTAATTTAATACTATCGAAAAAAATATTGTTTTTGAATTGTTTATATGGCCGTAAAATTTGGGCAGCTATCGTGAAACAGACTATAGGAATAAGTTCATTGCCATCGCCTCCAACCCCTAACACAGAATGTGTGCATGGACTATATATACGTCCCTTAGGTGGTACATCCATTGTTTTCAAACAAAGATACAATAATCTTATTACAGAATAAGTGGCATTGTTTTCTTTTGTCTTAGGCCACACCTACCACCCAAGACCCTGATCATGTGCCCGGACAAACACACGGATGGACACACAGGCCAGACACTATATGCCTCCTGAATCTACCAAGACTGGGGGAATAACAGGGCTCCAGATAAGGAATTAGTAATTGAGTTATGTCACTCCATCATTTCTGAAGCAATTGGGTATTTCGAAATTTTAATTGGGTAAAATAAAATCACACTACTGTTTACACATCAATAGACAGCAATTATTGAATAGTTTGCTTCAAAATGAAAACAGGTTTGGCATTTCATTAGAATTGTCTCCATGGAGACCATTCTAATCGAGACAATTCTAATGAAATACCAAGATGTGTTTTCACAGAAAATCAGAAAAAATATGCTATATTTGTGGTCTGTTTATGGTTTTCTGCGGCATGATAAAGGTACCACAATTTTTGTATTGCTTTTTGATACTCGCTACCTCAGATTTCAATTCGGTTTTTGGCAATTTTAATTTGGTATTTAAGCAAATACGCAGCTTATCTGGAGCTCTGGGCATAAGAATGGAATATAAACAAGAAAATGAAGCCTATCAGCAAACCAATGCCCCCAGCTGCAGATTGGAGAAAATCAGGAAAACTCCTTAACTGGATCCACAGACACACAGTCCAAACAATATATGCCTCCCGGGGCATGAAAAAAACTGCAGAACATTTAAGAATTTTAAACTTGTTAAGCCTTTCATATATGTATCTGAAAATAACTATTCAAAGTTAATTCGGGCAGATGTAATAAAGCATATTCCGTAACTGTTTGAAGAATCTGGATGCTTCTGACAAACAATCATTATTAACCCTTAGACCGCTACTCACATCAATTGTCGTCTGCTGTTGCTTTTATATCTCGCCTTATTTCTCAATAAAAACATGTTTGACAGAACTTCAGAATCATTTCTGAAGTGCTGTCAAAGCATGTTGTAAATTATTCTAAAGTGCTGTCAAAGCATGTCTTTGATGATAAAAATTGAAAATAGAAAATTAAGATAGCGGTCTAAGGGTTAAGGTGCAACGGTGTGCCATTTGATTGCAGGCTACACTTGTCACAAATGCCATAAGCCCCATTTCTTCAGTCACAGCCACATATATGCAAGGCATTATTATCTGTAGCATATTTCACCAACATTGCAAAGTATACTTCTCTAGCAAAGTACACTTTGAGGGAGAAATTTTCAATTTTAGGATAAATTTATTAATGTTTATTATACTGATTTATTACATTATCACAGCCATTTTGGCTGTGATAATGTAATAAATTCAGTATAATAATTCTGCATAATTTTAATCGTCAAATATATGCAGTCGTTAGTTCTATATGAAATAATGCATTTCAGGATAAATAAATGATTACGCCCTCAAAGTATACTTTGCTGGAAACGCTCCAGTTAAGATGCATAATTTGACCAAATATTCAAGGTATTTTTCTTAGTTCTTCACCAAAAATGGCAAGTTGGGAGTTCTTTAGAATCGTCTCAATGAGACGATTCTAAAGCACTCCCAACTTGCCATTTTTGGTGAAGAAATAACAAGATTCCCCCAAAAGTTTATCAAATTACGCACCTTAAATTGAGCTCTAAGTATACCTTGCAATGTTGGTGAAATCGGCTACAGATACATGTACTTGAAGGTCAAGAAGATCAATAATATTTAGTATAGAATTTTCCCTAGCAACCGTCTGGGACATTTTGACACTTCAAATTTAAATTTGTCTCTTGGAATTGGTAGTACAAGGGTCGATTTTGTGATGCAAAACATATTTAAACAGAGCTCCAGATAAACTGCGTATTTGCGTAAATACCCAATTAAAATTGCCAAAAACCCAATTTATATCAGAAGTAGCGAGTATCAAAAAGAATAACAAATTTGTGGTACCTTTATCATGCTACAGAAAACAATAAACAGACAACAAATATAGCATATTTTTCTTATTTTCCATGAAAACACATCTTGGTATTTCATTAGTATTGTCTCCAAGGAGACAATTCTAATGAAATGCCAAGACATGTTTTCATTTCGAAGCAAACTATTCAATAATTGCTGTTTGTTGATGTGTAAACAGTAGTGTGATTTTATTTTACCCAATTATAATATTGACTCAATTGCTTCAGATATGATGGAGTGAAAATACTCAATTACTATCTGGAGCCCTGTTTAAACATATAAAATTTGTAATTCGCACTTAAAATTTCGTCATGATCGGCCATTTTGACCATTGAACTTTGAAGGCTGTTGAAAACCCTGTAAGTGTGCATCCTGATCACGACATATTATAAAATTCCTTACCAGATTATGAATATGACAACTGACAAACATGCATTGTATAGACATTGGTAGACAGAATGAAATTGTAGACTGGGCTGAGACATGATATCGACTGGGGAATGCAATTAAAATGTCATAATTCCAGCACAAAAATATTTACACAATTCCCTAACATTTGATTGGCCCGTAGCAAGTCTCTGTCCAAAATTTATATCCCAGTTACTCCCACGCCAAACTATTTTCCGTAACCGTGAGGCGCAGTTAAAATAATTCTTAAGAAAACGGAAAATAAACACATTTTCTTGATGAATTTATTTCAAATGCTGGAATTATAAGGAATGAATGGCATTTTTGTGGAATTTATCGGGGATATAAACTTGGAAAAGTCGCGGGAATACTGGACGAGGCCTTCCGGCCTTCGTCCAGTATTCCCGCGACTTTTCCAAGTCTAAATCCCGATAAATTCCACAAAAGGCAATTCATTCCTATAACAATAAAACTAAAACTAACAGAAATCATGAGACAGACTGACCGTGGACTGGTGAACAACAAGCGTGAGGATCACACAATGTTACGACAAAATTGACACAATGTCGGGCCATAACAAGTGAACGTATGCATTAGGAAACAACATATACATCATGTGTCTTGCTAGCATCGCAAACAACATCATACATACCAAACATTGTGCAGATTTATTTCAAATTTACCACATGACATTTGTACAATACTACATGCACAATGGGATTCCATTAATCACAAGAATATGTCCCATCACTGTGGCGACTGAATCATGAATAGACACATGGTTTGATTTGATTTAATGGTGTTTAATGGCCTGTAAACAACTACGGCCATTTTAGGCCGGGTTAACGGGGTCGAATCCCATACTTCACCTGTTTCAAGTCAAATGCTGATTCAGTAAAGTTATAGAAGAATAGAGAAGCGCGTATGCATCTACTGAACTGGAAATTTCAACTGTGTTGGGTGGGGATTGAAATGATGATAAACATGCACATGAAGTTTCCAGTGAATCGCTCACACGGTAAAAAAGTTATTGTAAAATGGAAAACATGACAGACCGACTGATGGATGGTCAGATGCACGACTTGCATTCCAATATCCCAGGACAAAAATTTGAAGAAAAAAAGTTGTTGCCAGCCGCATTTACAAGCATCAACATTAATGCCTGTAGTGATGTAACTATTAAATATTGTAATGTACAATTTTCCAACACGAAGAATTCTTCTGGTAAGACAGTAAACAGGTACTGTAATAACCCTAAAAATCCGCACACCATTTAAACACAACATCTATCCAAATATATAGCCGTAAAATTTGGGCAGCTTTCGTGAAACAGACAGTAGGTATTGTGATAAACAAGTGTAACAGTCGCCGCGAAAGTCGTTGGTCCGTCGGACATGTCCGTTAAAATTGCCGCCGGTCCACGGTAAACCGGAAGTCGCCGGACCGAATGTGCGACTATAATTTAATTTTTTTTTACTTGTCTAATCTAAGCTTCAATGAAATCAACTTCCTTTAGTATGCGCTTCTGGTGCTAGCTAGCTTTTCTTATATGACTGATATATTTAAAAAGCTAAAAACAGAAAAAAATCAAATTAATTTTGTGTGATATTGAAGAGCTATTATAGCTATTAAATATCACACAAAATCAATGTTATTTTTTATAAAAAAAAATCAGTCTGGTAAATTCTTGTCCAGTCTGGTAAATTTTCAAGTTTACCAGACCGAATGTCCTAATTTTGGTATTGAGTACAATCAAACAAGTCGTAAATATTATAGCATTTCTTGGTGTGACAAACAATATATTAATGTGTGTTTCCCAGAATAAATTGTGTCCGAATATGTATTACGGTGGTTCACCATGTGACAGGAGTGGCACCATGTGACCGGATTACAACAACAACAACACCAACAATACCTCGTCATCCTCGTCCCAGGACTCGTAACTCCCGGAGAAGTCAGAGTCCGAGTCCTTCACTCGCTCAAACCGGTAAAACTGTGGCTTCAGTAACAAAATCACTACTTATTTAAACAGCTAATAACGACTAACAAATACAGTTTTCTAAAACATCCTTTCCTTAATTATCCAGTGGCCTACCAGGGGGCCGTTTCATTAAAATTTGTACGACTAAAAGGTTCTTAAGTACACACTTGTGATAGTCTGTAAATTTCACATCAATAACGTTTCTTGTGAACAATTATTGGATTTACATTTATTGAGCATAGGCTGCATATGCAGCCTATGCTCAATAAATGTAAATCCATCAATTGAAATTTCCAGACGATCCCAAATTTGCACTTGCGAACATTTCAGTCGTACAAATTTTAGTGAAATGGGCCCCTGTTCCAAACCAAATAACTGACAAAATATATTTTATCATGGCTTTGTAATTTCATTATTTACGAATTTCCGTATCACACCAATGTTTTCATTCATACCCTAATGTCAACAAATAACGATAATTTTGCATGTGGTCTAAAGTTTTTATCAACTTACTATGCCATCTGTGGAAAATCAATATCAGAGGAAAACTGAGATGAAATGAATTTCCAGCGACAGCCACATATATATTTAAAATGTATCTACAACTCCAAATTTTGCTGAAAATACATTATATTATGAAACTTTAATATACACATAAAGTAAACTGTAATCTTTACAGAAAATTAACAGCAATATCTTAGACATACCTTCCCAGCAAGCTCTTCCTCCAGCTCGGCGGGGTCCTTCTGTTTAAAGATGGTCGCTGAACCGCCGTCGTCCTCGTCCGGGAATTCTGGGAACTTGCCCGTAGCATCTCTGCAAGCAAACAGTTGGGAAAACTAGTACATGTAACTAATGGAATGTTGGCATGACATAACACATCACAGGCGTTTAGAAGGTAATAGTGGTTTTATATTACAGTCTTACCATTGAAATACAGACAATGTTTGTAATTCGTGTTGGCCATATTGTATCAGGATCAACTTTATTGTTCATATTTTCTTATCATATTCAACAAATTGACCATTGCAGCCATTACATTTTCAGGGAAAATTACAAATATTTATCCTTTGAACATGAAAGCCCGCTACAGCTGTTTATGTAAACAGTGAGTGCAGATCCAGATGAGCCAGCTCGTAACGAGCCGTCTCATCAGGATCTGCACTTTTTGAAAGTAATTTTCATATTTTTGAGAACAAAAAATACCCCCTTTTCATAAATGGACTAGTCTGAAAACCATTTTGTGACGATTGGATTGGTTGCAAAATTAACATATCAAAATCCATTCCAGTTACCTAGGGGTGAAAGGGTTAATGCAGGTGCATGGACACCCAGATATCATTGTGAAAATGTATACCAACAGACACTAGCATGGTACACTGTATTCTTATAAGCAGGAAACATTTTATTCTACAGAATGGGCAAATATAATGTGGCTTTCGTTGAAAATATTTCAGATTTACATTGTGCTATTACACGGACTGATATCATCCAGTGACATTAATCGACCAATGAAATGTCAGAGAATGCAGTTTTTGGATTCGCATTGCCCATGGTACATTGTACAATGGTCAGATATAGAATTTTCTATCAGCGTGTATCTATAAATGTGCAGATACTGTCCGTTTCACAAAAGTTAAATTTTGAAAATCTTTTCACTATTTCTGAAGTTAGAAAAATCCCCATGGACATGTAGAAATTGTTTTTTTCGCAATAAACACAATATTGGACCAAATTTCATGAAATAAAAGGCTCATTCTTAAATTTGGCTAAAATTTAATATTATCGAAAAAACAAAACAATTGTCTTTGTATTGTTTATATAGCCGTAAAAATGGGCAGGTGTCGTGAAACAGACAGTAGGTAGCTAAAAGCAACACTAGACTGACCTGCACTCGATGAACCACTGGCGTATCTGGTCCATCATCGTTTCCTTGATATCGGGTCCCTCCGTCTCGCGAATCTTGTCCTTGATGGTGACGAGCGCCTGCTGGTACTCGTTCTCGTGCATCTTCTGGGTGATCCGTCGCTGGGTCTTGTTCTTCATCGACAGTGCCTGGGGCGTGTTCTTCATGCTCGGGGGCTGTGGGGGCACGGCCTGCCACATATAGGTACACTTCAACACCACTGTAACGCTATTCAGAATAACACGATTTTCGATATAACATGTTGTGGCTGCCAAATACGCAGTTTTACTATTTGTCTGAAACATTTACTATGAATATAAGATGATTCACGTATGACATGATGGCTTTGCATGGACCCCAAACATAGTGCTATACAGGGTAACACAATATTATTGACACAGCATGCCTGTAGCCTATTTCACCAACATAGCAAAGCATACTTTTCTAGCAAAGTATACTTTGAGGGAGTAATCATTTATTTTTCCTGAAATCCATTATTTCATATAGAACTAACGACAGCATATATTTGATGATTAAAAGTATGCAGAATTGTTATACTGAATTTATTACATTATCACAGCCAAAATGGCTGTGATAATGTAATAAATTCAGTATAATAAAAATAAATAAATTTATCCTAAAATTTAAAATTTCTCCCTCAAAGTATACTTTGCTAGAAAAGTATACTTTGCAATGTTGATGAAATCGGCTAGTGGTGGGAGGGAGGTGGGGAACCTCCTATATATGTGGCTGTGACTGGAGAAATAGGGCTTATGATATAAGTGACCATTGTAGCTCCTCATCAAATAGAACATTTATGTAGCCTGGTAACGATCTATATTGCTTGTTAGAAGTATGATGGGTGTTTCATTCATGCAATGGCGAAAGGTGCAGATCCTGATCAGACTGTGCGGATGCACAGGCTAATCTGGATCTACACTTGTCGCACAACCCACAAGCTCTATTTCTTCGGTCACAGCCACACCTGGTGTTAAACGTAACGTACCATCCCAATGAAGACCATTTCATCCTCTCGCTCCTTTCTCGTCTTACGACGCTGGAAGAAACCCTTCCAGATCTGAAACAAATAACCACCACTGAGAAATATTAGTATTGCCATGACAACAAATTTTAGGGAAACAACATGTATGTTTGTTTGTTTGTTTGTTGGGGTTTAACGGCCTATCAACAGCTTAGGTCATTTAAGGCCGGGTCAATGGCATATATTCCATATACTAAATCCCATATATTACCTGTAATGTGACCATTCTTTCTATAGTAAACAATTAATAATATCACTTAGGTAAATTATCTTTTTTTACCCTTACAATGCTGATATTTTTATTTTATTTTCATTATTTCTTAATAAAAACATATCTGACAGGGCATGAGAATCCTGTTTTTGAGTGTAATTTAGGCGATAAATTGAAAAGTAACAAATCTAAATATAAGACTAGAACCTTCTTTCGTTTGGCTGTTCATTGGGATTACTGCATGGTCATATGACAAAATTCCATGAAGTGATAGATCTGTAGCTGATTTCACCAACATTGCAAAGTATACTTTTCTAGCAAAGCATACTTTGAGGGAGAAATTTTCAATTTAAGGATAAATTCATTAATTTTTATTATACTGAATTTATTACATTATCACAGCCAAAATGGCTGTGATAATGTAATAAATTCAGTATAATAATTCTGCATACTGTTAATCATCAAATACATGCAGTCGTTAGTTCTGTATGAAATAATGCATTTCAGGAAAAATAAATGATTTATCCCTCAAAGTATACTTTGCTAGAAAAGTATGCCGTACTTAGTTAACCCATTACACGGGATACACTTTTAGTAGTATGAACCTTTTGACAGAAAAATATCCCTATTTTCTTTATATCCTTTGGAAAGTATATGTTGTTACCACTTTCAGTAACCATGAGGCGCAGTTAAAATAATTCTTAAGACTAGAAATGTGGCCTGTCAGCACACGAATGCCCCCGCTGGCAGCCAAAGAAAACGAGGCATATTTGATTATAAGCCATTTACCCGAGCTTTAAGGTTTTGAACGCACCTTGACCCTGGGCTTAGTGGGGGCGGGACGAATGTGGATTTGTCACAGGGCGGCAGAGGACCATTGTAGCAATGCGTGTGTGAAATGTGAAGCAGATCCGAGCAAGGAAACACAAATTATAAGCCATTTAACTGAATGTTAATGTTTCAAACGCACCAAGTCTGTGACCTTGACCCTGTGCTTAGTGGGGGCAGGACAAATTTGGATTTGTCACGGGGCGGTAGAGGTAAATTCTAGGACATATTCATGAATTCATGATACTTACAAGAAGAAATAAAGGAAAATAGTATAGGAATGAATGGCCTTTTTGTGGAATTTATCGGGGTATAAACTTGGAAAAGTCGCGGGAATACTGGACGAAGGCCGGAAGGCCTCGTCCAGTATTCCCGCGTCTTTTCCATGTTTATATCCCCGATAAATTCCACAAAAAGGCCATTCATTACTTAGAATTCCAGCATTTGAAATAAATTCATCAAGAAAATGTGTTTATTTTCCGTTTTCTTAAAGAATTATTTTAACTGCGCCTCACGGTTACGCGGAAAGTAGTTCGGCGTGGGAGTTTACTGGGATATAAATTTTGGACAGAGACTTGCTACGGGCCAATCAAATGTTAGGGAATTGTGTAAATATTTTTGTGCTGGATTATAGTGAATTGTCGTCTGTTTTCCAGCATGCAAAGAGATTGTTGACATGATGTGCTTCATTGCATTTGCCATGTGACAATGAAATTCAATCACCAGGAGAACAGCAAAAACAGTCCAATTATTAAATGGCGAGCACAGACCTTCTGTATGCGAGTGGCGGCGATGTCGGGGTCGAGGGTTGGAGGCCCGCGTGTCTGAACCTGCCTCTCCCGCTCCTCCTGCTGCCGGATCTCGCGCATGAACTTGGCACGGAGCCGACCCTGGCGCGCACGCTCGTGGGTCTGGATCAGCCGGATCGCTTCATCGAACGACATCTTAACCTCCTCCTTCTGTAACACAGAATGAAGTAATATGTGACTGGAGAAACTATAATGATTATAAGGTTCGACAATGTCCAACCATTGGTAAATGTTTGCCGTGGCACGAGGAAACTGTTTGAACCCCCCCCCCCCTCCCAAGACCGTAGGCCGCGGGTTCAAACAGTTCCCGAGTGCCACGGCCAACGTTTACCCACGACTGGACATTTTCAAACGTTATTGTTACATTTCCTTTGGAAATATAGTGTAATTTGAGCATATAGATGCAGTACGTTCGGTACTTTGATAATCTGCTCCATTCAAACAGCTGATTTACACATACATATTCCGGGCAACAATACACGTCGCGTGATGCAGCCGCGCCTATTTCAAAATTTCAGTGAGACCGTTGTGAATTGTAGCATATTTCACCAACATTGCAAAGTATACTTTGAGGGAGTAATCATTTGTTTTTCCTGAAATGCATTATGTCATATAGAACCGATGACTGCATATATTTGATGATTGAAAGTATGCAGAATTATTATACTGAATTTATTACATTATCACAGCCAAAATGGCTGTGATAATGTAATAAATTCAGTATAATAACAAGAAACGAGGCAAAGCCACGAAGGCCAGGTTTTTTCCAAGCATAGACACTTGGATAACATAATTATTCCCACTTTTTGTAAACTAGATGGCCTGCATGTCGTGCCTTGGGGCGAGGCATGGACACTAAAAAAATAGATATAGTAGATGGAAAAACATTAACCAAAAAACTGTAACCGGACACACGGACGTACGGACGGACGGACGGACGTATGCCAAAATGCCGAATATATCGCGCTTTCCGCAAGCGGGCGCGACAATGATGATAAACACCCATGTGAAGTATCAAGGTAATGTGTGAAGCAGTTGCAGAGATATAGTACACGAAAAAACTTTAACAAAAAAATTCAAAGTAATTTGACCTTGACATTGGGCAGAGGGGCCGCACGGTTGGGGGGTAGAATGAAAATATGGATGATGATAAACACCCATGTGAAGTTTCAAGGTAATGGGCGAAGCAGTTGCAGAGATATAGTATAACAAAAAACTTTTAACCAAAAAACATTAACCAGACGTACGTTAAATGGTTAACGTTGAAAATGGCTAAGTCAATTACGTAGAAATAATAGGTGAAGGTAAAAAAAATGGTCACATGTTGGATAGTTGTATGTGGTGGGCACCCCTTGGTTGTGAAGCTGTGAAAGTTTGGTGGTCCTAGGTGGTACAGTACCAAAGAAATGGACTTAAACACGAAAAGTTAACATTGTAAACGCGAAAAGTTAACATGAAAATGGCTAAGTCGACTGCGCGGACAAAATGGGTGAAGTTAAAAAAATGTTAACATGTTGGATAGTGATATGTGGTGGGCACCCCTTGATTATGACGCTGTGAAAGTTTGGTGGTCCTAGGTGGTACAGTAACAAAGAAATGGACTCAAACACGAAAACTTAACATTGATTGTGGACGCCGCCCGCCCGCCCGATTGGTTTTCGCCAATCCAATAGCCTGGGGTTTTTTTTCAAAAAAAAAAACCTGGCTAAAAATTAATAAATTTATCCTAAAATTGAAAATTTCTCCCTCAAAGTATACTTTGCTAGTAAAATATACTTTGCAATGTTGATGAAATCGGCTACAGGTCGGGTGACTTATTGGCACGGAATGAGCATTGTCTGCAGCCTTGGTCAAACAGCACGTGCTGTATGTTTGAACATGGCTGTGAGCAGTGTCGAACAACAGCAGTCATGTAAGAATATGTGATCATAGAATATGGATGCCCGGACATATTCTTACATGACTGCCGCTTTGATAATAAAGAAGCTCAAACAAAAACTTTACCCGAAGTAAATAACTATGTAAATATTACAATTGTAGGTCAAGGTCACACAAAGGTCATTTGATTCACAGTGGTTTGCGGTGCACATCATTGGCTCAAGATAATGTGCAAGTATGGTTGCTGTAGGCATAATATTATTGAAGATACACGCTCAAATAAAAACTTCAACCAAGGGAAACAAGAATTCCGCCACGGAAGCGGAGTCGCGCCTGCCGAGGCATTTGACCGTGAACATTACAAGTAAATAAATGACCTTGACCTTGATAATTTGGATGTGGGGGTGTGCGTAATGAAGCATCATCCCTAGACAAACATTGATCAAATATTATCAAAGTGTAGCAAGGGGTTAAAGAGATATTGTGAAAAAACAAAAACTTTAACGCATTTGCCTTACAAAAAAACCTGACGCGGACGACGCTGACGACGCGGACGACGCGGCGGAAAAAGAGCCGACTATAGTCGCACCTCTGCTAAAGCAGGCGCGACAATAACTACGTAAATATTGCAATTGTATGTCAAGGTCACACAAAGGTCATTTGATTCACAGTGGTTTGCGGTGCACATCACTGGCTCAATATAATGTGGAAGAATGGTTGCTGTAGGCCTAATATTATTGAAGATACACGCTCAAATAAAAACTTCAACCAAGGGAAATAACTACGTAAATATTGCAATTGTATGTCAAGGTCACACAAAGGTCATTTGATTCACATCACTGGCTCAAGATAGTGTGCAAGTATGATGGCTGTATGCCTAATACTATTGAAATACTATCTCAAACTAAAACTTTAATCGTGTGACGGACGGGACGGACAGACAAGGGTAACACTAAAAGCCCCCTTCACTATCGTGGTGGGATATAAAAAGTGAAAGGGTTTAACATCCCAGCAACAGCTAAGGTGATAGGGACGTGTCCCCGGTCTCATCCGATGGACCAGTGGAATGAAAATACTACAAATGTATCTTTTTTTCCTAGAACTAAAATTGAACTCACTACCTCCAATATTGAAGTCCAGTGCTCTACCTCTTGGCCACACAGACAAATTTATGCAGTCACATTTGTTGATAATCATGGACAACCAAACAGCAATAATTCCAGCACAAAAATATTTACACAATTCCCTAACATTTGATTGGCCCGTAGCAAGTCTCTGTCCAAAATTTATATCCCAGTAAACTCCCACGCAGAACTACTTTCCGTAACTGTGGGGCGCAGTTAAAATAATTCTTAAGAAAACGGAAAATAAACACATTTTCTTGATGAATTTATTTCAAATGCTGGAATTATAAGGAATGAATGGCCTTTTTGTGGAATTTATCTGGGATATAAACTTGGAAAAGTCACGGGAATACTGGACGAGGCCTTCCGGCCTTTGTCCAGTATTCCCGCGACTTTTCCAAGTTTATACCCAGATAAATTCCACAAAAAGGCCATTCATTCCTATAATCACTGAAGAAACACCAGAATACCCATTAACCCTTTCAATACCACAGGCCTGTATAATGGTATTGGCAAAACGTGTAGATCCAGATGAGCCGGCTCGTGACAAGCCGTCTCATTAAGATCTGCACTTTTTGCAAGTAATTTTCATATTTTTGAGAACAGAAACAGCCCATCATAAATGGACTAGTCTGAAAATCATTTTGTGATGGTTGGATTGGTTGCACAATTAACATATGATAATCCATTCCAGTTACATAGGGTGAAAGAATTTATATACTCGGCCTCTACCAATCAAACCTCCAGATGATATTGAAGCACATACTCCAAATACTCCAAATGATTTATAACCACAGACCAGTAGCCGATGTCACCAACATTGCAAATAGCCTATTTCACCAACATTGCAAATAGCCTATTTCACCAACATTGCAAAGTATACTTATCTAGCAAAGTATACTTTGAGGGAGAAATTTTCAATTTTAGGATAAATATATTAATTTTTATTATACTGAATTTATTACATTATCACAGCCATTTTGGCCGTGATAATGTAATAAATTCAGTATAATAATCCTGCATACTTTTAATCATCAAATATATGCAGTCGTTAGTTCTATATGAAATAATGCATTTTGGGAAAAATAAATGATTACTCCCTCAAAGTATACTTTGCTATATAAGTATACTTTGCAATGTTGAGGAAATCGGCTACAGGATACTATTTACAAGCATCATAAAGTATCATTGGTTGGACGACGGCTCAAACTTGACCTACCAAATCTTTATCCTGAGGCCCAACTTTGGTTAGGATCTGCCCAAGGAGTTTTTCTCGCTCCTTCAGGGCCTCCATACGCTCGTTGATGAAGTATTTGGGAATCGGAATCTCAACATCATTCTGCAATAAATGAATCACATGAATTATAAGGAATAAATAATATTCTTGGAGAATTCATCGCAGTATAAACTTTTAAAAATCCAAGTATACTCACTGAAGGCTGGAAGGCCTTCATTCAGTATTGTTGGACTTTTCAAAGTTTATATATCCGTTAATGTCTTCAAAACTGTTGTTTATTCCTAAAAATTCCAACAAAATTCTATTTAAAGTTTTTAAAAGGAGTTTAAATCCAATTTTTCGAATCAAACAATCGTGCATTCGGTTTATAACGTTTTGCATCAAAATCAGCGATGTACAGTCAAATAGCAATATGTTGGATAATATAACGTCAAAGAAAAAGTGAAAATCAACAAATGTACAAAGTATTCCTCACCAATCCTGTGTTTTTAACATTCAAAATTTCAAATTTATACAAACTTTCAATAGTCCTGGGGGACATTTCACTAAACTTCGCACAACTAAAATGTTCGTAAGTGCAAATTTATGATCGTCTGGAAATTTCAATTGATGGATTTACATTTATTGAGCATAGGCTGCATATGCAGCCTATGCTCAATAAATGTAAATCCAATAATTGTTTGCAAGAAAACAATGTTAATGTGGAATTTACAGACTATCATAAGTTTGCACTTACAAACATTTTAGTCTTACGAAGTTTAGTGAAATGGGCCCCAGGAGTCTATTCATGTATAAACTATTGCCATATGCCCGGATGTGGCTACTCTCGGCCAATGAAAATGCTCAGAATCGTGTCAATCATTTGGAATTGGAATATTTTCAGAGTGTTGTGTTCTACCTTCCAAAAATATTTTATTGAAAGTAGTGGAATGGCAATCAGTAACTAAGAAATGATTTGTTTGGAGACATCTTTCTAACTCCTTGTAGGAATCTTGATGAGATAGCATACGGATGAGAAAAGGGACATTACTGCATTTGGATGAATATTTTCTATAAATGATGTCCAAAGTTGACACAATTTTCATAGTACATACGGAATTCTATTCCTCATTTTCTCTGATATTGTACCGGTAAATTCCGTAAATATATGTCCGACATGAGATATCGCACATCTTTTTAGGTACAAAATTACATGGCTTGTCTCGAACTTAAGATCAATTCATTGACTCACAAATACCCTTGTGACCATATTGTTTTGTTCAATAAGTTTTTACAATCATTCGACAATAGGGCTATAAATGTGGCTGTGACTGGAGAAATGGGGCTTATGGGATCTGCGACAAGTGTAGCTACTGGTCAAAGACATAGGCGTAGGAGCGTTTCAATTATTGGGGGGGCCAAGTTGGTAAAAGCAAATTTATTATTCCCCCCCCCCCCCCACTTTTAACAATATTGGGGGGGGCCAGGCCCCCCCATGTCCAACAATATTGTTATATCATCAATATTCGGGGTGGTGGGGGGCAGGCCTCCCACTTATTATCCCGATTAGATCGGGGCCCCAACTTACTTGTGCGCAATGCACAACATTTCAGAGCCAAATCTCCAAAACCAGGTGTGCGAAGGTGGTCGTTCTTGTGCGTGACACACATTTGAGTTGATATGTATGCAAGGGTGAAGTTTTGTTAAAATATTCCATATGGTTGCAACAATTTATTGCAGTGCCGTAGCCACGTTGAGGCCAGACGAGGCCATGGCCTCGTCCGTTTTTTCACGATTATTTTATTTATTTTTTTTTATTCCAATATAGCAAAAATGGGAGTCATAGTATGTGCTCAGACTTTGCTGAGAATGCAGGAAATGGCGTTTCAGACCACTTTGATTTCAAAATTTTCAGGGTGGGCATGCCCCCGGACCCGCCTAGCAAACTCGGGCCCTTCGGGCCCTCCACACTTCCACCCCCAATAATTATCGTCTTCCGCCGCTTATGTTGGCCTCGGCTATTTCGAACCTCTGGCTACGGCACTGTATTGTGTGGATACATCAACGTTTACTGATGGATGAACGGGGCGGTTTTAGCCCCCACAGTTTCAACTGATTACTTACAACATGCGGCTGGCTAACTTCAGACTTGTTCTTGTAGAAACAAATCGCGGCCACAGGGCTACTAAAATAATTCCATTGTATTCAATCTGTATAGATAGAGTACATGAATACATGAATTCATGAATACATGAATTCAAGTGGGTGGGGGATATTCAACATTGCCTGTGATCGCGGCCACCAAACTTATTGTTGTTGTTGTTGTTGTATTCCAAAGTTCCGCCGCTTATTTTTCGGCGCACCCCTTCAAGCCACAAGACAGGAAGGGTGACTTGACATTTTATAAATGGTCCAGCGTCGCGCTGCACGCTGGACACTCAATGACTACTCCACCTACTCCAGTGTCTCAGATATGCTAGAGGGACTGGGATGGCGCAGCCTTGAACAGCGCAGATCAGACGCCCAACTCTGCCTGTTCCACAAAATTGTACATGGTAATGTCGCTGCGCCTCTCCCACACTATTTCGAAACTACAAATAGAGTCTCACGATATTGCCATTCAATGACCTTTAAACAAATTCATACTTCCAAAGATTATTACAAATTCTCATTTTCCCCTTCTTGGCGGTTGTGCAATGGAATGCCCTGCCCTTGGATGTTGCTAACTTGAAGACCTTGACCAGTTCAGGTCAAGGATTGGCAACCTCCAACACCTTAAACCTTAAATATGCTGTAAATTGTTTTTAACCTTCTTTTACCTACTTTGACTATTTTAACTCTTAAACCTATACTATTCCTATTACCTTACTTTACTGTGTCTTTTATATTATTTTTCTGTTCGTCCGTACGCGCAACTGCTAGTAATCCTCTCGCGGGGTCAAGCAAAATATAGAGATAGATAGATAGATAAGTTCTGTCTGTATTAACGAACATGATTGAAAGCGGTGAAGCCGGGATAAAACTCGTATAATTGATGAACAAAAAGAATAAGGTCTACACAGGAAATTTCATCCACCAATTATTGGTGGGGCCAAAGCATATTCTGGCCCCCCACTCCAAATATTGGTGGGGGGGGGGGGGGCGGTCTACCCGCCCACCCCCCTGCCCCCCCCGGCTCCTACGCCACTGAAAGAGCACTCTCCTGTAGCCTGAAAACGATATACAATGTATATAGTGGTTTGAAAAATGACCGTCGATTTGTTGATGGAATGACAAACATTGTAGATCCAGATCAGCCTGTGCATCCACATTGAACACAGTCTGAACAGTGTAGATCCTGATCAGACTGTGCGGATCTTCACTGGTTGCAAAAAACAACAACGTAAGTCCCATTTCTCCAGTCACAGCCACTGATAAGCAGATCTTACATTGTTCATGTAGCTTCATTACAGTCGAGTCTCTGTAGCCAAATACACTGTGTGCTTTAGCCGATTTCATCAACATTGCAAAGTATTCTTTTCTAGCAAAGTATACTTTGAGGGAGTAATCATTACTTTTTCCTGAAATGCATTATTTCATATAGAACTAACCACTGTATATATTTGATGATTAAAAGTAGGCAGAATTATTATACTGAATTGATTACATTATCACAGCCAAAATGGCTGTGATAATGTAATAAATTCAGTATAATAAAAATTAATAAATTTATCCTAAAATTGAAAATTTCTCCCTCAAAGTATACTTTGCTAGAAAAGTATACTTTGCAATGTTGGTGAAATAGGCTACTGGTCGCAAAACCCATAAACCTCATTTCTCCAGTCACATCCACGTATACAGTGACACACATGTCGCCACACCCAACTTACCGGCGTCAGCTTAAGATCAGAGAGAACATCATCAAAGTAATGATACTCTGAGAACTCCAGGTTGACCATCTCGTGTTTGAGTTCCAGGATTCTGCCCATGGTACCGTCCAGCACGTGCCGCAGGACCCGTCGTTTCTGGGGATGCACGATCTGGTCATACGACTGCTCCAGCTTGCGGAATATCTGGATGTACTTGATGTACATTGTCGCCAGCAGCTGGAATGCTGCCAGTCGGTCCTGGAAATAAAACGGACGCATATATGCATATGCGGAGATCGACATGCGCCATTTCCAGAAATTACACTTTCACCCGTAAATAACTAGCAAAGAGCGATTCATGATACATTTTCGATTGTCCTTTGGTCCCAATCCAAAAAAGTAATAGGATTAGTACTAATCGTACTACTTTTATAATGGTTTACCGGATTCAACTCTCACATACCAGGAAGCCAACAAAAATGTACATGAGGGTCAAACCAGTAGCCTATTTCACTAACATCGCAAAGTATGCTTTCCTAGCAAAGTATACTTTGAGGGAGCAATCATTGATTTTTCCGAAATGCATTATTTCATGCAGAACTAACGATTGCATATATTTGATGATTAAAACTATGCAGAATTATTATACTGAATTTATTACATTATCACAGCCAAAATTGGCTGTGATAATGTAATAAATTCAGTATAATAAAAATTAATAAATTGATCCTAAAATTGAAAATTTCTCCCTCAAAGTATACTTTGCTAGGAAAGTATACTTTGCAATGTTGATGAAATCGGCTACTGGAATATCAGGATTCCCTTAAGGATGAATCCCATTGTTAAATTTGCCCTTCACATACTTCACACCAATTGTTGCCCACTTTCTTCAGTGTGGATTTACAGTGATTGTAAATGCTGGTTTTACTGACTGTAGGGTTGAGTGTTAAACTGCTGTGGTATTTTAACATGAATGTCAAACTTTGATGGATAATTATTAAGTTTGGCTAATCACCATGTATCATCTTTAGTGAGAGTTCCTAATAAGCTGCATATTTACTCTAATATGCAATTTACAAGAGTTGTGAGAAGACAACGAAGAACGCCTGGTGGTGCTTTATGAGTTTCTGAAAATGCTAAGATCGTGACCTTAACCTTGAGGTTAGCGAGGGTCTGATGGTCATGGATTTGGCATGGCATGATAGAGAACCATTACAGAAAGGAATGTGTGAAATATCAAGAAGTGGGGTGAAAGTAAACAGAAATTATAAAAACAATTGTGATCTCAACCTTGGGAGTGGGGTATGAGTCGTAGAATGTTTCACAGCATGATAGAGAATCATTAGAGAAAGGAATGTGTGAAAAAGCAAGACGCTTGGTGAAAGGAAACATAAATAATAACAAATTTTACTCAACATTAAGTGTATGAATGCACTAAGATTGTGACCTTGCTTGATCTTGGGGGGGGGGGGGGGGGGGGGGGGGGGGGGGGGGGGGAAGGGGGGGGGGGGGGGAAGGGGGGGGGGTTGGGGGGGGGGGGTTTTATGACGGTCGTGGATTTGTCACAGCATGATAGAGAATTATTAAAGACAAATTTTTGAAGTCGGACGGAGAGACACTGACTATGGCGCAGGAGGTATTGCACAAGCATTGTCAATGAGGGCACATACCCGTTCTGGTTTCGGGGGCTCGACTGGCATTTCCTGCTGCAGCAGGTCGGTGAGGGCCGACTGTGCCTCCGTCCATTGTTTGTTGTATGTGCTGAAACAGTCAGTCTACATAGAGAATATGTAGGTTATTGTGAGGACCGACTGTGCCTCCATCCACTGTTTGTTGTACGCAGGGTTGGCCGGGAAATACCAGGGGCGGGAATTCCCGGCGGGAAATACTCCCCAAAGTGGGAAATACCGGGAAATACCGGGAAATATGAATTTAGATGTTATTATTTGATAATTAAAGTTATTTAAATTAAGTTTTAAGCTCAGTAATAGTTAATTAAACAATCAACAACTTAATAATTAGATATAGGGGTTAATTACAATGTATAGATCTGTTTCATTCCCAACTAGGGGTACTCATCAGGTGGAATATTTGGCAACCATGGCATTATATTTTGGTTGTATTATTTTTTTGTAAATTACTTTTTCATTTTTTAGGAAGCATACTGAGTGTCTGCTAAAATCAATTCACAAGGATAACGTCATCATGATCAGACTATGTTTAGACAACAGGCTGTTAATTGTCAACTTCTCCCTCGCTAATATTCGGTATCAAGAAATGAGAATAAATGATCTTAGCATGCATGATGTACATACACATAGTATCTTACAAGTCTTATATGACTGACAATGTACTGTTGTTTTATGCTTTGCATTTGTATTACTTATTTGCATTATTATTATGACATTTATTTAACGTGAAGACTATGGGCCACGATGGTACGTATAAGATACAGTACCTAAAATTGTTACAATTAGCCAAAATCCTACTAACGTCTACTTATTTGCATGTACATGTACATTGATGAGACTTTAATATACTTTAATAAACTATATCAGACTATGACAACAGGCTGTTAATTGTCAGCCTTCTCTCACACCTTTTGTGTCATACTGTATAATAAGAACCCAGGTGGTCTGTATATGGTCATGTCAAGTTGTAAAACAATTACACTTACACTGTACATGGATTTATCCCTGTTATCAACAATTCAACAGGGATTTTCTCAAAATTCCAAAAAGCAGCTTTTATTAGTGGCAGGTTACTATAGTAATGAGGGGTGTTCTCATATACAATAAAATAGACATTTGGCAAATACTACATAGACTTGTATATAGGGAAGAAAATTGTCTAGAAAATAATGATGTTTTTTTTCTCTAAATAAACTTATTATTTCTTTTTTTATTGCAGAATGTTTTACCTATAGGCTTATCAGTCTACACAGATATAAACCATAGTAGATATAGGGGAATATAGAGATTCATCTTGACATTTTGGAATGAAATAGACCACCAAGATTAATATTTCCCGGTATTTCCCAGTATTTCCCGGTATTTCCCAGTATTTCCCGGTATTTCCAGCCGTCCTGGGAAATACTCTTATTTCCCGGGAAATTGCCAACCCTGGTTGTACGAGCTGAAACAGTCAGTATACATAGAGAATAAGTAGGTTATTGTGAGGGCCGACTGTGCCTCCGTCCGCTGTTTGTTGTATGAGCTGAAACAGTCAGTCTACATAGAGAATATGTAGGTTATTGTGAGGGCCGACTGTGCCTCCGTCCGCTGATTGTTGGATGTGCTGAAACAGTCAGTCTACATAGAGAATACGTAGGTTATTGTGAGGGCCGACTATGCCTCCGTCCACTGTTTGTTAGATGTGCTGAAACAGTCAGTCTACATAGAGAATATGTAAGTTATTGTGAGGGCCGACTGTGCCTCCATCCACTGATTGTTGGATGTGCTGAAACAGTCAGTCCACATAGAGAATATGTAGGTTATTGTGAGGGCTGACTGTGCCTCCATCCATTGTTAAATATATGAGCTGAAACAGTCAGTCTACATAGAGATATATAGGTTATTGTGAGGGCTGACTGTGCCTCCGTCCATTGTTTGTTGTATCAGCTGAAACAGTCAGTCTACATAGAGAATACGTAGGTTATTGTGAGGGCTGACTGTGCCTCTGTCCATTGTTTGTTGTATGTGCTGAAACAGTCAGTCTACATAGAGAATATGTAGGTTATTGTGAGGGCTGACTGTGCCTCCGTACATTGTTTGTTTTATCAGCTGAAACAGTCAGTCTACATAGAAAATATGTAGGTTATTGTGAGGGCCGACTGTGCCTCCGTCCGCTGATTGTTGGATGTGCTGAAACAGTCAGTCTACATAGAGAATACGTAGGTTATTGTGAGGGCCGACTATGCCTCCGTCCACTGTTTGTTGGATGTGCTGAAACAGTCAGTCTACATAGAGAATATGTAAGTTATTGTGAGGGCCGACTGTGCCTCCATCCACTGATTGTTGGATGTGCTGAAACAGTCAGTCTACATAGAGAATATGTAGGTTATTGTGAGGGCTGACTGTGCCTCCATCCATTGTTAAATATATGAGCTGAAACAGTCAGTCTACATAGAGAATATATAGGTTATTGTGAGGGCTGACTGTGCCTCCGTCCATTGTTTGTTGTATCAGCTGAAACAGTCAGTATACATAGAGAATACGTAGGTTATTGTGAGGGCTGACTGTGCCTCTGTCCACTGTTTGTTGTATGTGCTGAAACAGTCAGTCTACATAGAGAATATGTAGGTTATTGTGAGGGCTGACTGTGCCTCCGTCCATTGTTTGTTTTATCAGCTGAAACAGTCAGTCTACATAGAGAATATGTAGGTTATTGTGAGGGCCGACTGTGCCTCCGTCCATTGTTTGTTGTATCAGCTGAAACAGTCAGTATACATAGAGAAAACGTAGGTTATTGTGAGGGCCGACTGTGCCTCCGTCCATTGTTTGTTGTATCAGCTGAAACAGTCAGTCTACATAGAGAATATGTAGGTTATTGTGAGGGCCGACTGTGCCTCCGTCCATTGTTTGTTGTATCAGCTGAAACAGTCAGTATACATAAGAGAAAACGTAGGTGATTGTGAGGGCCGACTGTGCCTCCGTCCATTGTTTGTTGTATCGGCTGAAAAAGTCAGTATACATAGAGAATATGTAGGTTATTGTGAGGGCCGACTGTGCCTCCGTCCATTGTTTGTTGTATCAGCTGAAACAGTCAGTCTACATAGAGAATATGTAGGTTATTGTGAGGGCCGACTGTGCCTCCATCCATTGTTAAATGTATGAGCTGAAACAGTCAGTCTACATAGAGAATATGTAGGTTATTGTGAGGGATGACTGTGCCTCCGTCCATTGTTTGTTGTATCAGCTGAAACAGTCAGTATACATAGAGAATACGTAGGTTATTGTGAGGGCTGACTGTGCCTCTGTCCACTGTTTGTTGTATGTGCTGAAACAGTCAGTCTACATAGAGAATATGTAGGTTATTGTGAGGGCTGACTGTGCCTCCAGCCATTGTTTGTTGTATCAGCTGAAACAGTCAGTCTACATAGAGAATATGTAGGTTATTGTGAGGGCCGACTGTGCCTCCGTCCATTGTTTGTTGTATCAGCTGAAACAGTCAGTATACATAGAGAATACGTAGGTTATTGTGAGGGCCGACTGTGCCTTCGTCCATTGTTTGTTGTATCAGCTGAAACAGTCAGTATACATAGAGAATATGTAGGTTATTGCGAGGGCCGACTGTGCCTCCGTCCATTGTTTGTTGTATGAGCTGAAAAAGTCAGTCTACATAGAGAATATGTAGGTTATTGTGAGGGTCGACTGTGTCTCCGTCCATTGTTTGTTGTATCAGCTGAAATAGTCAGTATACATAGAGAATATGTAGGTTATTGTGAGGGCTGACTGTGCGTCCTTCCACTGTTTGTTGTATGAGCTGAAACAGTCAGTCTACATAGAGAATATGTAGGTTATTGTGAGGGCTGACTGTGCCTCCGTCCATTTTTTGTTGTATCAGCTGAAACAGTCAGTCTACATAGAGAATATGTAGGTTATTGTGAGGGCCGACTGTGCCTTCGTCCATTGTTTGTTGTATCAGCTGAAACAGTCAGTATACATAGAGAATACGTAGGTTATTGTGAGGGCCGACTGTGCCTCCGTCCATTGTTTGTTGTATCAGCTGAAACAGTCAGTATACATAGAGAATATGTAGGTTATTGTGAGGGCCGACTGTGCCTCCGTCCATTGTTTGTTGTATCGGCTGAAACAGTCAGTCTACATAGAGAATATGTAGGTTATTGTGAGGGCCGACTGTGCCTCCGTCCATTGTTTGTTGTATGAGCTGAAACAGTCAGTCTAGATAGAGAATATGTAGGTTATTGTGAGGGCCGACTGTGCCTCCGTCCATTGTTAAATATATGAGCTGAAACAGTCAGTATACATAGAGAATATGTAGGTTATTGTGAGGGATGACTGTGCCTCCGTCCATTGTTTGTTGTATGTGCTGAAACAGTTAGTCTACATAGAGAATATGTAGGTTATTGTGAGGGCTGACTGTGCCTCCGTCCATTGTTTGTTGTATGAGCTGAAATAGTCAGTCTACATAGAGAATATGTAGGTTATTGTGAGGGTTGACTGTGCTATCGTCCATTGTTTGTTGTATGAGCTGAAACAGTCAGTCTACATAGAGAATATGTAGGTTATTGTGAGGGCTGACTGTGCCTCCGTCCATTGTTTGTTGTATGAGCTGAAACAGTCAGTCTACATAGAGAATATGTAGGTTATTGTGAGGGCTGACTGTGCCTCCGTCCATTGTCGTTGATAGATTCTCGTTTCCACTTTGGGTTGTACAGGTCAATATGGCAGAATGGATAACCGAAAATGTACCAAAATTAATTTGGAAATATTTGCATTCCCCGCCGTTGACCATTATTTACAAAAGCGTGTAGGGTTACATAAATCTGTAAAACACAGACTGGTAAAACGGAGATTTTATATGCTGTAATATTTCATATTTTATAGGCTGTGATTTCAATTGACCAATTAGGTGCGTGCTTTCTATTTCCGGTGCATTAGAATCGTATTTATAAGTGTTCTCGTGCTTGTTTGTAATCATTGTAAAAGAAGTAAAGTTTAAAGTTTTTACTTAGATCATATCCAAACTATGCAACCAGGTTTTGGAGTCATTTCGGACTCCTCCTTGGGTTCTCTAGCTCCTTTATCCTAATGTTAAATTCCCATAGAGAAATAATTTTTTCGAAATAAAATAAATATTTTACAAATTAAAAAAAATGCTCATTCTTAAATCTGCTAAAATTTATTTTAATATTATAGTGAGAGGACCAGTTTTCTCTAGAAACCAGTCTTTGCATTAAACCAAAATTATGATCAATTTCCCAAACAATAAATATTCAAAATTAATCATGTTTCTCTGCTTATTTGTTCAATCCAACGTCAAGCACCTGCGTGATGAAACTGATTTGAAGCAACGCCCACCTCTTAAGATGTTATTTCCTTTTGTAACTGAGTATTATGTAACTAGCGGGGGTCGTAGGGGCTCGCGCTTGAGCCCCCTACATTAATATAATTGATCCTTTAAAATGTTGCGCCTGGTAGACCAGAGGTGCGCCAAACATTTGGCTATTAAACACATGAAATCTAAAAAATATTAAAATGTAAGTACTTTTTCATGAACAACAAAAAAGCAAAACCTCTAGCCACGAAAATGAATGAGGTTCGAAAGTGTATGATTGGTTTTCACAGTGATTCTATATTTTATGTACATCTGGTGTCCCAGTGTAATTTACAAATAACACAATTTATAAGGAAAATTAATATGTTTTTCAGTAAAGAAACTATGTATAATACCAATCCATTAAGAAAACAGTATTTACACTTCTTGTTATGTGTGTTTAGTTATTATTTGCTGTTGTCATCATACGTGTGGTGCACGAAATTGGCATGTCCCGGTCATGATTCAGCACAGTTTACATGCCCGTAATTCTCAAATCTTGTCCATTTGTACTTTACTATACATTGCATCTGAATTAAAATAGTTTAACATTTACATTAAGCTTATTCTGCAATAAATTTTCCGTTTGTTGTAAAAAATACTGACGCTAATGTATCTGTCCCGCGAAATCGAATCATTACCGTTACGCTGAACAAAACATGTAAAATAAGGGTAACCTCCCTTTCCTACTCTCAGCTACTAATGCAATGAACACTGTTTATGGGCGCGCGATTTATAAATAAACACGGTGGTAACACAACTTCAGTCATTGCCGAGAACGAGGCCGGTCTGTATTCGGAATTTTAAGGTTACATATTACATGCATCATTACCGTTCGGGGTTTATACACGTCCATCATATGTATGTAGATCGGCTGAAACCAAAATGGGTGGATAGACACACTTACAACGTTGCATTTGCATATTCTACCTTCATGATGTGTTGTATAAAGGAGTGAAAAAAGTGAGTTTTTAAAGAAAATAATTTCCGTTACAAAATTGTGTAACGGAAATGACGATCGTGTAACGGCAATGATAAATTACCAAACTAACCAGTCAGTTTATGCGTTAATTCGATCTAAGCTTGGTCACATTAGTTGTCGGTCAGTAATGGCACATTTATCAAGGACATACATTTATTCAGACCTAAAAACTTTGTATTCAGTAGTATATCATCAACATTGCAAAGTATACTTTAGTAGCAAAGTACTATTTGAGGGATTTGAAATTTATAAAGAATAATATAATTATTTTTATATACTGAATTTATTACATTATCACAGCCAATTTGGCTGTGATAATGTAATACATTAAGTATAATAATTCTGCATACTTTTAATCATCAAATATATTCAGTTGTTAGTTCTATATGAAATAATGCATTTCAGGAAAAATAAATGATTACTCCCTCAAAGTATACTTTGCTAGTAAAGTATACTTTGCAATGTTGATGAAATAGGCTACAGGAGTGTGGGTTTCTATTGGCAATCACATGCAAAATATAAACATGTTTGTTATATATGCTGTATTAGTATTTTAAATAAATGGAAAGTCAATACCGTTACATTTTGTCATTACCGTTTACACAAGGGTTTATACACGTCTATATGTATGTAGGTCGGCTGAAACCAAAATGTGTGGATAAACACACTTACAACGTTGCATTTGTATATTCTACCATTCTGACGCGTTGTATACAGAGGGGTAAAAAAAGGGAGTTTTTGTGTAATGGAAATGACGATCGTGTAACGGCAATGATAAATTACCAAACTAACCAGTCAGTTCATGCATCAATCTAAACCTGGGGCCCGTTTCACTAAACTTCTTATGACTAAAATGTTCGTAAGTGCAAATTTAAGATCGTCTGTAAATTACAATTTATGGATTTACATTTATTGAGCATAGGCTGCATATGCAGCCTATGCTCAATAAATGTAAATCCAATATTATTTACAAGAAAATAGTGTTAATGTGAACTTTACAGACTTGTTATCATAATTTTGCACTTACGAACATTTTAGTCGTACGAAGTTTAGTGAAACGGCTCCCTGGTCCCATTAGTTGTCGGTCAGTAATGGCACATTCTAATGCACCGAAAATAGAAAGCACGCATCTGATTGGTCAATTGTAATCATAGCCTATAAAATATGAAAAATCACAGCATATAAAATCTCCGTCTTACCAGTCTGTGTTTTACAACTTGACGTAACCCTACTCGCTTTTGTAAACAATGGCCAGCGGCGGGGAATGAAAATACTTCCAAATTAATTTTGGTACATTTTCGTTTATCCATTCTGCCATATTGACCTGTACAACCCTAAGTGGAAAAGAGAATCTACCAACGACTGACAAACGTGACTTCAGTGTGGTGGCCCTTCAACAAATTCCCAAAAATATTACCCCACCCGCCCAAAATACAGCAGAATTTACTAAAGTGCTTAAATGCAAAATCAATTTGCCAGACCAGCCTATAATGTTACGAATTACAATGTGCACATACATGACTATACGTAACCAGATGGTATTTTTAAAAACTTTAACGCGGATTTCGGACGGACGCACGGACGCACGGACGTCATTGTGATCACTATGTCTCGCTTTCCGCAAGCAGGCTCGACAATAAACTGTATTGCAGATGGGTAATCACCTGAATTAGGCGTAACTCTAGGGAAATCCTAGGCCTTTAAATGAATACTAGATGGCCGCGGCCTGCATGTCGCGCCTTGTGGCAAGGCATGGACACTAAAAAAAAGATGTAGTATAACAAAAAACTTTAACCAAAAAACTTAACCAAAAACTTTAACCGGACACACGTACGTACGTACGTACGTACGCCAAAGTGCTGACTATATCACGCTTTCCGCAAGCGGGTGCCAACAAAAATTTAACCAAAAACTTCAAAGTAATTTGACCTTGACATTGGGCACAGGGGCCGCACGGGAGGGGGGTAGAATGAAAATATAGATGATGATAAACACGCATGTGAAATTTCAAGGTAATGGGCAAAGCAGTTGCAGAGATATAGTATAACGAAAAACTTTAACCAAAAAACTTAACCAAAAAACTTAACCAAAAACTTTAACCAAAACACTTAACCAAAAACTTCAAAGTAATTTGACCTTGACATTGGGTACAGTGGCTGCACGGGATGGGGGTAGAATGAAAATATAGATGATGATAAACACCCATGTGAAGTTTCAAGGTAATGGGCAAAGCAGTTGCAGAGATATAGTATAACGAAAAACTTTAACGAAAAACTTTAACCAAAAAACTTAACCAAAAAACTTAACCAAAAACTTTAACCAAAGAACTTAACCAAAAACTTTAACCAAAAAACTTAACGCGGGCGCGACAAAAAGCAAATAACTGTTGCAACTACACATAGAAAAGCAATACAATTATTAAAATAAACATTAGAGTTGAAAAATGTATAGATGTCTTAGAAAGAGTCCCGTTAATCTCAATTTGAAATGGGAATATTCTTCGGCGGAGTTACATTTCATAACAAGAGTGCCGTAAGTCACAACATACGCCCGTCGAATATGGGCCAGACAGCGAAGATGCAGAAATGTGAAGCTGTCACCAAGGCAAGAAACATTAATGAGAATTTGAAACTGTATAGCATTATTTCTTCATCTCGAAGACGTGTGTATAGTTTCAGATCGATTGACTGAACGGATTCAGAGGAGTTGTGTACACAAACTCTGTACCCTATATAGAATTGTATACAACAAGAGGGCCATGATTGCCCTAATTCGCTCACCTGACTGCATGAAGTTCATTTGTGTTTTAAAAAAATTGTGCTATTTTTAAATGGCGGTCATCTTAGATTAAGCGATGACTCTCATTTTACCAAATCTGAAAAAGCTTCAACCAATGATCTTAATTTACTATGAAGTTTGGCCAGCATCGGCCATGTGGTTCCTGAGAAAAAGACTTACAAAATCTTGAATAAATGGACCTTTTGGAGGCCATTATGGATGACATAATCATCCAATTCCGACAAATATTGCACCAGAGCAATCGCCTCATCGATACCTTCAATTTGATATATGACATGAGCATATTTGGTCAAAAATAAAATTTGACCCCACGGGCCACACCCATTTTTGACCCCGGGGTCACCATTTTAACACCTTTGAAAGAGCATTCAACGTCGATCATTCCTACCAAGTTTCGTCGAAATCCGGCTGGCAGTTCATGAGAACAAGATTTTTTAAGAATTTGTGCTATTTTTAGATGGCGGCCATCTTGGATTAGCGACAACCTCCGTTTTAACAAATCTAAAAAGGCTTCACCCATGCACCATAACTGAAGTTTGGCCACCATGGGCCAAGCGGTTCGTGTGAAGAATAATTTTGAAATCTCTAATAAAAGAACAACCTTTTGACCTTTCGGCGGCCATCTTGGATGACATGACCATCCAATTTCGACAAAAAATGCACCAGAGCGATCGCCTCTTTGATAACTTCGATTTGATATAGACATGACCATATTCGGGCAAAAATAAAATTTGACCCCAATTTGACCCCACGGGCCATGCCCATTTTAACAACTTTGAAAGAGCATTGTACATCGATCATTCCTACCAAGTTTCGTCGAAATCGGGCTGGCGGTTCATGAGAAGAAGATTTTTGAAGAATTTATGCTATTTTTACACGGCGGCCATCTTGGATTAGCGATGACCTCAATTTTAACAAATCTGAAAAGGCTTCACCCATGGACTATAACTTTTAAGTTTGGCTACCGTGGGCCAAGCGGTTCATGTGAAGAAGAATTTTGAAATCTCTAATAAAAGAACAACCTTTTGACCTTTTGGCGGCCATCTTGGATGAGATAACCATCCGATTTCGACAAAAAAATGCACCAGAGTGATCGCCTCGTTGATACCTTCGATTTGATATATGACATGACCATATTCGGTCAAAAATAAAATTTAACCCCAATTTGACCCCACGGGCCACACCCATTTTTGACTCCGGGGTCACCATTTTAACAACTTTGAAAGAGCATTGTACATCGATCATTCCTACAAAGTTTTGTCGAAATCCGGTTGGCGGTTCTTGAGAAGAAGATTTTTGAAGAATTTGTGCTATTTTTAGACGGCGGCCATCTTGGATTACGTGATGACGTCATTTTAACAATTTTGTAATCCCCCTACCTAAGGACCATGACCATGAAGTTTGGTGACTATAGGCCCAATGGTTACCGAGGAGAAGACGTTTGAAAATGTTCACGGACGACGGACGCCGGACGACGGACACATTGCGATAACAATAGCTCACATGAGCTAAAAAGTCCGGAAAATATCACCGAGGCAGTTGCCTGCCTCGGTGTGCCTCAGCGTGGCTATGGCGCTGATGCCAAGCTATTTTGTTTTGTTTAACTTTAATGATTCATATTAAATACATGTTCTTGGGTTACCATAAAGGAGAAATTCCACGACTTAGTACTAAATTGCTCTGTTTCAAACTAATACAATCAGCTTACCATATTCTTGACATTTTTCTTAGTAGATGCCCCTTCAGTTTTACATATAATGACGTTGAAAAGAACAAAAATGTAAGTGTAAAGCTATATTTACGTCACGTAAATGTACGGAACGAAAACGACATTTCTGAGACCCCTGGTCCCATGTGGAAATAAAATATATAAAATGACGAGAACAATTGGCTATACTATTATAAATAGGTTTTGGAGGAGTTGTGTACACAAACTCTGTACCCTATATGTTTTTATGCCGAAAAAATATTTTTTAACAAAAATATCACCTTTTTAACTTTTCTACATTTTTCTATACAATTCTATATAGGGTACAGAGTTTGTGTACACAACTCCTCCAAAACCGTTCAGTCGATCGTTCTGAAACTATACACACGTCTTCTACACATACCGGTATTGAAGATGTGCACCTTGGTGTTTTTATGCCGAAAACATATTTTTATGGTAGATGACGGAAATAGAAGTTATAACCTATTTCTCTGATGTTAAGTTTTGTAAAGAGACTAAGTATTTGACCTTGACCTTGGGATCAGCCGGGGTTGGACAGCATGGTAGTAGAGCCTTATAGGAATGCATGTGTGAAATATTAAGCATTTTAGATGAAGGAAATAAAAGTTATAACAATATTTCTCTGATGTTAAGTTTTGTAAAGAGACTAAGTATTTGACCTTGGGATCAGCGGGGGTTGGACGGTCGTGGATTTGGCACAGCATGGTAGTAGAGCCTTACAGGAATGCATGTGTGAAATATTAAGCATTTTGGATGAAGGAAATAGAAGTTATAACAATATTTCTCTGATGTCAAGTTTACGGACGCACACACGGACGGACGGACAACCTGACTCCAGTATACCCCCCACAACTCGTTGCGGGGTGTATAATTATATATACTATATTACTAACCCTACTAACTATCCTATCTAACTGCACTAATGAGTTTGGGTTTGTATTTTTTTTCTTGGTGGGGAGGTGGTTTGGGGGTGTTTTGTTGCTATAGCCTATAATAATTGGAAGGATGGGCTATGTTCAGCAAAATCCAAAGTCGTGTGTGTTCTGCGAGGATGTTTTGCAATACAACTGCACAGGAAATGCACACTATCATGGGTCACTTGAACTAGTATTGAAATGTGTGTAAGGTAACTGTTTATAACAGGTTAGCAATTGCCTGACTCTTATCGTTTTTGTTCACTAGCTGTGATTAATGTTAGGTTCAATCTAGTTCATTGTGTCCATTGACCATCTTAGTGAATGTTAAGATTAATATAAGAGTGATTTTATCAGTCTAAATTGCATCGGCATTTATTGTCAGACAAAACTGACTGAATGTACGATTATGTGTATCTGAATTAATTACATTTTGATTGTATTCTTCAATTTGCCATCTGCCTTCAGTCCAAGGTTGGGGAACAACTTATAATAACAAGAGCTGTAGGAGAACAGTATAGCTCGACTACGAGGGTTGTCGATGTACACATAGCTTGACAAAGAAGGTGGCTGCGGCCTGCATAAAAACCTTAACCAAGGTTGACTAAAAACCTTAACCAAGGGAAATTAAGTAAGTAATTCAAGGTTAAATGTAGGTCAATGTCAGATATAGGTCAGGGGTTATTGATGTACATCACTAGGAGATGAAGTTTTCCAAGTATGGTTTATCTGTAGGCCCAGGAGTATTCCATATCCAAGCTTGACTAAAAACCGTAAACCAAGGGGAAATAAGTAAGTAATCCAAGGATAAAAGTAGGCCAAGGTCAAATATAGGTCAGGGATTATTGATGTACATCACTAGGAGATGAAGTTGTCCAAGTATGGTTGATGTAGGCCCAGGAGTATTCCATATACAAGCTTGACTATAAACATTAACCAAGTAAGTCAAGGTCAAATGTAGGTGAAGGTAAAATAAAGGTCAGGGGTTATTGATGTACATCTCTATGAAACAAAGTTATCCAAGTATGGTGTCTGGATGCACAATAGTATTCCATGTACAAGCTTGATTAAAAACCTTAACCAAGGTTGATTAAAAACCTTAACCAAGGGGAATTAAGTAAGTAATTCAAGAGGAAATGTAGGCGAAGGTCAACTATACGTCAGGGGTTATTGATGCACATCACTAGGAGATGAAGTTGTCCAAGTATGGTGGGTGTAGGGCCAGTAGTATTCCATATACAAGCTTGACTAAAAACCATAACCAAGAGGAAATTAACTAAGTAATTGAAGAGGAAATGTAGGTCAAGGTCAAATATAGATCAGGGGTTATTGATGTACATCCCTATGAGAAAAGGTTGTCCAAGTATGGTGTCTGTATGCACAATAGTATTCCATGTACCAGCTTGACTAAAAACCTTAACCAAGCTTGACTAAAACATTAACCAAGGGGAATTAAGTAAGTAATTCAAGAGGAAATGTAGGTGAAGGTCAAATATAGATCAGGGGTTATTGATGTGCATCACTAGGAGATGAAGTTGTCCTAGTATGGTGTGTGTAGGGCCAGTAGTATTGCATATACAAGCTTGACTAAAAACCTTAACCAAGGTTGACTAAAAACCTTAACCAAGGGAAATTAAGTAAGTAATTCAAGGTTAAATGTAGGTCAATGTCAGATATAGGTCAGGGGTTATTGATGTACATCACTAGGAGATGAAGTTTTCCAAGTATGGTTTCTGTAGGCCCAGGAGTATTTCATATACAAGCTTGACTAAAAACCGTAACCAAGGGGAAATAAGTAAGTAATCCAAGGATAAAAGTAGGCCAAGGTCAAATATAGGTCAGGGATTATTGATGTACATCACTAGGAGATGAAGTTGTCCAAGTATGGTTGATGTAGGCCCAGGAGTATTCCATATACAAGCTTGACTATAAACATTAACCAAGTAAGTCAAGGTCAAATGTAGGTGAAGGTAAAATAAAGGTCAGGGGTTATTGATGTACATCTCTATGAAAAAAAGTTATCCAAGTATGGTGTCTGGATGCACAATAGTATTCCATGTACAAGCTTGATTAAAAACCTTAACCAAGGTTGATTAAAAACCAAAAATTAACCAAGGGAATAAGTAAGTAATTCAAGAGGAAAATGTAGGCGAAGGCCAACTATACGTCAGGGGTTATTGATGCACATCACTAGGAGATGAGTTGTCCAAGTATGGTGGGTGTAGGGCCAGTAGTATTCCATATACAAGCTTGACTAAAAACCATAAACCAAGAGGAAATTAACTAAGTAATTGAAGAGGAAATGTAGGTCAAGGTCAAATATAGATCAGGGGTTATTGATGTACATCCCTATGAGAAAAGGTTTTCCAAGTATGGTGTCTGTATGCACAATAATATTCCATGTACCAGCTTGACTAAAAACCTTAACCAAGCTTGACTAAAAACATTAACCAAGGGGAATTAAGTAAGTAATTCAAGAGGAAATGTAGGTGAAGGTCAAATATAGATCAGGGGTTATTGATGTGCATCACTAGGAGATGAAGTTGTCCTAGTATGGTGTGTGTAGGGCCAGTAGTATTGCATATACAAGCTTGACTAAAAACCTTAACCAAGGTTGATTAAAAACCTTAACCAAGGGGAATTAAGTAAGTAATTCAAGAGGAAATGTAGGTCAAGGTCAAATATAGATCAGGGGTTATTGATGTACATCCCTATGAGAAAAGGTTGTCCAAGTATGGTGTCTGTATGCACAATAGTGTTCCATGTACAAGCTTGACTAAAAACCTTAACCAAGGTTGACTAAAATAAAAACCTTAACAAGGGGAATTAACTAAGTAATTCAAGAGGAAATGTAGGTGAAGGTCAAATATAGATCAGGGGTTATTGATGTGCATCACTGGGAGATGAAGTTGTCCAAGTATGGTGGGTGTAGGGCCAGTAGTATTGCATATACAAGCTTGACTAAAAATCTTAACCAAGGTTGATTAAAAACCTTAACCAAGGGGAATTAACTAAGTAATTCAAGAGGAAATGTAGGTCAAGGTCAAATATAGATCAGGGGTTATTGATGTACATCCCTATGAGAAGAGGTTGTCCAAGTATGGTGTCTGTATGCACAATAGTGTTCCATGTACAAGCTTGACTAAAAACACTAACCAAGGTTGACTAAAAAACTTAACCAAGGGGAATTAACTAAGTAATTCAAGAGGAAATGTAGGTGAAGGTCAAATATAGATCAGGGGTTATTAATGTGCATCACTAGGAGATGAAGTTGTCCTAGTATGGTGTGTGTAGGGCCAGTAGTATTGCATATACAAGCTTGACTAAAAACCTTAACCAAGGTTGATTAAAAACCTTAACCAAGGTGAATTAACTACCGTAAGTAATTCAAGAGGAAATGTTGGTCAATGTCAAATATAGATCAGGGGTTATTGATGTACATCACTAGGAGATGAAGTTGTCCAAGTATGGTGGGTGTAGGGCCAGTAGTATTCCATATACAAGCTCGACTAAAAACCTTAACCAAGGCGTGCGACGCCGACGCCGGGGTGACAACATAAGCTCTACTTATTCTTCGAATAGTCGAGCTAATAATATCAGCGATGGTATGTCTCAACTTGATAGGTTTTATTTCACTGGATTACATGTAAGCGATCACACGTAAGCATGATGTCATATTAGAGAAATACCAAGCTCTCATGACATCACATGGCAGCAATGAAAACAGCAACGGAGCAGTACAGCAGTGACATAGTGACGTCGCTGGGAGGCCATGCTACTCAGACAAAAGTCCAAAAACTTGGAAGTGTCCAAGGCTAGAGTACATGTATCAGGTAGTGGGTACAGATCATAGTGTGTGGTCTATGTACCGTGTCAGTTATTTGATATTGGAAGTGATAACCTGACAGTAGTCATGCACTATATTGATGTCAGTGGGTATATTATTATGTCATGGTCATACACACTGTGATTGACTGGATACCCCGGACTAGTGTACACACGGCGGAGAATTATGTACTGTAGCCTTTGTAATACGTGTAGCTGATTTAGCGCTATTCCTCCCGCAGCTTTATGGTAAGACGGTTGAAGGAACACTCAGATGTGTTCCTCCCGCAGCTTTATAGTAAGACGGTTTAAGAAACACTCAGATTTGTTCCTCCCGCAGCTTTATAGTAAGACGGTAGAAGGAACACTCAGATGTGTTCCTCCCGCAGCTGTATAGCAAGACGGTAGAAGGAAGACTCAGATTTGTTCTTTCCGCAGCTTTATAGTAAGACGGTTGAAGGAACTGTAGAAGGAAGACTCAGATTTGTTCCTCCCGCAGCTTTATAGTAAGACAGTTGAAGAAACACTCAGATTTGTTCCTCCCGCAGGATTATAGTAAGACGGTTGAAGGAACACTCAGATTTGTTCCTCCCGCAGCATTATAGTAAGACGGTTGAAGGAACACTCAGATTTGTTCCTCCCGCAGCTTTATAGTAAGACGGTTGAAGGAATAGTCAGATTTGTTCCTCCCGCAGCAATATAGTAAGATGGTCGAAGGAACACTCAGATTTTTTCCTCCCGCAGCTTTATAGTAAGACGGTCGAAGGAACACTCAGATTTGTTCCTCCAGCAGCTTTAGAGTAAGACTGTAGAAGGAAATGCTATAGGAATATGCGAATGATAGTAGGAAATGATCATGCCGGGGTAAATGTGGTAATATGGGTTTGGTGATTAGTGATTACCGATTTCAGTGTTAGCAAAGATACAACTTGTTAAAACAAGCGCTGTTAAGGCTTTGTTGGTGGCCAGAGCATGGACAGACTGACGCGCGTAATCTTGAATGCAAGTGCTCGAGTATATAAATGCACGACGCATAATATCGAATGCCAGGGCACAAGTTTATAAATGCGTCACTCCATGTGCAGCAACTGAAATAAAGTCGTTTGGTTTGCTGTTGTGAGTGCAAATGTGCACTCTGGTCACAGGATGGGGATCATTTGCTAGTGAGGTGTACATGTACCTATAGCAACATGTCCATTTAATAAGTGTGGTACCCATCTCACCTGTATGTGGTAAGGTGTATTAACCAACCCAGATGATGCGATGCAGATTTGCGACTATTGAACTTGTCGCAAAGCGGCTTGTATAGCCGAGTAGCATGTACTATTATATATAGCATGTTCAGACTATCTTGGTATGCATATATAGGCTGATTCTGTCCGGGAGCATGAGAATGCATGGCCTCCATCTCTCCTGTATGGGGTAAGGGGTAGTTACCAACCCAGAGACTTGATTGGTCCCATCGCAAAGCGATGCGGATAGTCACAAAGCGACTATGAGCTTGTGGCAAAGCAGCAAGTATTGCCGAGTAGCATACCCCAGAAAAAGAGAGTGGTAGGCTTGACAACATATTTAGAATCGGTTGTGCTAAAGCTAATTCTGGTATATTCCCTATTGACGGATTATAATTCAGAACAGGGTAATGTAAGAATGCACTGTCAATTAATCAAATAATTGAATTGTCTTTGGCAATTAAGGATAAAGAAATGTTTAAAGAAATGAAGAAGAGATACTGCAAAGAAACATTAGAAGTTAAAAATTATGATAGTGCCTGGTATGAACAAGTTGAAAGTGAGGTTGAGAATAAAGTTGCTGACGAAATGAGTACTGTTGGAGAAGGAAACTATGATGAAAGCTGCACACTCGAAAATGCAAGCATCACATTGGAAGAGGTCTCAGCAGCAATCAAGATGGCAACTTCAAATTCTTCACCACTAGAGAAGATTTTGACAATTTTTAAGATGGTAGAATGCCTTCACTATATTTTTCAAAAGAGCTGGTCCACTGGAACTTTGCCTTTAGGTTTTAAAATGGATCCAAAAGTTCTATTACCAAAACCGGAAAAAGATAATTACAATACAGCGAGATCGTATACACCAATTACTCTCGAAAGTGTCATGGGGAAGATTTTTGAAAGAGTTGTCAAGGCCAGATTAGTTTGGAAATTGGAGTCTACTGGAGCTCTGGCACCAACACAGAATGCCTACATGAAGCAGAGATCATGTGTGCAGACATTGGTTAGAATTATAAATGCTTTGATGTACAATCGTAACTCAAAACAAAATTCAGTACTGTTAATCATGGACTACGAGTCCTGTTATGAACGAATTTGGCAAGCTGGTCTACTTAAAAAAGTCAGAGAGAAAGGAATTCACGGCCGACTTTGGATGTACCTGCGATATTTCACTGTTGAAAGGAAATGCTACTTGAAAGTAAATGACTTCACATCTGAAGTTTATACATCCAAAGTTGGAATTCCACAGGGCTCAGTCATCAGCCCAATGTTGTGCAATTTACATTTGTATATACTAGTGATTCAATGGAGGGCATCAATAACCCACATGCAGAGTTTGCCGATGACAGTAGCATATGGTCAAGCAGCTGTGACATAACATTTACTGAGAAGACCCATCAATGAAGATGTTGTTGCGATGCTATACTGGTGCCGAAAGTGGAATATGGCTAATGCTCCAGATAAGACACAATATCAAAAGATTTTACATAAAAGGGAAGACTGTGGTGACATTAACATATTGATGGATGGAAAGGTTCTGGAGGTGTAAGTACTGGGGGTACTTATTGACAACAATTTGTCATTCAAGGGACATATAGCAGAGAAAACAAGAGCCGGATTTACTGCACTGAAGAAAGTGGATGCATTTGCAAATAATTTTAAAGGTTGTTCGCAATCGGTATTCTTGAGCCTTTATAAATCATTACTTCTGCCAAAAATGGACTTTGGTGCCCCAGCCTTGGTGACAGAGCATGCAGAGTGCGTTAAAGAATTTGAAAAAATTCACAGGTCTGCGATAAATAAAGGCGACTGGTAGTTTGGCCTCAACCAGTACAGATGCACTGAATGTTAATTCCAATTGTATTCACATAGACCTCCATCTAAGGCTTTCACAAGCACAAGAACTTGTTAGAATTGTCAGCAGATATGAAGGAGAACCAGTGAGGGATGATTTGAATGAATGGCTCAAGAATCCAACATCCAATTATAACAAACTGAATGTGATGAAGTTGCTAATGGCAAGATTTAATGAATTAAACACAGATATTGAGATTGACAACATTGAAAAGGAGTTCAGATATGATGAGCAGTATATGGGTCTAACATTAGTGCGAAATGTACAAATTGACAGAGAAGAAATGAACATGCCAAAGATGCTGTGAATATTGAGATTCTGCTGCAGAATATACCACAGTCAGATATCATAATCTTTACAGATGGTTCAACGCTGAAGGGAAATCCAGGGCTCACAGGGGGAGGTGCTTGGAGGGGCAACATGAAAAACCCACATGTATTAAGAAAAGCTATAGTGCGCAAAGCAACAATTACGCAGGTGAACTTGTTGGCATACAGTTGGCACTGGAATATGCTGTGGAGACGAGCTGTTTCATCAACAAACGGGTGCATATCTTCACAGACTGTCAAGCTGCGATGGAGTCTGCATTTACACCAACTGTTCCAGATTCAAATATAGAGCTTGTCCTCAAGATCCGAGAACTAGTAAGGCTTTTACAAGAAAAACAAGTCTCCATACTTACACACTGGTGCCCTGGCCACAAACATGTAGTAGGTAATGAGCTCGCAGACAAGTGGGCAAAAGTAGCAGCAGCCGAGACGGGAGTCATAGGAAACGTCAAATTGTAATTATACCAAGAAAGCGGTTCGGAAAACTTTACAGAAAGGATCAGTTAAAAAATGGCAGAGAGCATTTACACTTTCTGATCATTGTTCTCATTTACAAGAAATTGTGACAACAGTAGGCGAAACGCCAAAGACGGGAGAAGCAGACCTGCATGGATACAGAGCGCTAAATCAACTGGTGAGTGGTCACACAAAGCTAAACGCGCATATGGCAGTGATCAAACAAAATCAGACAAGAACAGGCGCGGATCCAGGATTTCGGGTTAGGGGGGCGTAAATATTTTGCAATACTTGTCTATATTATCGAACGCGCTAGGGGGGCCCTGCGTTCTGGCGCATCGCATTTTGGAGCCAAAAAAACCCAATAAACAATAAATTCACAACGCGAACGTAGAAACGTGCCTTGTAACGTGTAAAAAAATCTGTACTCGGCGAATTTTAGGGGGGGGGGTGGGTGGGGGGGGGGGCGTGCGCCGGCGGGCCGGGTCGCCCCCCCCCCCCCTGAATCCGCCCTTGAAGAATGTGCGAAGTCTACAAGGTCCCAGAAACAATTGGGCATTTCCTACATGACTGTGACCAATATTCGTGACAAAGAGAATTGCTGAATAGAGAAGTGACATCAATTACAAGAAATGAGGAGATACTGTGTGATGCCCTGAATGTTAAAGTATATACAGGGAATGTAGAGGAGATAAGTGACGAGGCAGAGATGAGTTAATCATGGCATAAAAAGGGTACAGGGAGGTTTCAATAATATTCTTTCCCCCTACTTCACGCATGCGTCACAAGAGTTTACATAAGAACCAAGTGTAGAGCATCCTGAGATTATGAAGCACAGATGTGACCAAAGCTAGCGGAAGATTAGCAGAAGGATCAACAACAACAACAAATAATTTCTGAAAGGCTGATAATACACTCCATGACTAACTGTCTTTATCCATGCATGACTTGAGTATTTATGAGTAACAATACGTAATTTATTTAGATAGACTATTTCAAGATGATTATGTTACTCGTATTATGCATACATGACATTTTCCTCCCGTAGCTTTAAAAGCACAACAGATGATGGGTAGACTATTTCAAGATGATTGTGTTACTCGCACTATGCATACATGAAATTGTCCTCCTGTAGCTTTAAAAGCATAACGGATGTTGGATAGAATATTTCAAGATTAGTGCGTTACGCGTGTTATGCATTCTTTAATTGTCGTTGTCCATGCATGACTTGAGTATTTATGATTAAGAGTATGTAATTCATTTGTTTTTAATACTATTAGTCTGAACACCTGTGTTTGACATAACATGTTACAGGTACTGTTCTGCATATAAGTCGTGCAGACTGACTAATGATTCAGAGCTCGTCGCCAAAGACAGTTTCTAGAGAGATGCATCCCACTCCTTTTGGATAAAGTTAAGGGGTGTGTTGTGTATTTGCCCTTTCAGATCGCTGATTGTCAGGCTAGATACGCACCTGACTGATCCAAGTCGTGGTTACTCAAGCGTTTCCACGTGAACGCTTACATTGTGCTGATTTACTGGCATGGTCAAAACTGTAATTTCCCTACACAGCGAGCAGAGAATGCACATGGACAAATCTGTTCCACGTTTTGCTGCCGACAAACTTTTGGCCATTAAACACATTAAATCTTAAAAATATATAAATGTAAGTAGTTTTTCATCAACAACAAAAAAGTCACCTTCCCCAAAAAAAATTGTTTTAAGAAATTTCCATTAAATATTGATTTTATTGCGAAAAAATGAGTTTCCTATGGGAATTTAACATGAGGGGAGAGGAGGTGGAGAGCTGGTGGAGGAGTAAAAAATTGACTCCGAAATATGGTTAGATAATTTGGAAATATTGTAACTAAGAAAACAAAAGTTAGATTTTGAAAATCGATCCACAAATACAAAATTATTTAAAAAAAAATCTATGTTAAATTCCCATACGAAAATAGTTTTTTCGCAATAAAATCCATATTTGACGGAATTTCATCAAATAATTTTTTTTGGGGAGTGTGACATTTTTGTTATTGATGAAAAAGTACTTCTATTTAAATATTTTTATGATTTAATGTGTTTAATGGCCAAAAGATCGTCGGCAGCAAAACGTGGAACAGACAGTAGGTAGGTTTTAGCTATGTTATTCCTACTGTACACACTGCCCCGTGTTGTTTCAGGGTCACTGTCCAGATAATTATCCCCGCTGCGTAACCAGTGTCGATTTATCCGTTCAACGATTTACCCGTTCAACGTGCGAGCCATTCTGACCCTATGACTGTACCCAAAGGATTCAAGGTGTTTCTGAATACCTATATATCGTGTCGTGTCCAAGTATGTGAGGTACGTAAGTTTGTATTTTCGATTAAATCCAGTTTTTCTCGCGTGTTTTCACCAGTACATAAAAACCCGGATGAACACATTGTAATTGGGTCTTCTGCTGTCAGCACATTCATTTATCAACAAGACTGCGATTGAAACAAGTCAAATGTTGTTATGAAATTAGAACACTACAACATTTGTCTACACTGGTTGCTGCTAGTAAGGTGCATTGTGGGTGGCCAGACAATTTCAACCTGTAAGATGACCGTACTATACTATGGGAAAACTGCCTGATAGAATACTGCTAAATGGTTACATTACCAACTGGTGTGCAGAGTTATTTTTAGCTTACAAGGTCACTAGCCATTGAGTATCTGTTGACCTGGATATATTTTAGCAAGATGTTAGGCTGCAGCCAGTCATCCTGCTAAATCTGCCTCAAGTTTTTTTTAGCTTCAAGGGTCATTGTCTTATGTGGATAAGTTTATCCATTGACCAAGATATATTTAGCAAGAATATGAGTTTAACATCTTATTAACCATTCCATATGAATACTTGTCATATTTAAAGTGGGTTATGACATAAATGTCAACTATATTGGCTATAATATCTGCTTTATTCCGATATCCATTTTGTAGGCAAAACTGCCTAAGAACTATGTTGACCCATTTAATTATCACCCACATTCTTTCTAAGTAATAAATCTTTCTTATGCTATATAAGGGGAGACTCGGGCGTGAGAAGACACTTTATGTTTTGGCCTCTTTCGAGAAATCTTCACTTTATAAATTATTCAGCTTTAATTAGTTTGGTCAGGAGTTGTAATAAATAAATAAATAGTTTAACTATAATACGAGTTGTATAATGCTTGCCGTTATTAACATTGTGTTCAAATTGTGTTCACTAGATGATGAAAATGTGTGATTATTACAAATTCCAATTACAATTAAATATCTGAAATCGAACGTGTGTTTTGCTTAAATAATTATACTTCCAACAAATGTTGTATGTTATACATTGTGTTATGCTAGTGTGACATAACACTGGTGGCAGGGAAATAAAAAGTGTAATGTTGTGCGTGGAACAACAGTGTTAAGTAGTGTGTCCACGCGGTGTGTTGGTTCATATGTGCCTTTTTCCTACTAAGCAAGCTGCGCAATACCGATAACAGCGGTGAAGTGTTTTAGTTATGAACACTGGTGTCACTGGTGGTGCGCGTTTGTAACACTGGTGGCAGCGGTGGGATGGAAATACTATCACAGTTTGATTTCAAGATTGAATTTCGGAAAGGAAGCAAACACATCAATGCTGATTTGTTATCAAGGATGCCATGTGATCCAGTGGAATGCGAATATTATGACGGGGGAACCATATTGGAAAATTTAATTGCACTGCAACGGGTGCAGTGCTTGTGTGAAGAAACACGAAGAATGGTCTATACTACGGGATATAGATGCTGTGGTGCCCCTCATATCTAAACGTGTTCATCCGGAAATTGTCAGTGTGTTTCCGGTAGAGTGTATTGGATGTATGGTGTTTCTGAACTGCTGTAAGCAGAAGCTTCGAGTTTTGTGCAGTGTTACCTTCACAATGTTGATTTGGTTACATGTGATCATATCCAGGCCTAATTTCAACTTGAAGGAGTGCTTTGCGTTTATCAAGAAACAAGTTCTCAAGGTTCGGGTTGTTAAACCCGTTGCGAATTTGTGCCCTTGGTGTTTCGATTGTGCGGCAGTAGTAGGTCAAGCAAAAGGATACAGCGCCTTCGTGCTAGTGACAATGTGTCAAAAGAAGAAAATAATGTTGAACTAAGTGACTCAACACTGGTGAAAGATTTCGGCATCGGGACGCATGCCGGTGGCCTTGATCCTGGGCCAGCATCAACTGGTGAGAATACGGGAAATGGTGCGCAGTTGACGTATAATTTTTCCAACTGGGTAGGATCCTATACAAGTGCAGAGTTGGCCAAATTACAACTTGCAGATCCAGACATCAACAGTATTCTCAGTTACCGCCAAAGTTCAGCGATCCGGCCATCAAGAGATGTTATAGCTGCAGGAAGTCCCGCACTCCGATGTTTGTGGTTACAGTGGGACCAGTTGTCGGTTAAGGGTGGTGTGCTTTTTCGCCGATGTGTCTCCACTGATGTAACAAAAAGTTATAACCAACTTGTTGTTCCTTCTATATTACATAAGAACATATTGCAGGCGTCTCATAATGACATAACCTCAGCACACTTGGAAGTTAAGAAAAATAAAATATGGATACAATCAAATCAAACTTTTATTGGTTTAAGATGAGTGAATCAGTGAAATTATGGATAAAACAGTGTTCATTTTGTGGCGGCAGAAAACGACCTGCTAAAACTCCTAAAGCCCCATTACAAGAATACTGTGTAGGCTATCCATTGGACAGGGTTGTGATTGATATTACTGGCCCTTTCCCTCTGTCAGAATCAGGAAACAAATATATCCTTGTGGTGATGGATAGTTTTACCAAATTTGTAGAAGCCTATGCCATTCCTGATCAAAGGGCGGGAACAGTTGCTAATATGATTGCGCTTGAGTTCTTTATGAAATATGGTTTAAGCCTAGACTTGCATTCAGACCAAGGAAAAACTTTATGTCCGAACTTTTCAGACAAGTGTGCTGCCTTCTGGAAATTAATCAGACACGCACATCTGGATACAGAGCCATGGCGAATGGTATGGTTGAACGATTCAACGCAACCCTACTAAACATGATCACACATATGTGAATGAAGAGCAATCTAATTGGGATGTTTACTTACCTGTTGTGACATCTGCCTATCGATCGGCTGTTCATGAGACAACAGGATACACCCCAAACCAACTGATGTTTGGCAGAGAAGTGAATTTACCCATTCATTTCCTATTGGGAGTTTCACCACAAGAGAAGCCGCAACAAGGCACCTATACAGACTATGTTGTTGATTTGAATGAGAAAATGACCAGCATTTATCACCTGGTACGTTCAAAGTTGAAGGCAAATACAGAACGCCAGAAAAGGGGTTATGACACCAGAATTGTGAAAAATAATTACGCTGTTGGTGACATTGTATATGTGTTGGACACCACCAGAATTGTAGGCAAAGGTCCTAAACTAAGGGCGGAAGTTTATAAGGGCCCTTTTGTCATTATCCTTAAAATAAGTGAACTTTTGTTTGAAATCAAAGGCAAACCAAAAGCAAGATGCAAAATAATTCATCACGATAGATTAAAACTGTTTAGGTGTGATGAAATACCACAGTGGGTCCAGGCTTTGCAGGAACAGCTACAGACAGGGGCATCTATTGAAGTCAATGGATTTATTGAAAGCAAGGGTCAGAGATCAATGCCTAATAAAGCACATGAAAAAAATCCAGAAAAACATGGCGTAGATATCCACCGACGTAGGGGTCAAGAACCAGGAAAATGCCAGATAGGCTGCAACTATAGGTCAGTGGGTGATGTGGTGATAAGAACATTGTTTCATCCAACATTTTGCCTAAAGGGTGGCTGCCATCTTATCAGGGTGATAAACTTTTCTGTGACATTTTTTCTTTGTAACCCAGCCAATTTTCTAGCATGTGTTTCAGTTGTGTTGTAATGCCGCTGGTGGAAAGGTTTAATTGCGAAAAGTGTTCAAAATCATATGTATCAAAGCAAAGTTTAAAACGTCATTTTAACAAACATCACAACTCTACTTTCTGTAATACATTAGATGGAATAATAAAGTGCAATAATTGTGATAAAGAATTTAGTGATTTCTTGGAATTTAATACTCATTTAGGAAATAATATCAGTATTACTCCAAATATGGAAGGAGTCACAGCCGCAGCAGCCATTGACGTGTCAGGGGACCAGACGAGCGAGTTTACGTGTACATCAAACATACCAGCGGGCACAGCAACAGGTTATCCGTATCCGTCAGCGTCTACCTCGCAGTTCTGCGACTTACAGGATTTCTTTGTAGCGAAACATTATTCGCCAATTTCGGACTGTGAAGAAGTAGTCTTGCCAGCTACATCTGCCACTCTTAAAAGAAAACGCGACGAGAGCAACTGTTGTTGCGACAAAATGGAATCCCTGGCAAAGAAAGTTGACTCTTTAGAACAGCGCATACACAAGTTTGAGGACACCATGGTGAAGGAATTTCCAGTTACCATCTCCAGTGCTATGGGAGATCTGGTCGGTAATCAGAGCGAATTTCACAGAAAATTATATGGAATTTTACAAAAGGAAATAAGATCGGTGAAAGACCTGTTTCAACCCAAGCCAAAGGACATTGTTCCAGATGACCTGATTAGGTCCATCACTGATTTAAATACGGCAGTGCTTTCAATTTTGAAAAAATAAAATGCTGTTTTAATGGAATTAAGTATCTCTCAAATGTGTCATAGTTCTAATATTTGGATTTAATTATGATGTGTGATGTGTTAAAATTATTATTGGATTATTTCCGAGATCCCACAACACGCTACATGTCTCTCTGTTGTCACTTGACCGGTTGCCGCCGAGTATTCCATCATAGTTCGGGCAATCTTCAACAGCGATACCTACGTCGATCTACTGATGTCTACATACTAGTTCTCTATATTCCTAGTGTGGACATACTACCGACATATACGTTGTTGCTGTCTACATACCAGTTAACCCGTTTCCATTGTTTGGATATACTACGGTGTTTACGTTGTTGCAGTCTACATATCCCGTATCTACAGTTCCATGTGGAGATATTATCTATATTTCCATGGACATCCATATTACTGGTGACAACATACCCAGTTTGTGTTTCCATACGGATATATTACCCACGTCTACATACGGACATATAACCTACGTTCCATGTGGACATATTACATGGAGTTTCCACTGAGATATATTGACAGTACCTACATCACGGAATCTATAACATATTTGTGATGGACTAAACAGGATTTTAAATACATATGTACATTCGATGCCAGAGGAATAACAATTTGTGTGAACATCTATTGCCTATAACACTACTTATTCTACTGGAATATATAAGTGCATGTACATGTATAGTGTATACATGTGCAGACTTGATGGGTAAAGTAAATCAACATTGTAGAACCTGATTATAATGTGCCGATGCACATATATTAATCTGTATCTACTCTGTTACAACTCAACATTCCTAATTAAAACTGTATTCGCCAGTGTAGAACCTGATTATAATGTGCCAATGCACATACTAATTTGTATCTACTCTGTTACAACTCAACATTCATAATTAAAACTGTATTCGCCAGTGTAGAACCTGATTATAATGTGCCGATGCACATACTAATTTGTATCTACTCTGTTACAACTCAACATTTCTTGTACTTATCATTGCCAGTAGCATGAGCATTTCTTGTTTTTGTTCAGTATGGTGTTGGCACATACATGTATAACATTTGAGCGATTATTTTCTGTTTTGTTTTCTTCATTCTGCTGGAATTTGTCATTACCACGTAAATGCTGTTATGAACTGATTAGAAATACATAGCAATGTAGAATCTGATTGGAATGTGTTGATCGATGCACATGCTATTCTGAATCTATATTTCTTGGCTGAGAACCTGAAATTATGGTAATATCATGTTTTAACCATAAATGACATGTTAATAATGCTAGTCAATTCCAGTATTATGAACAATTATCTTGCTTATTATGAGCGTCTGAGAGATATGAATGGAGACATACTTGTCTGGTAGCTATTCTATATGCGAGTATGGTGCTAGTATAAACAACAGTAGGGTCAGACAATCAAGAATTTCATTCATAAAATTAGGGGTCTGCTGGCTATCATTGATGATATGGACTCCAGGGAATACTGATCGACCCCTGGCTAAGCTTGTGTGATAATTAGTATCCTTGCAATTATTTAATGTTCCCAGTCTAGGGAAGTCTGTTTGTTTTGTTAAATGTTGTAAAAACCAACATACAAATTTCACTTTCACAAAAACCAAATGCATGTTTGATCAATGCTGCATTATATATACATATAGCGCTGCCTGATTAGACATATGTATACCTTCTTTTGAATACTAGCTATATTTCAACATTTACAGTGTGAGTGTGCGTTTCATTTAATTTGCTGTGTATTGGCATTTTTATAACCTCTCATATATTGGATCTATAATCATAGTAGTAGTTTGTTCATATATTGGAACAGTGAGTATGTGCCGAGTCTTCCTACTTATTATTAATTTTTTTTATAATTGGTCATTTTACCAGGTGGTAAGCTATGCTGAACAAATTTGTATTGTTGTGTTACCCGGAGATGACAAAGTCCCAGTGGCGGCTGTGTTATGAAATTATACTAAACACTACAACATTTGTCTACACTGGTTGCTGCTAGTAAGGTGCATAGTGGCCTGGCCTGACAATTTCAACCTGTAAGATGACCGTACTATACTATCGGAAAACTGCCTGATAGAATCCTGATAAATGGTTGCATTACCAACTGGTGTGCAGAGTTATTTTTAGCTTACAAGGTCACTAGCCATTGAGTATCTGTTGACCTGGATATATTTTAGCAAGATGTTAGGCTGCAGCCAGTCATCCTGCTAAATCTGCCCCAAGTTATTTTTTAAGCTTTCAATAGGGTCAATTGTTCTTATATGTGGATAAGTTTATCCATTGACCAAGATATATTTAGCAAGAATATGAGTTTAACATCTTATTAACCATTCCATATGCATACTTGTCATATTTAAAGTGGGTTATGACTAAATGTCAAACTATATTGGCTATAATATCTGCTTTATTCCGATATCCATTTTGTAGGCAAACCTGCCTAAGAACTATGTTGACCCATTTAATTATCACCCACATTCTTTCTAAGTAATAAATCTTTCTCATGCTATATAAGGGGAGACTCGGGCGTGAGAAGACACTTTATGTTTTGGCCTCTTTCGAGAAATCTTCACTTTATAAATTATTCAGCCTTTAGTTTGGTCATGAGTTGTAATAAATAAATAAATAGTGTAACTATAATACGAGTTGTACAATGCTTGCCGTTATTAACATTGTGTTCACTAGATGATGAAAATGTGTGATTATTACAAATTCCAATTACAATTAAATATCTGAAATCGTGTGATTATTACAAATTCCAATTACAATTAAATATCTGAAATCGAACGTGTGTTTTGTTTAAATAATTATACATCCAACAAATGTTGTATGTTATACATTGTGTTATGCTAGTGTGACATAACACTTGTGGCAGCGAAATAAAAAGTGTAATGTTGTGCGTGGAACAACAGTGTTAAGTAGTGTGTCCACACGGTGTGTTGGTTCATATGTGCCTTTTTCCTACCGAGCAAGCTGCGCAATACAGGTAACAGCGGTGAAGTGTTTTAGTTATGAACACTGGTGTCACTGGTGGTGCGCGTTTGTAACAATATCAAACAAAGTTGTGGTAGTTACCCAAAACAGATGAAATTTGTTAATCCCAGTTACCCATGGTAACAGACATCAAAATCGATTACATTGAAAAGGACTCATTCCTCATGCTCTATAAAGCTATGGTAAGACCACATATTGAATATGGAAATACTATTTGGTACCCATTCTTGAGGAAGGACATAATTAGTGTGGAAAAAGTTCACAAACGAGCAACCAAGATTGTACCTCAGCTGAAGGACCTTGCATATATAGACAGACTGAAAGAACTTAAACTACCGGGTACCAACATTAGCACATAGGAGAAGAAGAGGGGATATGATCCAGACTTTTAAGATTATTCGCGGTATAGAAGCAGAGGTCTCCGTAAAATTGAGAGTAGTCAGCTTTTTTTGAAAAAGTAGCCAGCTATATCGACTTGCACGCAGCTGGGCTGCGTGGCTTAGTCGCCGATTTAGGGGAGGGTACGGGAGGGGTACCCCGTTCCCGTTAGGGGAGTTTGGGGGCCTCCCCCCACAAAGATTTGGAAATTTATATTCAATTTGGTTTTATGGTGTATATATTTGTAGTTGTTTAAGACAATTTCTGCATATATTGTTGCAAAAATGTTAAAATGTAATCATACTAGAAAATGTGTTCATAGAACACGGATGCTCCACATACCGCTTTGATAATAAACAAGGCAAAATTGCAAGAGCAAAAGGGGAGATAATCCATGACCCGGGGGGTCGAAACAAAAATCGAAATAAGCTTTGCACCTCTACTCATCATAGATACCATGTTTCAGGTCTTACAGTTTAAAAGTTTTACGAGTTACAAGACAACATTTCCAAATTCTAAGTCGAAAAGGGAGAGATAATCCATGACCTGGGGGTCAAATAAAAAAATCAAAATAAACTTTGTGCATCTACTCATCATATTAAGGAAGCTACATACACAGTTTCAGGTCTGTAGCTCGTATGGTTTAAAAGTTTTACAACTTACAAGGTTGGTGACGGACGGACGGACGGACGGACGATAAACCGATGTTAGCCACATACATCGGTTTTTTAGGTGGCTAATATAACTAACCCTATTCTTTACTAAGTCCATCCCTGTGGGGGCTAGCCACATATACCCTATATATTGGTGCGGACGGACAAGGGTAACATTAAAGGCCCCCTCCACTATCGTGGTGCCGGTGGGGCATAAACAATATATTTAATGTTACTGGGTCTCAGATATGTGCAGCAAGTTATGTAACAGATATGTTAAAAATACTTGTTGTAGATTTGTATCTTATTCTGAACCCAAAAGGAAACATGTGTTGCTTGAAAAAATTGTATTTTGATAAAATGTTTGTTTGTGATAACTAGTAACTGTGCTAGTTTTGTGCAATTGAGCTAATTTAATTTTTATTTTCCTTTCTACACTACAGGCCTGTATAGTGGTATTGGCAACAAGTGTAGATCCAGATGAGCCAGCTCGAGACGAAATTTTCATATATTTGAAAACAGAAACACCCCCTTTTCATAAATTGACTAGTCTGAAAATCATTTTGTGCCGATTGGATTGGATGCAAAATTAACATATCAAAATCCATTCCAGTTGCTTAGGGGTGGACCAGCCAGTGTCTAGAATGGAAAATATTTCATGGAAAGACATCTTGTAAATTGAATGAAAATTGATGTTTTGTACAAGTTTACTGATTTTATAAATGCCAAGTTTCTTATGAAATCAGTCGACAAGTTTAATAAATCTCATATTAAATCATACACAAATGTTTGATTCTATTTATTACATATGCACATCACAATACATCGAAGCTGTAAATGACCACCTATCTTGTTTTCTGTACGGGCCACATTTGTATATTTATTACACTAGTGTATTATGATTTTTATTACACTGTGTTATTACACTGTGTAAGCCTATTTTATGCAATAAAATAAGCATATTTTATGCAATAAAATAGTTTACATAATCCAAGTTGTGCACACTCTTGAACTAGCTCTATCAAACCGCAAACTAGTAAAAATCTGTGACATACAGAATACGATGCGAGTATCTGTTGATATCAAGTTTATCAGGCAAGGCTAGGAACCATGTAGGAATTCCGAGGCTCGCTATATCCGAGGCTCAATGTTTCCGAGACGAACCTGATAAGCATGGTATCAATACACACTAGCATGGTATTCTGTATTCTATGTATCAGGTAACATTTTATGCTATAGAATGTGGAAATATGGCGCGGATTTCATTGAAAGGAACGCAGACTTGTTTACATTGTGTCATTACACTGACGTCAATCGGTAAAATCATGTGACGCTGTTCGTCCAATGAAACATCAGTTTTCAATTAGTTGTATACATATATTATTATCAGGTGAATGCCTGATACGACATGATGTTATCAGTCAGTACGTATTCGCCCAATACAAAGCTGGTTACCTGATAAATGATAATACACATTTGCGAACAACATATATGTTTGTTTGTTGGGGTTTAACGGCCTATCAACAGCTAAGGTCATTTAACTCCGGGTCAATGGGTTAGTACTAAATCCCATATCATACCTGTACACGTACAAGTACATGTTCAAGTAAATGTACAAACGGAGGGAAAATCCCAAGATCAGAACTGAATATTTACAGTAAAAATCAAAGTACTGAAAGTACTGAACATAGGGTACTACAAGAAATCAGCCACGGAAGCGGTGTCGCGCCTGAAAATGCCTTGTGGGTGCAAAACAATGTTGTAGCAGGATTGTTGTTAAAGTTTCTGCATTACTTTGACATCGCCATGTTTACTTCTGTTTTGTGAATGAAATAGTTGGCCCCGGATCGAGTATATTAAAACATACAAATGACGTATTGGGGAAACCGCTGACAAAGTTTTCAATGTATGGAAGCCCAAACTTGTTCGAATATATTTTTTGTCGTATTTTCAGTACTTGCATTACTATGGGTATTAATCTACGCTGGATGTGTTATACTGTCATTAATTTGTTCCCTGACTGTAATTTATCACTTACTGACTTATTGACCCCCTTCCCTGAACGTAGAATTGACACTCATGTTGGCGTGTATTGGCCACCATAGACAAATTTCAATCAGGCAGAATTCAGGAATGTCACTAAAATCCGCTGTAAATCCATCGATAGAATGAGAATTAACATCAGTTAGACCCACACGTGCCAGTTTTGTTGCGGTACAATCCCGATCATTAAAAAAGCTGGGTCAACATGCAGGTAGCTGTAACCCCTTGATATCGTTTGTGTGTTGAACGCGTCGCGTGTTGTTTATCCGGTGGAGAGTATTCGGAGGGGAGTTAACTCTGCCGAAAACTATAGCCTGCTACTAAATTTAGCGATGACCGCACGATTTGTGACGCAAATGGGGGCAATTCACGCGCAACAAAATAATCCGATGTATTTTTGTACGTAGAACATCCGTTGTTGATATTGTTCAGTGCAAGTAGTTTTTCATAATATTATTTTCAATTAGCGGTTGCGTATGACAGTTAAACGTTGAGTAACACAATGTATTTTGTTGTTATCGTTACTCCAATATATCACTACGGACTAGCCCATCGAGGGGGGTCTAGGGCGTGGCTAACTGTCCGAGGCGATTCCAATACATAGGTTACCCTATGTGAAAACTATATATTCAGTCCTGAGATCAGAATAATCCTGATCGGATGCCAGGTCCTCGCCACACCAGAATCACTTGGCCCCCTCCCAAAAGCAGTAGGATCAGTAATAATCTTGCTACTTTTCTAATGGGAAATAACCCAATTCAACTCCCAGGTAACAAAAGAGCCCAATATAAAAACATACATGAGAGCCAAACCAGGCAAATCGTGATTCCTATAAGGTGGAACCCCTACCGTTAATTTACGCCGTCACGATCACCCTACCAACCATCCACTCTAACAACATGTAATCTCACTCTACAACTTGCACTAATACATTACTGAGACACATATGTGTTGCTGCGACTCCAGAAATTGGTCTTATGTGCTTTGCAACCAGTGCAGATCCAAACCAGCCTGTACATACGCACAGTCTGATCAGGATCAGCACTGTTTGCCATTCCATCATTATAGATCATTATCATGCTGCAGGAGTGTGCTATTTGATCAAGAATGGGGTTATCGAGCTTTTAACCTGTGTAGCTCCAGATCAGGTAACAATCTCAAGTAGTCTAACATGGATCTTCTCTTTTTGTTAGCAGCATCAAAATTAGATTTTATTTAA
>CM055266.1:40023728-40072767 GCA_029237695.1 Conchocele bisecta | reverse complement strand
ACAAAACGCAAGACAGATTCCACCTGGGCGTGGAAGAACGCGACACAAATCGCGCTCTAGCAAAATGTGCAATCATGGCCGACAATTTGATGTCAGTGCCCAGAAATTTCGCTGCGCCATTAGAAAACCGAAGCACGCTAGACAGAGCCGCTCTATACCCACGGATGGCCGAAACAGATAATTTCTTAGTATGAAAAAGAAACAAAAGAAACTCACCTATCTCACCTATAGTGGGATTGAGTGGATCAACCGACTGTTGATGACCCCAATCCACCCAGGCTCTCCACTTAGCGTCATACAACTTAGTGGTGGAAGGGCGTTGAGACTGAGCGATAACCTTGGCAGCGTCTTCTGAAAAACCATCGCGTCTGACGGCCTGCCTGATAACCGCCACGCGTGAAGGTTTAGCATCCGCACATTGGAGTGAAAGGTCTTCCCTGCATGCTGAGACAGAAGATCCTGACTGACCGGTAGAACTACGGGGTGTTCTGTCAGCAGTTCCAACAGTATGACAAACCAACACGGGGCCACCAGCGTGATCAGAGACTGATCGTCTCGAATCTTCCGTAAGACTCGGGGCAACATCACGAACGGTGGAAATGCATACCCGTCCAGATTGGTCCACGACAAGGACATTGCGTCTACCGCCAATGCCCGATGGTCGGAACCGGTGACACATACAGAGGCAACCGGTTGTTGAGTCTTGTCGCAAACAAATCCACGAAGGGAGCTCCCCATCTGGACAAGATCGCACTGGACACCGACGGACGCAGGGACCACTCTGTCAGAACAGGGGAGGACTGCCGGGACAGATAGTCCGCTAACACATTCTTGCGTCCCGCTATGTGCCGGGCTCGCAAGGAGATGTGTCTGCCGTGACACCACAGCAGCATCTCCCGTGTCAAAAGACACAGTCGGATTGAATGTGTCCCACCTTGCTTGTTGATGTAAGCAACCACTGTCGTGTTGTCGGTCGAAACCAGCACCACCTGTCCGATCAGAACGGATTCCGCCGCAGTCAATCCTCGGAATACTGCCAAGAGCTCTAACATGTTGATGTGTTCCTGAGCTTCCATCACCGACCATAAGACCCGACAAACACAGACCGAGGGGTTCCAGATAAGCCCCCACCCTGTGCCCGACGCATCTGTGGACAGAAAAAGAGTCGAGGAGGAGGTAACACCATGGGAACTCCCTGTAGGAACCTGTCCTCCACTGCCCACCATCTCAATTGGCGTTTGAAGACGGTGACCAGAGGTAAAACCCGATCCAAAGGATCGCGGTGCGGCCTCCACAGCCCGAGTAAGTAAAACTGGAGAGGCCGCAGATGTAACCTTCCCAGCACCACATACTCCGCAGCTGCTCCCAGAACGCCCAGGAGTGACAGAAACTGCCGGGCAGACAGAGATACCCTGTCCAGTACCTGGAAAAACTTTGGTCAAAATGCCTCGCACCCTGTCCAACGGAACCCTGATGACCGAGCGATCGGTCAAGAAGTTCATTCCCACATAAGAAAAATCCTGTGTGGGAACCAACTCCGACTTCTCGAGATTGGGAATGAGGCCTAGCCGAATAATAACTACCCCCAACCACAGCCAGATTCCGTTGAGCGAATGAACGCATTGATGGTGAATCAACCAGTCGTCCAGATACTGGAGCAGAGAGACCCCCAGACGCCTGGCCTCCGCTGCCACTGTCTCCATGAGTATTGTAAACACACGAGGAGCAGTCGTCAGCCCGAACGGTAGCACTCGGAACTGAAACACCCTGTTCTCGGAGACAAACCTGAGAAACTTCCGAGAGCACCTGCGGATGGGCACGTGGAAGTACGCGTCCTGCAAATCTATGGAAACGGCCCAGTCTCCCGGACAAATGGCGCTGCGGATAGACTGAGACGTCTCCATCTTGAAATGTTCCGATAGGACAAATTCGTTCAGAACAGACAAGTCCAGGATAGGACGTAGGCCCCCGTTCCTCTTCGGGACTACAAAAAGACGACTGTAGAACCCCGGAGAAGACACATCCTGAACCTCCTCGATGGCTCTCTTCTCCAAGAGTGAAGCGGCCGGAGAAACCACTCCTACCTCGGCCCCGAGCCGACGACACACCCCTGGGAACCGACCTCACAGGAGGTTGAAAGTACGGAGCCGCTGACTGAAACCTCGGAACCGTCGCTGAAGGTATAGACCCACGGTTCAAAGACCGCGAAGACCCAGTGTTCCTACCCCACTTAGCCTGAGAAGGACCACGACCCACTGAAGATGCTTGCCTCTTGCGAGCGCCGCTCTGGTTGGATCGTGACCAACCCCTGGTCATGAACAACCGCTCCCTGGCCGAAAAATCATCCTTGGCCGCACGTTCACACCTGCCTCCAAACAAGGAATGAGAGGTGATCGGAGCTGCCCTGAGCAAGTCTCTGGCAGAACCAGTCAAAACAGAAGAGCGGTCTAGCACAGCATCTCTCCTGGACAAAAGAATGTCCGTAGAAGCAGCTAAAGAAGTGCTAAGAATGTGCTTCGAAGCACGAGCCGCCGACTGCAGCACCGCGTTCAGAGAAGACGAATCATCCTGATTGATCGCCTCCTTAGCTGCCCCCAAACATAGATCAATATGTGAGGCCATCGCCACAATAGAACGAAGTTTAGAATCAGCAGAGTCCCATGCCTTAACAAAGTGCAAACCAGGACCCGGTTCACCCGATACCCCAATCGCCGAAGCGTCCTTATCCAAACATGGTGGTCTCAAAGGCCAAGCCGAATTATGGGGCGAATAGAATTTCGATCCCTGTGTGAGACTCAAAACCTTTGGCACACGAGAACCCGCAGTCGCCAAATTCTTGCCCAATGCATCCTCAATCTCCTTAGCCAGAAGACCAACCGTAGGAGAGAAAGGAAGCCTAGGTAACACTTTCGTATCCACCACCGAATCAACCTCATACAAGGAATGAACCCGAGGGGCAGGAGGAGGTAGAGGTGGACACACCTCTGCAGGAAGCAGAGTGTAAATCGCATTGAGAGCATCCAAAAGAGAAGGTGGAAGCGAATCCAACTCCCCCTCTACATCAGAGTCTTGACCACCGTTACCGTCCATAGGGGTGCCATCTAGACCCAAGGGAAGCGAACCATCTAGATCGTACAACTTCCCCTGTAAGCCCTCCCCCAGCGTAGTTGCCTGCCCAAAAGGCACCGACTGGCAGTCATCTACCACTACACGTGGAAGGCTAACCCCGGGAGGATCCACTGGCACAGCCATCTGTTGTGGAGACGCAGACAAACCCACTAAATTCTGGGACTTTGTCAGAGCCCCCAGAACCTTAGCCATCTGATCTAACAGAACTGAACTACTCGTAGAAGTCCTATGCGACCGTCTCCACGACGAACAGGAGAAAACGAGATCTAGACGAAACAGTACCAAACCCTGAGAAAGAGCTCGAAGAAGAGGAAGAACCAGAGCTAAACTCTGAACCAGAACTCGAAGAGCTAACAGAACGTCTTCCTACCGGAAGCAGCCGACTGTCCAGAGAAGAAGGTATCTGAAGGAGAGTCTGGTGCCCGGTGTCCGTTACTTGCCCGGTGCCCGATGGTTGCACGGTGCCCGTCGGCAGAACGGTGCCCGGCAGCTGCCCGGTGCCCGGTGGTTGCCCGGTGCCCGGTGCCCGGTGACCGTTGCCCGGTGCCCGGTGCCCGGTGCCCGGTGCCCGGTGCCCGGTGCCCGGTGCCCGGTGCCCGGTGCCCGGTGACCGGTGCCCGGTGCCCGGTCCCTGATGACCGGTGCCCGGTTGATGACCGATGCCCGGTACTTGACCGGTGCCCGGTGCCCGGTGCCCGGTGCCCGGTGCCCGGTGCCCGGTGCCCGGTGCCCGGTGCCCGGTGCCCGGTGCCCGGTACCGGGCGCCTCTACTGAGAGAGGCTGGGTCAGCTTCAAACCGGGTGATATAGTATCAAGAACCGGCCGAAACACCCCTGTGATAGGTATAGCTTTCTGCGAACCGGGTGATATGAGATCAGGCACCGGCCCCAGCAGCCCGGTATCCCCTGTATGGATCACCGGCCTATCACTTAACACAACCTCCGAAACCTCGGACGGTTCCACTGCTCCCAAGAGCTGAGACTCGGACACAGTCTTCTTCAGACGTGAGGTATGGGACCTTCTAGACCCAGCCTTGCCCCACGTCGAATCCGTCCAACGGACGGACAAATCACATGGCCTCTCTTTGCAACACCCGCAACAGGCAAAGCACCTGTCCGTATGGGTATCCCAAGGAGAAGTCATGTGTCCACACGCAGCGCGTGATTGCGGCATTCTAAACAAGTATTGTATACAAAACCTGATAGAAGAAACGCAAAAACGCTACAAAAAAATGTGTCACGGGAGCGAATCCAATTTGGGACGAACCCGTTAGGGTACGAATCGCGTACACGCGAAAATATGTGACACAAAGTAAAACACCGTGAAAAACCCCAAAACCCCAAAAAATGCAATGGAGAATAATCACGTAACACAACAAGAGTGATAATAATATGTATGAACGAAATATAATGACAATTACGGCACAATACACGGCAGAAATTCAAAATAAGCACGAAAATAAAGAGAGAGACAAATATACCTGCACTCTTGATAGCGTCCTAAAATAATAGGAGGAGTTTAAATAGCGGACTAGCCAATTGGCTGTGGGTAGAGCGGAATGGTCTATGGTGGGTTATTTGAGTGATTAGAGTAGGCAGATTTTTATTATTAGGACGATTTCATAGCAACCTATCAGTTTGCAACCATTCAGGTTAGTTTGAAGACATAAAAAACTTAACATTGTAAACGCAAAAAGTTAACATTGACTGCGCGGAAAAAATGGGTCAAGTTCAAAAAGGTAACATGTTGGATAGTGATATGTGGTGGGCACCCCTTGGTTATGAAGCTGTGAAAGTTTGTTGGTCCTATGTGTTACAGTAACAGAGAAATGGACTGAAACACGAAAACTTAACATTGATTGTGGACGCCGCCCGCCCGCCTGGCTTTCGCCAATCCAATAGCGTGGATTTTTTTCCAAAAAAAAAATAAAAAAAAACCTGGCTAAAAATGGAAAAAAAGTTTAAAAAAAAGAGTTTAAAATGATTTTTTTTCCAAAAAAAACCAAAAAAAAAAACCTGGCTAAAAATGGAAAAAAATTTAAGTTTAATTTTTTTTTTTTAAAAATTAACAACAAAAAAATAATGCTCGCTACTGGAGCCCAGAATTTTTAATTTTTATAATAGTCCTATATTTATCTACATATCATATTTGCACAGGTCCACATATTGCCACAATATTGTCAAACACAGTTTTACGGAAATGTAATACCCAGGTATAATAATTTACCTGTGTAAATTACCTGTAATAATTTAGCTGGACATTTAGTGGTCAAGCTGGAAATTTGCACATGCTTGCACATGCAGAAGTGTTCAACTGGAGAAGGCTATTGTTCTCTCTACAGGTAAGGTGTACAGAGCGCACGAGAAAACGGGTCTTCATGCATTAATGTTCAGTTTGTAGCATAGAAAGAAATACAGTTTTGACCTTGACCCTGGAGCCCGGAATTTTTTTTAATAGACCTATATTCATCTACATATCATAGTAAAGGTATGTATAAAGTTTGATGACTGTAGCTGATAAGGTGTTGAAGTAATGACCGTAACACGAAAACTTAACATTGAATGATGACGCCGACACCGACACCGACGCCGACTCGCGGGCGAGACAAAAACGACCTTTTGACCTTTCGTCGGCCATCTTGGATGACATAACCAGCCGATTTCGACATAAAATGCACCAGAGTGATCACCTCGTTGATACCTTCGATTTGATATATGAAATGACCATATTCGGTCAAAAATAAAATTTGACCTCAATTTGACCCCACGGGCCACGCCCATTTTTGACCCCGGGGTCACCATTTTAACAACTTTGAAAGAGCATTGTACATCGATCATTCCTACCAAGTTTTGTCGAAATCCGGTTGGCGATTCTTGATAAGAAGATTTTTGAAGAATTTGTGCTATTTTAGACGGCGGCCATCTTGGATTACGTAATGACGTCATTTTAACATTTTAACAATTTTGTAATCCCCCTACCTAAGAACCATGAACATGAAGTTTGGTGACTATAGGCCCAATGGTTACCGAGGAGAAGACGTTTGAAAATGTTCACAGACGACGACGGACACATTGCGGTAAGAATAGCTCACATGAGCTTCGCTCAGGTGAGCTAAAAATGTAGAAAAAATGGCTAAGTTAAAAAGGTGATATTTTTGTTAAAAAATATTTTTTCAGCATAAAAACACCAAGGTGCACATCTTCAATATGTGTAGAAGACGTGTGTATAGTTTCAGATCGATCGACTGAACGGTTTCAGAGGAGTTGTGTACACAAACTCTGTACCGTATATATAATTGTATTGAAAAATGTAGAAAAAATGGCTAAGTTAAAAAGGCAATATTTTTGTAAAAAAATATTTTTTTTCGGCATAAAAACACCAAGGTGCACATCTTCAATATGTGTAGAAGACGTGTGTATAGTTTCAGAACGATCGACTGAACGGTTTCAGAGGAGTCATGTACACAAACTCTCTACCGTATATAGAATTGTATAGAAAAATGTAGAAAAAATGTCTAAGTTAAAAAGGTAGGTTTTAGCTATGTTATTCCTACTGTACACTTGTGTACACGCTGCCCTGTGTTGTTTCAGGGTCCTGTCCAGATAATTATCCCCGCTGCATAACCAGTGCCCATTTACCCGTTCACCGTGCGAGCCATTCTGACCCTACGACCGTACCCAAAGGATTCAAGGTGTTCCTGAATACCTCCGGCTATATAACTATATAAAGGTACCATGCTCGTACAGTGTAGTCCGGAAAAAACACCTTATTGGCGACGAGGATGAGATTTATACGGAGTACGGAATCCGGAACACAGAATAAAATTGGCCCTTGTTGATTTTCCGAAAAGGCTTGTTTTTATCCCTCGACTACCGGTAGGTAATATTACCTACAGAGTTCTTACGCAAAGCGTTCGGAACGCGGGTATTTCAGAAATGAAATGCAATTGGCAAATGTGGAAATTTTATGTTTGCTCATGACCTTGAAATTTAGCACATGTTTGAACTTCGTGAAGTTGTGATAACCCTGTCACCCCAATATATAACCCTGTCACCTCCAATAATATCGAATAGACTCTCCCATACTAGGAAGACTGTTCTATTATATACGATAAGGGGTAATTTAGCAAAAACAAAACAAAATATCCACAAACAGGGCAGGTCTAGATGAGACGGCTTACCTTGAGCTGGCTCACCTGTGTTTACACTATTTCCAAACATTGTGATGGAGGTATGTATTTTTCAAATGACTAACAAGTAATTTAGTTTTTGTTTTGCTAAAGATGAGGCATCATGTTTTAAACAGATCTCCATTTGTAAATTCTATAATTCTGTGCAGAAAGTTTACATAATCTGTTCTCCAACATTATAGCAAGGACAATTATAACTTGGGTACACTCAATGTTAGTAGATGTAAGTATCATGCAAATTAATTTTGTGCATTGATCATTGTTGATAGTATTCCTATAAAGATAATTTTAGGAATTAATATGTACGTTGGGAGACGATTCTAAAGTTATTTGATTATTTTTATGTGCCCATTGATGGAATGTTGTTATTTTGTCACCACTTCAACCAGTCCAATCTGTGTTGACTAGGTTTACACCTGTAAGACTACGGAATGTCAGTTGCATGACACATTATTATTGTAGTTAGAACTGACCATGCAATTTTGGTGTGGTTGATACGGTATATGGTCTCACGCGACAGTTTTATAGGTTTATGAATATTTATTGACTTTGTGAGGCTTGACTCGGTGTATTTTTAGAGTATTTCATAATTCTACTAAACTCAATGTTAGTTCCGGTTGATTTTGACATCTTGTACAAAATGGCACATGCTATGCTGTCTCGCCAGTATGGTTTCGCGTCAGAATATATAAGGTATTTTTTGGGCATTTGTAGGGAAAATTTAAGGTGGTTATAACCCCACTTTGGAATCATTTTCAGGAAATGGTGTGGTATTACAAGCGATGGAACAAAGTGGTATCACAGTCTCTGTGCCTCATATTTTCATGAAAACAATTCCAACTTCAGTCATGTTGAAATTTCTGGCCAAAAATAGGTGGGTGGGGTAAAATTGTAAACAAATAGATATACACATCTGATGTGGTCTGATATTGGTATTTGAGTATCATAATACAACAACAATTTATTTTGTAAATTATTTTAGGAGGGCTTAGGTATTCGCTTTTTGATCGTCCAATTATTCAATACACATCAATACAGGGTTGTCATTATTTAACTTCAGAGAAATTGTAGAAATTCATGGTCATAGCGCTGATCCTTGCAATTGACGGTTATTTAGCACTGTCATGTCTCCCATAATATAACTAGATTGGTCAGTAAGCAAGGCTTACAGAATACCCCCCGCGTGGGCCCAAGTACCCCTAAAATATATAAAAATTTTCCAAGTGTGGGGCTTGTGACCTTGACTCTGGGCTTAGCGGGAGCGGTATGAACGTGAATTTGTCACAGGGTGGTAGAGGTCCATTGGAGCAATGCGTGTGTGAAATGTGAAGCAGATCCGACCAGGAAATAGAAGCTATAACCGATTTCTCTGATGTTAAGTTTTGTAAAGAGACTAAGTATGTGAGCTTGACCTCGCGATCAGCGGGAATTTGTCACAGCATGATAGTAGAGCCTTAGAGGAATGCATGCATGAAATATTAAGGATTTTCGATGAAAGAAATAGAAGTTATAACATATTTCTCTGAAGTTAAGTTTTGTAAAGAGACTAAGTATGTGACCTTGACCTTGGGATCAGCGGGGTGTTGGACAGTCGTAGATTTGTCACAGCATGGTAGTACAACCTTAGAGGAATGCATGTGTGAAATATTAAGAATTTTAAATGAAGGAAATAGAAGTAATAACTTATTTCTCTGATGTTAAGTTTTGTAAAGAGACCAAGTATTTGACCTTGACCTTGGGATCAGCGGGGGTTGGACGGACGTGGATTTGGCACAGCATGGTAGTAGAGCCTGACAGGAATGCATGTGTGAAATATTAAGCATTTTAGATGAAGGAAATAGAAGTTGTAACATATTTCTTTGATGTTAAGTTTTGTAAAGAGACTAAGTATTTGACCTTGACCTTGGGATCAGCCGGGGTTGGACGGTCGTGGATTTGGCACAGCATGGTAGTAGAGCCTTATAGGAATGCATGTGTGAAATATTAAGCATTTTAGATGAAGGAAATAGAAGTTATAACAATATTTCTCTGATGTTAAGTTTTGTAAAGAGACTAAGTATTTGACCTTGGGATCAGCGGGGGTTGGACGGTCGTGGATTTGGCACAGCATGGTAGTAGAGCCTTACAGGAATGCATGTGTGAAATATTAAGCATTTTGGATGAAGGAAATAGAAGTTATAACAATATTTCTCTGATGTTAAGTTTACAGACGCACACACGGACGGACGGACAACCTGACTCCAGTATACCCCCCCACAACTCGTTGCGGGGGGTATAATTATATATACTATATTACTAACCCTACTAACTATCCTATCTAACTGCACTAATGAGTTTGGGTTTGTATTTTTTTTCTTGGCGGGGAGGTGGTTTGGGGGTGTTTTGTTGCTATAGCCTATAATAATTGGAAGGATGGGCTGTGTTCAGCAAAATCCAAAGTCGTGTGGGGTTCTGCGAGGATGTTTTGCAATACAACTGCACAGGAAATGCACACTATCATGGGTCACTTGAATTAGTATTGAAATGTTTGTAAGGTAACTGTTTATAACAGGTTAGCAATTGCCTGACTCTTATAGTTTTTGTTCACTAGCTGTGATTAATGTTAGGTTCAATCTAGTTCATTGTGTCCATTGACCATCTTAGGAATGTTAAGATTAATATAAGAGTGATTTTATCAGTCTAAATTGCATCGGCATTTATTGTCAGACAAAACTGACTGAATGTACGATTATGTGTATCTGAATTAATTACATTTTGATTGTATTCTTCAATTTGCCATCTGCCTTCAGTCCAAGGTTGGGGAACAACTTATAATAATAATATCAATGACGGTATGTCTCAACGTGATAGGTTTTATTTCACTGGATTACATGTAAGCGATCACACGTAAGCCTGACGTCATAATAGAGAAATACCAAGCTCTCTTAGGAGCAGTACAGCAGTGACATAGTGACGTCGCTGCGAGGCCATGCTACTCAGACAAAAGTCCAAAAACTTGGAAGTGTCCAAGGCTAGAGTACATGTATCAGGTAGTGGGTACATATCATAGTGTGTGGTCTATGTACCGTGTCAGTTATTTGATATTAGAAGTGATAACCTGACAGTAGTCATGCACTATATTGATGTCGGTGGGTATATTATTACGTCATGGTCATACACACTGTGATTGACTGGATACCCCGGACTAGCGTACACACGGCGGAGAATTATGTACTGTAGCCTTTGTAATACGTGTAGCTGATTTAGCGCTATTCCTCCCGCAGCTTTATGGTAAGACGGTTGAAGGAACACTCAGATTTGTTCCTCCCACAGCTTTATAGTAAGACGGTAGAAGGAACACTCAGATTTGTTCCTCCCGCAGCTTTATAGTAAAACGGTAGAAGGAACACTCAGATGTGTTCCTCCCGCAGCTCTGTATAGCAAGACGGTAGAAGGAACGGTAGAAGGAAGACTCAGATTTGTTCCTCTCGCAGCTTTATAGTAAGACAGTTGAAGGAACACTCAGATTTGTTCCTCCCGCAGCATTATAGTAAGACGGTTGAAGGAACACTCAGATTTGTTCCTCCCGCAGCATTATAGTAAGACGGTTGAAGGAACACTCAGATTTGTTCCTCCTGCAGCTTTATAGTAAGACGGTAGAAGGAACACTCAGATGTGTTCCTCCCGCAGCTGTATAGCAAGACGGTAGAAGGAACGGTAGAAGGAAGACTCAGATTTGTTCCTCTCGCAGCTTTATAGTAAGACAGTTGAAGGAACACTCAGATTTGTTCCTCCCGCAGCATTATAGTAAGACGGTAGAAGGAGCACTCAGATTTGTTCCTCTCGCAGCTGTATAGTAAGATGGTAGAAGAAACACTCAGATTTGTTCCTCCCGCAGCATTATAGTAAGACGGTTGAAGGAACACTCAGATTTGTTCCTCCCGCAGCATTATAGTAAGACGGTTGAAGGAACACTCAGATTTGTTCCTCCCGCAGCTTTATAGTAAGACAGTTGAAGGAATAGTCAGATTTGTTCCTCCCGCAGCAATATAGTAAGACGGTCGAAGGAACACTCAGATTTGTTCCTCCCGCAGCTTTATAGTAAGACGGTCGAAGGAACACTCAGATTTTTTCCTCCCGCAGCTTTATAGTAAGACGGTCGAAGGAACACTCAGATTTGTTCCTCCAGCAGCTTTAGAGTAAGACGGTAGAAGGAAATGCTATGTCAGTACACATAGGAATATGCGAATGATAGTAGGAAATGATCATGCCAGGGTAAATGTGGTAATATGGGTTTGGTGATTAGTGATTACCGATTTCAGTGTTCAGTTTTAAGTTTTTTATTTCCATACATAGTCATATACAAACAATAAATGAGTTACAAGCAGTTTAACAACATGAATTTATAGGTTACACTCCTTGTTTGCAATCAACTATGAGTACATGTATTGTAAATAATTATAGATTATAACGTATTGTTCATACATGGTTAGGTTGGATATATTTAAGAATGTTATTTAGATGAGAGAATAGAGTTGAAAATGAGATATGGTGAAATAGGTTTAGTGAATAATAATTGAGCAACACATCACGATACAATACTATTACGGTATATGCTGTTATACCTAACTGTAATATTTGTATGTATTATCAGAAGGTTCGTGTATCTCTAAATGAGTGTTAGTCTAATTGGATAACATTCCATTTTCGTTCATGAACTATGAGCTTATTTTTATTCATTGCAATTTCTTTTTCGATATTTTGTGTTGCCTTTAGGTAAGACATAAACTCTGGAAATTTAGGTTCCGTGTCATAATTTACATGATATATAAAGTATTTTCCTAGTATGATACAAAAGTTGAAAAACTTGTTGTCTTGCTCATATTGCCCGAAGCAAACAGTGTGCCAATCAAAATTACATACAATATTATTATTGTTTAAAAATGTATTCAGCTGTGACCAAAAATGTTGGCTTATAGTGCATTCCCAAAAAAGGTGCTTATTTGTTTCTGGAGCCATGGCGCAAAAATCACACAAATTGGAGCTGACAATGTTACACTTAAGTAAATAATCATTTGTAGCAACAATTCTCATCAAAAATTTGTACTGAAAATTCCTAAGTTTAGAACTTATAGTGTTTGTAAAATGATTTGTGTAGTCTATCTTCCAATTTATATTTTTATCCGCGAATTCGTCATCCCATTTTGTCTTGGCTTTATGCATGACCGGTTTCTGTTGATTAAGAAACATGTTATATAGCTTCTTATTACATTTGGTCATGGTTTTTATTTGTTCTATTAATAGTATCTTTGTATTAATCGTGTTTATTCTTTCATTTTTAATTCGTGTTCTCCAGTCTTGAGGAATGCACGAAATCAGTTTGAAGAATTTTAGGTAATCGTTATTACTAACATCAAATAGTTCTTTTATTTTTGTAAAATTGAAGAATGATGTAGTTCTATAATTGTATAGTTGTTCTATATATTTAATCCCCTTATTAGCCCATTCCTTGTAGTAAAACATTTTTCCATTACCTTTTATTTTCGAATTGTTCCATAAAATTTGCTTTGATATTGTTTCTGGATTATCGCAGAAGTTTAGCTTGCACCATGATTTAAGAACATCTGTCAAAAATTTATGTTTTACGTCTGGTTTACATTTCCTTCAAATATATGTACACCACCAAAAGGCTTCAAATAATTTAAATATAGTACTTTCCATTTTCCGTGATTTTCAGTTTCTGCAAGTCGTTTGACCCATGTAGCCTTTAGTGTATCAATAAACGATTCTAATTCTATCATTTTTTTAGCCCGCCTTCTTCGAACGTTTTAACAATAATTTTTCTACTAATTTTATCAGGCTTTGAATCCCAGAGAAAATCAAACGTAATGCGTATAATTTGCTTTAAAGTCTCCTGCTCCGGATTGTCTAGAACTGTTAAAGGGAATATTAATTTTGGAAATGCAAAACTTTTAATGACAGTTATTTTACCTAGTATGGTGAGCTTTCTTTTTTTCCATTTGCCTAAACATTGCTGAAATTCCTTTATTTTAGGATCTATGTTTAAACTATGCACTTTATTTTTATCATTGCAAAAATATATCCGATTTCAGTGTTAGCAAAGATACAACTTGTTAAAACAAGTGCTGTTAAGGCTTTGTTGGTGGCCAGAGCATGGGCAGACTGACGCGCGTAATATTGAATGCAAGTGCTCGAGTATATAAATGCACGACGCATAATAACGAATGCCAGGGCACAAGTTTATAAATGCGTCACTCCATGTGCAGCAACTGAAATAAAGTCGTTTGGTTTGCTGTTGTGAGTGCAAATGTGCACTCTGGTCACAGGATGGGTATCATTTGCTAGTGAGGTGTACATGTACCTATAGCAACATGTCCATTTAATAAGTGTGGTACCCATCTCACCTGTATGTGGTAAGGTGTATTAACCAACCCAGATGATGTGATGCAGACTAGCGACTATTGAGCTTGTCGCAAAGCGGCTTGTATAGCCGAGTAGCATGTACTATTATATATAGCATGTTCAGACTATCTTGGTCTGCATATAGAGGCTGGTTCTGTCCGGGAGCATGAGAATGCATGGCCTCCATCTCTCCTGTATGGGGTAAGGGGTAGTTACCAACCCAGATACTTGATTGGTCCCATCGCAAAGCGATGCGGATAGTCGCAAAGCGACTATGAGCTTGTGGCAAAGCAGCAAGTATTGCCGAGTAGCATACCCCAGAAAAGGAGAGTGGTAGGCTTGACAACATATTTATAATCGGTTGTGCCAAAGCTAATTCTGGTATATTGCCTATTGACGGATTATAATTCGGAACAGGGTAATGTAAGAATGCACTGTGAATTAATCAAATAATTGAATTGTCTTTGGCAATTAAGGATAAATAAATTTTTAAAGAAATGAAGAAGAGATACTGCAAAGAAACATTAGAAGTTAAAAATTATGGTATGAACATGTTGAAAGTGAGGTTGAGAATAAAGTTGCTGACGAAATAAGTACTGTTGGAGAAGGAAACTATGATGAAAGCTGCACACCCGAAAATGCAAGCATCACATTGGAAGAGGTCTCAGCAGCAATCAAGATGGAAACTTCAAATTCTACGCCTTCACCACTAGAGAAGATTTTGACAATTTTACTGAAGAAAGGCGGATTGGATTTAAGATGGTAGAATGCCTTCACTATATTTTTCAAAAGAGCTGGTCCACTGGAACTTTGCCTTGAGGTTTTAAAATGGATCCAAAAGTTCTATTACCAAAACCGGAAAAAGATAATTACAATACAGCGAGATCGTACACACCAATTACTCTCGAAAATATCATGGAGAAGATTTTTGAAAGAGTTGTCAAGGCCAGATTAGTTTGGAAATTGGAGTCTACTGGAGCTCTGGCACCAACACAGAATGCCTACATGAAGCAGAGATCATGTATGCAGACATTGGTTAGAATTATAAATGCTTTGATGTACAATCGTAACTCAAAAAAAAATTCAGTACTGTTAATCATGGACTACGAGTCCTGTTATGAACGAATTTGGCAAGCTGGTCTACTTAAAAAAGTCAGAGAGAAAGGAATTCACAGCCGATTTTGGATGTACCTGCGATATTTCATTGTTGAAAGGAAATGCTACTTGAAAGTAAATGACTTCACATCTGATGTACATATAAAGTTGGAATTCCACAGGGCTCAGTCATCAGCCCAATGTTGTGCAATTTACATTTGTATATACCAGTGATTCGATGGAGGGCATCAATAACCCACATGCAGAGTTTGCCGATGACAGTAGCATATGGTCAAGCAGCTGTGACATAACATTTACTGAGTAGACCCATCAATGAAGATGTTGTTGCGATGCTATACTGGTGCCGAAAGTGGAATATGGCTAAGCTCCAGATAAGACACAATATCAAAAGATTTTACCTAAAAGGGAAGACTGTGGTGACATTAAAATATTGATGGATGGAAAAGTTCTTGAGGTGTAAGTACTGGGGGTACTTATTGACAACAATTTGTCATTCAAGGGACATATAGCAGAGAAAACAAGATTTACTGCATTGAAGAAAGTTGATGCATTAAAGTGCGTTAAAGAATTTGAAAAAGTTCACAGGTCTGCAATGATAAAGGCGACTGGTAGTTTGGCCTCAACCAGTGCAGATGCACTGAATGTTAATTCCAATTGTATTCCCATAGACCTCCATCTAAGGCTTTCACAAGCACAAGAATTGTCAGCAAATATGAAGGAGAACCAGTGAGGGATGATTTGAATGAATGGCTCAAGAATCCAACATCCAATTATAACAAACTGAATGTGATGAAGTTGCTAATGGCAAGATTTAATGAATTAAACACAGATATTGAGATTGACAACATTGAAAAGGAGTTCATATATGATGAGCAGTATATGGGTCTAACATTAGTGCGAAATGTACAAATTGACAGAGAAGAAATGAACATGCCAAAGGTGCTGTGAATATCGAGATTGTGCTGCAGGATATACCAGTCAGATATCATAATCTTTACAGATGGTTCAACGCTGAAGGGAAATCCAGGGCCCACAGGGGGAGGTGCTGTGGTGTACTTGGAGGGGCAACATGAAAAACCCACATGTATTAAGAAAAGCTATAGTGCGCAAAGCAACAATTACGCAGGTGAACTTGTTGGCATACAGTTTGCACTGGAATATGCTGTGGAGACTAGCTGTTTCATCAACAAACGGGTGCATATCTTCACAGACTGTCAAGCTGCGATGGAGTCTGCATTTACACCAACTGTTCCAGATTCAAATATAGAGCTTGTCCTCAAGATCCGAGAACTAGTAAGGCTTTTACAAGAAAAACAAGTCTCCATACTTACACACTGGTGCCCTGGCCACAAAGATATAGTAGGTAATGAGCTCGCAGACAAGTGGGCAAAAGTAGCAGCAGCCGAGGCGGAGTCATTGGAAACGTCAAATTGTAATTATACCAAGAAAGCGCTTCGGAAAACTTTACAGAAAGGATCAGTAAAAAAATGGTAGAGAGCAATTACACTTTCTGATCATTGTTCTCATTTACAAGAAATTGTGACAACAGTAGGCGAAATGCCAAAGACGAGACAAGCAGACCTGCATGGATACAGAGCGCTAAATCAACTGGTGAGTGGTCACACAAAGCTAAACGCGCATATGGCAGTGATCATACAAAATCAGACAAGAACAGGCGCGGATCCAGGATTTCAGGTTGGTGGGGGGGGGGGGGGGGGGGGGGGGGGGGGCGGGGGGGGGGGGGGGGGCGTAACTATTTTGCAATACTTGTCTATATTATCGAACGCGCTAGGGGGGTCCTGCGTTCTGGCGCATTTTGGAGCAAAAAAAAAACCCCAATAAACAATAAATTCACAACGCGAACGTAGAAACGTGCCTTGTAACTATTGATTTTATTGCGAAAAAATGAGTTTCCTATGGGAATTTAACATGAGGGGAGAGGAGGTGGAGAGCTGGTGGAGGATTGTGAAAAAATTGACTCCGAATATGGTTAGATAAACTTGGAAATTGAACTGAAAACAAAACTAAGAAAACAAAAGTTAGATTTGAAAATAACGATCCACAAATACAAAAATTATTTAAAAAAAAATCTATGTTAAATTCCCATACGAAAATAGTTTTTTCGCAATAAAATCCATATTTGACGGAAATTCATCAAATAAAAAAATTTGGGGAGGGTGACATTTTTGTTATTGATGAAAAAGTACTTCTATTTAAATATTTTTATGATTTAATGTGTTTAATGGCCAAAAGATCGTCGGCAGCAAAACGTGGAACAGACAGTAGGTAGGTTTTAGCTATGTTATTCCTACTGTACACACTGCCCCGTGTTGTTTTAGGGTCACTGTCCAGATAATTATCCCCGCTGCGTAACCAGTGTCGATTTACCCATTCAACGTGCGAGCCATTCTGACCCTATGACTGTACCCAAAGGATTCAAGGTGTTCCTGAATACCTATATATCGTGTCGTGTCCAAGTATGTGAGGTACATAAGTTTGTATTTTCGATTAAATCCAGTTTTTCTCGCATGTTTTGACCAGTACATAAAAACCCGGATGAACACATTGAAATTGGGTCTTCTGCTGTCAGCACATTCATTTATCAACAAAACTGCGATTGAAACAAGTCAAATATCAAACAAAGTTGTGGTAGTTACCCAAAACAGATGAAATTTGTTAATCCCAGTTACCCATGGTAACAGACATCAAAATCGATTACATTGAAAAGGACCGTGACTCATTCCTCATGCTCTATAAAGCTATGGTAAGACCACATATTGAATATGGAAATACTATTTGGTACCCATTCTTGAGGAAGGACATAATTAGTGTGGAAAAAGTTCACAAACGAGCAACCAAGATTGTACCTCAGCTGAAGGACCTTGAATATATAGACAGACTGAAAGAACTTAAACTACCAACATTAGCACATAGGAGAAGAAGAGGGGATATGATCCAGACTTTTAAGATTATTCACGGTATAGAAGCAGAGGTCTCCGTAAAATTGAGAGTAGTCAGTTTTTTGAAAAAGTAGCCAGCTATATCGACTTGCACGCAGCTGGGCTGCGTGGCTTAGTCGCCGATTCAGGGGAGGTACGGGAGGGGTACCCCGTTCCCGTTAGGGGAGTTTGGGGGCCTCCCCCCACAAACATTTGAAATTTATATTCAATTTGGTTTTATGGTGCATATATTTGTAGTTGTTTAAGACAATTTCTGCATAATATTGTTGCAAAAATGTTACAAATCTGAAGTTGTTATGCTCCCCGAATTTTTTTTTCGGGGAGCATATTGTTGCCGCTTTGTCCGTCCGTCTGGCGTCCGCGTCACACTTCTGTTAAGGTTTTTAGTCAAGTCCATATCTTCAATACTATTAGGCCTAGAGCCACCAAACTTGCACACATTAATCACCTTGCAGTGTACATCTATAACCACTATAAAATCTGTGACCTTGACCCACTTTTCCACATAAATTACTTAGTTATTTCCCCTTGGTTAAGGTTTTTAGTCAAGTCTCTATCTTCAATATTATTAGGGCTAGAGCCACCAAACGTGCACACATTGATCGCCTTGCAGTGCATCAATAACCACTGTCAAATATGTGACCCTCATTTCCTCTTAAATTACTTAGTTATTTCCCTTCCAGCAACATGGGGTGGGGGTACGAATGCAAGAAAATTTTGACCAGAGAAGGTGGGATAGAATGAGTTTTTGTTATTTTTTCCAGCAACATGGGGTCTGGGTGAGGTGGGGGGAGGGTACGAGTGAAAATAAATTAACAGAGCAAGAGCATAGCAATAACCCAATTCAACTCCCAGGTAACTAAAGAGCCAAAGATAAAAATGTACCTGAGAGCCACACCAGGCAAATCGTGATTCCTATAAGGAGGAATCCATACCGTTAATTTACGCCGTCTCATTCGCCCGACCACCACCCACCCGTGTTTTGTAATTTTTTTTTATTTTTCATGACATTATGAATTGTAGCCGGCGCCAACTGAGCGAGTAGTCGGCTAAATCGCCGGCAGCCGGCGCTTTCGGAGAGCTCTGATAGAAGACATTCGATTTGACAGATTCTTTACAATATGCCATTCGAGGACTCATGGACATGATTATAAACTGGCCAAACCACGTTGTATAACATCATTTCGCCTACAACAGTTTCCACAGAGGATAATAAACGATTGGAACTCTATTGTGAACTCTAATGACGTGAATGATTTCAAATCGAAACTCGACCAGTACTGGAAGCACGATACTATATACCAATTTTAACCACGTTATATATGTTAATATACATACATATATATACTACCAAATGTGACATTAATACTACAAACCTGTACCCTAAATATACTAATGAAACCATGCAAGAATACAAGATACACAGTATCCGAAGAATTACTGAAGAAAATGGGCTAAAAAAGGAGATTCCTCCTTACTTCAGAGCCCAGAAACCATCATAGAGGTAGAGGTAAAATTACGGTACCCAGCATTGACATTTTCCTGCTGTAAACATTCTCGGCATATGTGTATTCACTACTACACGTGTGAAAGGCAACTTCCGGTCTCGGTAATGTCCTACTAAATTTATATTTTCTCCTCACCACCTCAATGGTTTTATTGCAAATATTTTTTTTCTTGAATTTTGACACACGGAATATTGTTCAAAAATGTGGTAGCAAATAATCCCAAAATTAGTAATAAAAATCTGAATACATATTTTGTATGTTCAAATTATGTTTTTTAAACATGGACTATACTAGCGTGCAATGTAGGTCAGCACACCACTGTTTATGTACAAGTCATAAAATATTTGTACCAAAACTTTGTAGATTAATGGTGTAAGTAATTGGAAATAATAATATTTTTAAACCTTGATGCAACACAGCATTAAAAAATATAATTTCTGACCTAATTCCTTGAATTTCAGTGTTTAGCTGTTGACGTTATTAACAAATTGCATGCTGGGAAACGTGTATTACGAACTTGAGTACACAAAATGGCGACCGCCACGGCAATATGCATGTCATATTTCTTTGCGTGATGGAGTGTTGCATTGGCGATCTCTTGTGATTGTAAATATTTTTTAAAGATTAGGTAATGACAGAAAGGGTGGGCGAGTTTAAAATTGAATAAATGTTGAATATGTGTTTCCCCTCCCACTACCCGGGTCATATAGGTGTGGGTAGGTCGGTAGGGAAAATATTTTTTTTATTCTAAATGATATTCTATTTATGTTATTATTTTTTTGTGATAGATACTTACACCTTATACCATTTCTATTTGCCCAAACTCTGTATTATGAAAGGTTACATATGGTATATATGTATTATCACGAGCAAATATACTGACCAATTTAGTCATGAGTGGGTAATTGAAAAGAAATATAATATTTTCCCTACCCAACGACCCAAAATATATTTTATTTCTGATAATTTTGGTGGGTAGGTAGCGGGAGGGGAAACAATTAAAATATTATGTTTGGCCCTAGCGGTTTTTATAAAACAAAACATATGAGCTAACTTGTCGGTTCAATCCAATGGTATACATTTCTTTCAATGTTTCTTGCCTTCCAAATAAGATTGTTGTTAGATTAAAATTCGCGTTAGCGCGTTTAGCAACACAGGAGTCAGCCATCTTGAATCTTAACTTATGGTGGGTGTTTTCGGTGTATGTTCCGACAGTGTCAATAAATCTGCTAATTCGTCTCGAGTTTTCATTGGCTGTTGATCATCTCGCAGATGAATGAGGAACAGTGAAGGAAAACTGGAAACTTTTCTATTGTTTATGATTTTAACAATATTAAAGAGCAGATTAATGGCGGACGTAGAAAATATCACGATAGGTTCGTGAACAAAATGACCTAAATGGCAATAATTAGTCCAAACACTGGATTTGGTGGCATTTTTAAATGTACGTCACAGAGCTTCTAATAAGGATGAAAGTAACAGGATGTTTTGAAAAAGTAGCGGGTGAAATTGACCAGCACCCAAAATCAAGTCTGTGGAAAAATAATTGAACCCGGCAGTCCAATATTGTACATTGCGTACTATATGCCAACCGGGAACCAACGCTCAAAGAGATCAGTAAACATCGAGTTTGCCTTCTCGGGTCACTGAAGACGTAATTTAGCCGCGATTTTTTTATTATTTTTTTTATTTTTCTGAACGAATTATAGGCGGCGATATTTTAGAGAATATGCGGCGGTAAACCGCCGGCTACCGGCTACTATTGAAAGCCCTGACGTCAAGTCATGCTCATTTTAATCACCTGATGTAAAGCACACATGTCTATAAATTACAAAATATGTGAATACCCCGAAAACTACGACTACAGCGGATATACCTAGGTTCTGGATAATAAGCCTTCATTGGCCAGTTACTAGAGCTATAAGCATACAAAAACAATTATTCAAAACTTTTTAAAACAATAAACTTATCGTAAAAGTGCTGTGAAACCAGATTTATCTAAAAGTCCTGCTTGTTTCCATGTTGTTCATTTTGTTAACGTATCATACAGGCGCTTGTAGAAAATAGACTGTGACCTTAGACTCTGGATTTTTGTTGTTGGGTTATTCTCTTCCTGTAGTGTGGCGCACCATCGCATCAGAGTACAAAATGGTTATCTAAATTATCAGAGGAGTGTACAGTAAACAATTTTCCACCATTTCATTTGCCAGTCATAAATGACAATAATATTATCACAAGGCTAATAATCATAATGCAAGATGCTTTCAGATCACATTTAATTTTCATTTGTGGTACATGCTATTTTACCATATTCATTATGGTGCACACTACAGGCAGGATTTATACCAACAACAAGATAATAACAATCTACAAACTGTAGACTATTATTCTGAGCATAATCAACAGAACAATAAATTATATTAAAAACACAGAGTTTATATCTACATCTGTGTAATCAAATATAATTCTGTGTTAGTTTGTTATTGTTTTTTATATAACACCCCCAGTATAATGAGAAGCTCTATTCTGGTAATTTGACAACTACCAGTCTGTGTTTACATGACCTTGACTGCTCAAAATGGCTAAGAATCCAGTGACGCAGACCGACAGAACCATGCTTTGTAAATCTTTTTCAATAATGATGTTTATGAGTGGACAAAAGTGGGAATAGCTGAAATACAACATTTTGAAGGTATTCTAACAATTTTGATTAAAACCTTACATGACCAAGGGCGATGTGGAATATTTTTCTCCATTTGACAGATAGGAGTCTTCTGCAAAAAATGTCCGGGAAACTGACCATGAAAGTTTCCGTGATTAGAGACAAATGCGGTTTACGAAAATTCCTGATGCGGAGGTAATCCCGACAAATCGTTATGCTACTGTACCCCGAAAACTGGCGTCTGTACCATACACATGATACAGGTATCATACGATCCTCTAACTTCGATAGCCGCACAGATTCGAGGCCATTTTTATTTTCTCGTTCTATCGCGAGATTTACGGGTTACATCACTTCCATTATACTTGTGTGTTGAACCGAAGCCAGATGAAAGGTCACAACTGCCAAGTTAGAAAAATGTGATTTAAACAGGACTAATACATTACCAAACAACACAACACACCTAAATGTTGTGTTTTCCACTAATACCATTAACCCCTTCCATTAAAATCCGGATTTCGATAGGAAAACTTACACATAAATTAGTTCGCTTGAACCCGTAGAGGTCACGTAATATTTGTAGGTAGAAAGGCACTAATAATGTAGGAATATGGATTTTCATTCAGTCACCACCATATCCTATTTTATTTTAAATTGTCACTTTTAAGTTCTTCCACATCAGTCCAATACCACCATTTATCAGCAGATATATGCAATCTGGTCTCTGTTTTTGTTATTCCCATTGTGGACGAGTACCACATGCAGATAAGGGATTGAAATGTCTTACTCCAAAAATAGACATTACCACTTTAAAAAAGTATTAAAACCAACAAGTTGAAACTTCCTGTTTAATTGGGTGTTAGAGGTTCCGTCAACTGGAGGTTTTGTCAACTGAGAGGTTTCGTCAACTCGGCGTCCTGGTCGTCAATTAGGCAATTAAGAGTAAAACTCGATAATGACCGGCACGTGCCATACAATTTTATTTTGTGTATTTGTATAATCACCCGCTTCTGCAGCATTTGTCAGCCATAATTTGTCAGCCATTACCAGATACACAATCAGTTGAATAGAAGACATACGTTAGCATATGTTGTGTCAGCAAGAACAATGTGTGTATTGAGGCATGTCAACTACTTGATGAAAGTGCGATAGTCAATTAGCCGAGGTGTGATAAATACCATTCAACTATAATCGCCTAATTGACGAACCGGTAACCAGTTGACGGAACCACACGACTTTTCACTCTATTTTGCCTAATTGACAAAACCTCCAGTTGACGGAACCTCCCGAATCCGTTTAATTTGTTTAATCTAGCAAATTATATTTTCCAAGTTGGCAATCGTTTGTCTTATCATTTAAGTTGGAAACAATATGTATCGTGACCCCTGAACGCAATGGTACATAATGCAGACACAATTTGTGGTGTTTTCCAACCGGGCACCTGCACCGGAAGAGCATATGACGTCATACATGTAGGGTCAGAGGGCGCGACCTTTCACCGTACGCTGGAGGCGGCCATTTGTAGACGAGCGTGTTTTGAAAGTAAACAATTGCATTATTTCTCCGTGCTTTTGAAGCCAGTAAACGCAATCTGCATACAGATAATTGGATTATATTTGCATGTATCTAATAAAAAAGGTTTATACTCTATTATTTATTACGCATGTTGTTTAATATCGTTAGAGTTTCGAATTATGAGCAGTCCAGGATACTGTCAGTAACTGTCCTCATACAGTGTAGTCCGGAAAAAACACCATTAGTAGATAGGGAAATTATACACTAATATCATCCACATTCTAGAATACATTTTCAAGTTCAAGTCCGCGCAAATTACCTCAAATTCGTAATAAAAATTCATGTCGGAATTATGATAGCGTCGAAATAAGGTGAACTGAAAGGTCTAAACATTTCCGAATTTGCAACGATTTAATAAAAGCGTGTTTAACGTTGACTGATAACATCTATGAGACAAATAAACATATTCATATATACCTATGTGACATATTTCTAAACCCTGGTGCTAAAATTTGTCCGAAACATCCATCATTGATCAATTATTCATCTTTCTTGTAATGCTCTTCTCCATTGTTTAGTATTTAATCACCATAGAAACCCAGATTGATAAAACTTCCGGTCACTAAACAGATCAAACTATTGAAAATGAACCGAAATGAACGGCTACGGGTATGCTGGATACAGGCTGACCCGGACCTTGATTGATTCGGACCCTGGTCAACTCGGACCTTTCGCTTGGCTGATTCGGACCTTATTTTTCTGGCTGATTCGGACCATGCGTTTGGCTGATTGGGATCACTCTTTGGCTGATTGGGACCCTCTGTTTTGGCTGATTCGGACCCTAGATATATAGTTAACAAAATACATAGTTTGAAAGCATACAGACCGGTGTACAGACACTAACGTGCGGATATATTTTACTAGTGAAATAGTTATTCACGGTTGTTCTCGACACGTTTGCGTACCTATTTATCTGCAAAACAAGTACAATGCATTGTATTTCTGTAGCATATTTCACCAACATTGCAAAGTATACTTATCTAGCAAAGCATACTTTGAGGGAGAAATTTGCAATTGAAGAATAGATCTACAATTATTAATTTTTATTATGCTGAATTTATTGCATTATCACAGTATATTAATTCTGCATACGTTTAATCATCAACTATATGCAACGGTTAGTTCTATATGAAATAACGCATTTCGGGAAAAATAAATGATTACACTCCCTCAAAGTATGCTTTGCTAGATAAGTATACTTCGCAATTTTGATGCAATCGGCTACTGGGATATATCTGGCTCCCAGGTATACTTGGTGTTCTTGGGACGTGGGTTAAATCAAACAATATTGACTTTCCTCTGGCTAGATATAGTTATGAATGCCAGTGTTCAGATTGCCCGAAAAAACAACAACAATGTAACCGTTCAAATTTAATTATATTTCTAACATTTTTTTTGTCAAATTCATTACTGGAATTGGCAAACTCACGTAAATTGTGCATGTTTAACAATGCAATACGCATTAGGAAAGTATACGAAGTAGTCACGGAACAAGGCAAAGACAACATCTGAAATAAAACAAACTGTATGTTTCAATAGAAACAAGACATGTTCGTAACATGTTTCTATTCCTTTTGGGGAGTGTGAGGACCTGGCACCAGGTCGGGTTATTCTAATTCCAGAGCTGAATAAATTTATTTCCTGGGGATTTAATTACCACCACCACCACACACCCCCCCCCCCCCCCTCCACCATCACCACAACAGGTAACATTATGGGATTCTACCCCGTTAGCCCGACCTAAATTGTTTGAATACTGTTTGAATTACCGACGGTTTTGATGACGTCACAGTTCATCAATTCAGTTTAAGATTTTGTGATAAATCTTGCACAGCTGTCAGTAAATAAATAGCATAGAATACAATATATACTTAGTTGTTTTCTGCAAAATTTAAATATCACTCGGCACATTATTCATTTCATCAGACAGACAGATAATTATAAAGTGCAACCTATTACATAATATAACAATAATACATGTCCAGATTACTGAACAGACAGTCTATTTAGGCGTATGATGCACTGCTATATATACATATATATATCACTTATAAAACAAGAGAAGTTTGCTAGCCTACATGCATTAATACATATAAATTGTAGTTGGTATGTTGCGGTTATTGATATTGAGACAATCACGGGAGAAGTGTATTACGAAATATTTATTGTAGTAAATTAATTTATATTTGTCTGAGAAAGTTAAACACACTGTATTAAACGTCTATTAAAAGCTATACATGTAGTACATATATTATATACGTTACCATTAGCATAATTGGCATCGCGGTTGAGATAATGGACGTTATACTATGTGAGTAATCAGTGTAGCCCCAGACCGACCCCAGGATAAGTACAGTCTGATCAAGGACAACGCTGGTCTTCATAAGGGACTCAACAACATAACCACTGGCCACAAATACACTAACGTTCTTTTATCATCTGTGGTCCAATTATTCCACGTTGTGAGAGACGTGAACAGAGTGTCGCATACTGATAAGGACATACTCCATTCTCTGATCATTATCACATAAATTATTATGGTATGGAATATAAGAATGAGATCATGTATATGTGCAACTAGTGTAGCTCCAGATCAGCAAGCGCATATACACAACCGGATCAGAGTCTACACATGTTTCCATCCCATACAACCTTGTATTATGTCTGTGCGAGTGTGTCATTCATAAACAAAAAGGATATACGCCACGTTCCAGCCAAATAAACCATTGTGGTATTACAAAGTACAATAATAGGTTCATATTTATGTGCAACAATGCAACATGCGTGTGGTCTGATCAGGTGCTACGCTGTGTGCCATTCTATACAACGTTAGGTTATGCTTGTGGTTTCAGCCAATACACGATTGTGGTACTACATATAATAATAAGTTATGTACTTATGTAGTTATGTACTTATGTAGTTATGTACTTATGTACAAGCAGTATAGCCCCTGTTCACTTGCTCAAAATTTAAATCAGATGGACCGAAAGCGTTTAATGTTGGTGTGTCGTATATTGTACTTAGATACACGACGTACACTATACATGTAGTAGAAATAAGTTTTATAGTCGTCTCATAATCAATATAATCACATTTTTGCCAGATATATTTTAGTGAAGTATTTTATCAGTGATCGTTTTGACCAAACTGCGGATGTACATGCTGATCTAAATCTACACAGTTCGCAAAGTCAAATAATCCCCATTTTAGATATATTATAGGTTCCATCACGGATTTGATAATATTTTGCGCCGAAATAAGAATCGGCAAATGCCAATTTCAACTGTTTTGGCACGTAGCATATTATTTCAGATCAAATGGAAGCAGGCGCCCTTTGTCCATTTGAAAAGACAATTGCTTATTGTTTACCGAGTCCAGATGGACACCGTATGGTCAGTTCGCAAGTAACGGGCAAGCGACACGGTGCTAATTTCACAATCGGGTACTTGATGCACCAATAATCACGTCCGGGAAGAGTATATAATTGGCTACTCTAACTGATAGGGTTTACCGTTGTACAGAAGGCGAAATGTTCCAGACTGAAGGCGGAAATTATGAAAGTCGTTGCAACGAACGAACGTTTGGTAATTATTATTTTATTCACAGATGACTTAATCAGATTCACGCAGCACAGAACCTTTTTCATTATCATACACTTGACACCAAACATATTATGTTTCTCCATTTTCCCGCTATCCCAGTAGATATAAATCCACATCATTTTATTTACAAATCCGGCTAGTACATACAATGTGTCCTTACAAAAATATGTTTCAACCTTCGAGAAATTACAAGACTTCGTTTAACCGTTTCAACCCTACAGACCTCTGAAGCGGTATTTGCAAACTGTAGACCCAGATGAGCCGACTTGTAACGAGCCCGCGCCGTCTCACCGGGATCTGCACTTTTTGCAAGCAATAACATACATGTAATTATGTTCATATTTATTTTAGAAAACAAAACAACCCTTTTTAAAATGAAATAGTCTGAAAACCATTGTGTAATGATTTGATTGGCCAGAACATTAACATCACAGTCCATTCCAGTTATTTAGGGTTGAAAGAAGAGTCATGTCACGGCTAATAATGATAATGTTCTCGTGTTTGTGATATTTTCAAAATCATGTTTTGTGTACACATACTACAAATACTTAGAAATACACCTGCCACACCATGCGTTAGCACAGGACAGAAACATGATTGCGTTTCACTTAAAGGTTCGTCTATCCATACGTCTGTACATGATCATTTATATCAAACATTAATTTATTTTTTACGGTTCAGCCTGTCAGCGTTCCGAGCTGTTGCCAGTATATATGAATGCGTCCGTGAGCACCGGACTCGACTAGACATTTAGCCAGTTGAAAATAACTAGTATGTTTCACGATCATGTTGCAAAGTCATATTGCATGATGCTCTGTTAGACCGCATAGAGCTCCCGATGCATATAGCTACTCGAGGAGCTCTATGCGTTGTGGCCTTACACATGGAGGTCCCATGGAGATATATGTGTTAGGCCACAACGCATAGAGCTCTCCCAGTGAGCGATATTAATGACGACGATCATCATCATCATCATCATCATCATCATCATCATCATCATCATCATCATCATCATCAGTGGCCTAAGATGGAAAAAGAAGCCAGTGTATGAGAAAACCTACAAGTAGTGACAGGCTGGCATACATGTTCTAGTACAAGATACGAGTAAACATCTGTGTTGTGTGATGAGTGTTGTCCAATTTAGCATTGAAACTGACTAAGCCGGTTACGTGGGACAAATAGGTAAAGGTAAAAACAAATTCACATGTTGGGTAGTGGAATGTGATGGGCACGCGTTGTTTATGAAGTTGTGACATTTATGTGGTGGTTCTAGGTGGTATATTAAAGGTACATGCCCACTCAGTAGGCACAACATGTTCTTTAGTAGTATATGAGAGTCAAAATGATACAAGTTCAATTGTGCATACAAAATTGCATGCAACATCCTCCTTTGAGCCAACATACGCGTGGAAAGCAGGTGAATTTTTATCTCCAAAATATGAGAAATATGACATACGAGAATGAGAATATCCACAATTGGGACTAAATCATTCACTATTGGACGCGAGTATCCACAATTGGACACGATATACACAATTGGGACTGGTAGTACAAGAGACGATGTTTTCGCCCAATAGTGGATGTTTTAGTCCCACTTGTGGATGCTTTTACAGAAATTGCAAAAATCGCCAAAAACATCCACAATTGGGACGAAAACATCGTCTTTTGTACTACCAAAAAATCAAACAAAAATCACCAAAATATGAGAAATATGACAATATGACAATGAGAATATCCACAATTGGGACCAAATCATCCACAATTGAACGCGAGTATCCACAATTGGGACACTATATCCACAATTAAACTTGTAGTACAAAAGACGATGTTTTCGCCCAATAGTGGATGTTTTTACATTGCAAAAATCGCCAAAAACATCCACAATTGGGACGGAAACATCCACAATTGTACTACCAAGAAATAAACCAAAAATCACCAAAATATGAGAAATATGACAATATGACAATGAGAATATCCACAATTGGGACCACATTATCCACTATTGAACGCGAGTATCCACAATTGGGACACGATATCCACAATTAAACTTGTAGTACAAAAGACGATGTTTTCGCCCAATAGTGGATGGGGTTCTAATACATTCTGCACGGAGCCACAATTGTTTCTGTCGTATGTATCCACAATTGGGACGAAAACATACACAATCGTAATACCACCTACCCACACCAAAAATCACCAAAATATGAGAAATATGGCATACGAGAGTGGGAAAAAGGTCGAGACATCCACAAATTGGTGCGAGAAATCCACAATTGGGACGCGAGTATCCACAATTTGGACACGATATGCACAATTGAAACTTGTATCATTTTGACTCCCAAGAGACAAAATGATACCACCCATTTGTGTATTTGGACAGATTTGGAAAAAGTGTAGAAACAATTTGTCTCACAAGAGACAAACAGAAATGATACACACATTTGTGTATTTGGACACATTTGGGAAAAGTGTAGAAAAAAATCGTCTCCCAAGAGACAAACAGAAATGATACCACCCATTTGTGTATTTGGACACATTTGGGAAAGACGGTTTGGAAAAAGAGGCTCGCATCTACAAGACCTTTTCTCGCAGAGCGCGAACACAGGACTCGGCAATTTCTAGTTTTCGTGTTTCTACGGCCAGCGCCTTCTCTAGATCTGCAATCCGGAGTTGTAGCCGCGCGTTTTCGCTTGGGGGCCATCCGGACACGAGGTGTGGCCGTGCCTAGCTAGGGATCGTGCATGGGAAAAAGTCTTTCCGCAACCATCGCACAAGAAGCGCGGCGGACTACACCCATTTTTTCGTTTCTCGTGTCGCGCCAAGTTGTACTTTTTGGCAAAGACTCTACCACACTTTTCGCACTCCATTTTCCCAATAGTGTTTTGTGTTTTGGGCACAAAACTATTTTGGAAAAGATCGAAAACCTCTCTAGAATTGGAGGTAGAAAATTCGGAACACAAAACAAAAGGTCTGTCGGTGAAACCTCTCTAGAATTGGAGGATTCCCCCATCCAACTTCGCCACCTCGTCTCGTCTCGACACCTCGGCTCGCCTCGGCACATCCACAATCGGACGCCCATTTGAAGATATGGGACCCCATTGGAATAGACTACAACTAGCCATGCCATGCAAGGAATGCGAGACATGCGGCAAGGGCTTCGACAAGCCCACAAATCTTCGAAGACACATGGGTCGCAAGAACCCGTGCAGACCTCCCACGAGAGAGTGTCCCGGATGTGGAGGGAAGTTCGCCACCTTCAAGACTCTCTGGCAACATCGCTCGAACAGGTGTCCCGGGGGCCCGGAGGATATAACCACGGAGGGTAGCAAGAAGAAGGCTGCGACCAGGAAGAGGATCCTGGTACTGGAGAGGAGGGTGGTAGAGTTGGAGGAGGAGGTAGCTAGATTGCGGGATGGAAAACCTCGCGAGGAAGCGAGACACGAGAACGTAGACGGCGACGACGACGAGATCGACTGGACAGATCTCGATCTGTAGAGAGAGGGGGATTCCCCCACTTTTGCACTGGCCAGTTTGCCCCCATCTCGACTCCCAACGGCAAACAAAACACCAGAAAACCTCTCCCCAAACTAGGTAGAAAAATAATACCACCCAATTGACCACATTTGGACTTTTGGGAAGTAGATCCGTGGGGAACTCGGTGGGGCCCACAAAGCCAGGCACGGTCACCCTGTGTACTACGGGGGTAGGGGTTTCTTGTTTTTCGGGGGTTTCTTCGGGTCGTTCCGCATCGACATCGTCCCATATTTTTCGAAGACGAGAGCTACCGATCCCTACTTCTTTTTTGTTTCGTCGGCTGTCGACTTTCCACGGGCGGAAATAATTTCTCGAATATTTTCCGGAGACAAATAGGTTTTTGGCATGTTTGAAAAAAATACCTTTTCTATCTAGAGAGGGGACATTTGTCCAACATGGAATTCCCAAATCGTTCGAAATGGTCGAAATACTTGTTCGCGGTGCTCGGATTGCTCGGATTGCGCACCAGATTGCTCGGATTGCTCGCCAGGTTGCTCGGATTGCTCGCCAGGAAATCCAGTCCGCTCGAAATGGTCGAAATGCCTGCTCGCGATTCCCAGGGGGCTCGGGCTCTCCAGGGTGTTCAGTTTGCTTCCCAGGATTTCTATTTTTGCAATCCTTGTTGGCCAAAAACCTATTTGTCTCCGGAAAATATTCGAGAAATTATTTCCGCCCGTGAAAAGTCTTTTTTGAATTGTCTTTCCGAGTTGTCTTTCCAAGTTGTCTTTCTTATTCTGTACTGAGTTGTCTTTCTTTCCGTTCCAATTTTTGTTTTCTACCTCCTTTGGGAGAGGTTTTCTGTTTTTCGATGTGGTCTAGACTTTGTTTTGCTCTTGGGAAACGATTTTTCTTCGACTTTCCCAAAAGTCCAAATGTGGACAATTGGGTGGTATCATTTTTCTACCTAGTTTGGGGAGAGGTTTTCTGGTGTTTTGTTTGCCGTTGGGAGTCGAGATGGGGGCAAACTGGCCAGTGCAAAAGTGGGGGAATCCCCCTCTCTCTACAGATCGAGATCTGTCCAATCGATCTCGTCGTCGTCGCCGTCTACGTTCTCGTGTCTCGCTCCCTCGCGAGGTTTTCCATCCCGCAGTCTAGCTACCTCCTCCTCCAACTCTACCACCCTCCTCTCCAGTACCAGGATCCTCTTCCTTGTCGCAGCCTTCTTCTTGCTACCCTCCGTGGTTCTATCCTCCGGGCCCCCGGGACACCTGTTCGAGCGATGTTGCCAGAGAGTCTTGTAGGTGGCGAACTTCCCTCCACATCCGGGACACTCTCTCGTGGGAGGTCTGCACGGGTTCTTGCGACCCATGTGTCTTCGAAGATTTGTGGGCTTGTCGAAGCCCTTGTCGCATGTCTCGCATTCCTTGTATGGCATGACTAGTTGTAGTCTATTCCAATGGGGTCCCATATCTTCAAATGGGCGTCCGATTGTGGATGTGCCGAGGCGAGCCGAGGTGTCGAGACGAGACGAGGTGGCGAGGTTGGGTGGGGGAATCCTCCAATTCTAGAGAGGTTTCACCGACAGACCTTTTGTTTTGTGGTTCGAATTTTCTACCTCCAATTCTAGAGAGGTTTTCGATCTTTTCCAAAATAGTTTTGTGCCCAATTAGACACAAAACACTATTGGGAAAATGGAGTGCGAAAAGTGTGGTAGAGTCTTTGCCAAAAAGTACAACTTGGCGCGACACGAGAAACGAAAAAATGGGTGTAGTACGCCGCGCTTCTTGTGCGATGGTTGCGGAAAGACTTTTTCCCATGCACGATCCCTAGCTAGGCACGGCCACACCTCGTGTCCGGATGGCCCCCCAAGCGAAAACGCGCGGCTACAACTCCGGATTGCAGATCTAGAGAAGGCGCTGGCCGTAGAAACACGAAAACTAGAAATTGCCGAGTCCTGTGTTCGCGCTCTGCGAGAAAAGGTCTTGTAGATGCGAGCCTCTTTTTCCAAACCGTCTTTCCCAAATGTGTCCAAATACACAAATGGGTGGTATCATTTCTGTTTGTCTCTTGGGAGACGATTTTTTTCTACACTTTTCCCAAATGTGTCCAAATACACAAATGTGTGTATCATTTCTGTTTGTCTCTTGGGAGACAAATTGTTTCTACACTTTTTCCAAATCTGTCCAAATACACAAATGGGTGGTATCATTTTGTCTCTTGGGAGACAAATTGTTTCTACACTTTTCCCAAATGTGTCCAAATACACAAATGGGTGGTATCATTTTGTCTCTTGGGAGTCAAAATGATACAAGTTTCAATTGTGTATATCGTGTCCAAATTGTGGATACTCGCGTGCCAATTGTGGATTTCTCGCACCAATTTGTGGATGTCTCGACCTTTTTCCCACTCTCGTATGCCATATTTCTCATATTTTGGTGATTTTTGGTGTGGGTAGGTGGTAGTACGATTGTGTATGTTTTCGTCCCAATTGTGGATACATACGACAGAAACAATTGTGGCTCCGTGCAGAATGTACTAGAACCCCATCCACTATTGGGCGAAAACATCGTCTTTTGTACTACAAGTTTAATTGTGGATATCGTGTCCAAATTGTGGATACTCGCGTTCAATAGTGGATAATTTGGTCCCAATTGTGGATATTCTCATTGTCATATTGTCATATTTCTCATATTTTGGTGATTTTTGGTTTATTTTTTGGTAGTAAAATTGTGGATGTTTTCGTCCCAATTGTGGATGTTTTTGGCGATTTTTGCAATGTAAAAACATGCACTACTATTGGGCGAAAACATCGTCTTTTGTACTACAAGTTTAATTGTGGATATCGTATCCCAATTGTGGATACTCGCGTTCAATTGTGGATGATTTGGTCCCAATTGTGGATATTCTCATTGTCATATTGTCATATTTCTCATATTTTGGTGATTTTTGTTTGATTTTTTGGTAGTACAAAAGACGATGTTTTCGTCCCAATTGTGGATGTTTTTGGCGATTTTTGCAATTTCTGTAAAAGCATCCACAAGTGGGACTAAAACATCCACTATTGGGCGAAAACATCGTCTTTTGTACTACCAGTCCCAATTGTGTATATCGTGTCCAATTGTGGATACTCGTGTCCAATAGTGAATGATTTAGTCCCAATTGTGGATATTCTCATTCTCGTATGTCATATTTCTCATATTTTGGAGATAAAAATTCACCTGCTTTCCACGCGTATGTTGGCTCAAAAGAGTATGTTGCATGCAATCTTGTATCCACAATTGATCTTGTATCATTTTGACTCTCATATACTACTTCTTTATATCAGAGACATCATCTGAGACATTTTCTGGCAAAATAAACATTCATTCACCATTACCACGCGTATTGATTGGCATTGTATACATTTTATATCAGACGTACATTTCAACGCTGATATCAGGGGCGATAACCGTGTTTCCTTAAAATGTTAACGGACACTACTATTTATTATCTGTATTTATTTTTTGACGTGCAATGATCATACATTATACTCTGTCGAAAATATTATTTTTCCAGGTGACGCATTTAACTGGAATAAATAATTAAAAAGTATCATGCCTCATTTGCATATGAAAATAGCATAATACCACCGCGCGTCCCTATCAGTAAACTAAATATTACTAAATGATTATATCTGTATAGCAGGCACTTGCAATTAGCCAGCACTGTTACATGCTATACAGAGTTAGTTCCCCTGCTACTGCCATACAAATACAGTCCCATCTGGTATAGCAAGCACTCTTAGTATAACACTCAACCTAAGCAGTCATATATGTTACACGTATTAAACTAGTGTATAGTTATAATACCATTTGTCATTCTATGTAGTCCTACACCACATACATCATAACATTACAGTAGTATGTTATCAGTCAGTACGTATTGGATCAATACAAAGCTCGTTTCCCGATAACAAATAAGTAAACAGTACAGTGGAACATCTCGAAAACCGTCACCCTGGGAGGTCCGCAGGGTGTCCAGCTTAGATAGGTATCACTGTAACAATGAATTACAGCGTTACACGAAGCTTATGCCCTCGCTTTCTGCCTTGATAATAATAAAAAACACAAGTCCTCGGTGACATTGACCTTGGGCCGTCGTACTGGTAGCATTGATAATGAAATAAGGACATTAACATTATTGCATTACACATTTGTCGTATTACAAACGAGGTGAACATAAGTCCTCAGCGACCTTGACCTTGGGCGGTCGGATGTGGGTAGTATGCATAACAAAGCACGATCACAGTGTGGCCAAATATTATCAAAATCGGTGAAGCGGTTCAAGAGTTTTTGAAAAATGAAAGGGGTTACTAACGTACGTATGCATGTACGTACGTACGCAATACATGTACTAACGCTATATCCCATCTTGTCTATCGGCAAGGGGATAATTAAACAGTCCATGCATATTTGTTCTCATTTTCAACCATGAACAAACTACAATCAATGACATATAAATGAAACGCAATGAGTTCCCAGGGTGTCCGGTTTAGACGTGTATACATAGCCCACCACGTTTACGTTCAGCAGTTCTCTGTCAAAACATCGACGAAGTGATACATGTAAGCATTAATATATTTGTAATTGAAGGGCCTCTCATCGCATGGTGCAGTGCGTACAACTGTACATGCACGTACAGCATATGAATGCATATATATATTATTGGATGGTTATCAAAGTAATTTACGAGGGGTGTTCAATAATTAATTTCCCAACACATACATGATCCCAATAAAATGAAATGACATTAATTTAATGAATGAAAACTATTAGCATAATTAAAACAACAGAAACATTTAAAGACACGTGCTCTTAGGTATGTGCATAATGTGATGAAACATGTTTAATTTAGGAAACAATAATTCAATCATAGATTTACATGGACTGTCTGTATCAAATCGTGCTTATAAGTCGTCTTGAAAATAATCAGTATTTGGTAAAATATGTTTATTATACCAAACCATAAATAGCGTTGCGAACGCTAGTTTTGTTGACAGTCGATGGTACTATTGCTATTTATTTGAAATAATTCCACATGTGTCTATAAATAGCAACACCTTATGTGTGGAACAGTATTTTGATTTCAAAGTAAAAAAAGGTTATGTTTCACAAAGTGTGCTTCCCGGTACTGAAATAGCGAACGGAAATACGTTACCAACTATCTCACCTCTTCATCAGAGTCAATTGTAGTACATTGTATTCATATATCATCAGTTGGGTCTCTGTAGAGTGCACATCAATAACAATTTAAGCCTTCATATGTTTAGCCACAGTGACTGTATTTTCACATGTTGTTTCAGTAATAAACCAACTTAATTGATTAAACTTAAAGTGATTGATGCAGTTGTCATTCAACAATGAAACATGCCTTTTTGTACGATAATAAAACTATTCTCAGTCAAAATGCAGAATATATCATAGTTGTCTGTCTGCCAGTCCACGTGTACATGCATTTTATTATTACATGTATATGAATACATTTGACTTTCGTAGGTAGCGTAAAACATATTATGTCCTAATTTTATATAACTGGGATCAAGTGAACAATGTTCTCGAGCCAAAAAAAGTGTTACAGCTATTTCATTTTATCTTAAATATGTACTGATCACAAGTTATCAATAAGCATAGATAGATTAAGTTCGACTCGTATGTTCTAAAAGGCCGGCACTGGTTTATATTCAATATCATTATACACTTAGTGTAATAAATGTGCAAAGCAGACTGGTACAATAAAACACGTTAGGTAACCAGTATATGCTTAGTATGATGATGTGCTCCTGCAATAAAGCAAATCTAACATTTGTGTTGATGGAATATTATATTTATTATAACCAACATATGCAATGATCAAACTGCGCGGATGCGCAGACTGATCCGGGCTACGCTAGCTATCGTAAGACCGCTTTTCTTATATTAGCCAGTGTTCCTTGTGTCAAGCTATCAATTCACACAATGACCATGGAATGTCAAAATTTAGCTTTAATATACCTTTTCACACGACGCGGCTCATATATAATTCGCCCGACTTTCTAAGCCAATCGCTGGACAGTATTGTGCTCCACATATTTCAAGCATTGCAACGTTTAACCCCAATAAGTTATATATTACCAGATTTAATTAACTGTTCGCAGGAAATGTAAAACCAATACCCGGATGGGACATTGCATAGTACATTTGGCTGAACTATAAGTATGTTATTGTTCACATATTATTACAAATTCAATATGTGAACAATAACTTATATTATTTTTTTAGGGATGAAATTATTCAGATTATGCAAAACAGACAGGTGTCAATGTATGACGGTAATCACAGAGACTTCAACATGCACGGAGGTGCACTCTCGGACCTGTGTACGATCCTCCAAAGGACAAGTAACATAGACACTATTTCTCACCAAGAAAACACCTGTGATCTTATTCTTGACGAGTTGTTTGGTCATTTATGTTAGGTGGTAATGTCTGTTTGTGATCGCATAGCACGCAACTGTGGCTCAGAATGATCAAATGCCAAATTTACAGTGAAACCTCTCTAAGCCGGACACCCTGGGGACCTCATGCCAGGGTGTCCGGTTTAGGGAGGTTTCACGGTACATACATGTGAATTATATTATGCATGTCAATTAATATTACGCGTTTCCTGTGTTTTCATTGTACACTTTATGTGATATGTTGTTGCTTCTCAACGCTGTTTCAACATCGTCTATTTGGGTATCCACGGCCCGCTGCATGTCCGTTGTGTAGAGGTTGGATCGAGTCATCCACTCGGGCTTCTTCTCTCTGTGAAACTGGCCACGGCCTCGTTCCATCGTGCATCACAATGTTTTGTAGCTCACGGTCATGTGCAGAAATGTCGACAGCCGGTATAGTTCGTAAGCGAGACTGGTTTTAAGGTTCTCGTAAAACAGGACATGAACCGGCCCCTCGTATTTCGTAAGCCAGAACTATGCGTGCTTCTGCATTCTGCAGCTTCGCTAAATACGTATTTCTGCCACCCTGGAATTACACGAAAAACACAATGAAGCAGATAGTTGTAATAGTTATAGTTCACATATTGAATTTTTAACAAATTAATTTCGTAGCGAGCGCGAGCGAGCGGGAAATTAGTTTATTACAAATTCAATATGTGAACTATAACTTACTTATTGGTTACCACCGCAATCTTCGCTTGCACATGTATGTTTCTGTGCAAGCCCCGCCCATACGCGCTTTCGACGTGCGGTACTAATACGTTATTGCTTGTTTGACACCGATTAGCACATATACACGTCACAACAGGATGTGAGCCACTTGAATTTATGACAACATTTATTCGACCCCCCTCCTGGGATACGTATACGATGTCTGGGATCACTTATCGACATGATAATAGCCCCACCGATCGTCCGATTGTAATCATTAACAGACACGTCATCAGTTAGCATTGATAAGTTAACTAGCCATAACCTCAAGGTGCATGATCACGTGGTTACCACAGCAACAACAACGTCTGAACGTGTTGAAAGCGCACGCACTCCAAAGTAAATATAATTTGATATTGTCCTTAATATACAACGGATTTTGATGACATATGGCGCAGCAAACGCGTCTTCATGATCTGCATTTGGTGGTCTCGGGACTTCGGCACATACTTATGTCGTTTTTGCGAAAAATCGATTTCCGTGTCGGTATTGACAGTAAACACTGAAATCGATTCTTCGCAAAAACGACAGCTGTTTGGGCCAAAGTACAGAGACCACCAAATGCAGTTAACAAGACGCGTTTGATGCGCCATATTTCGTTAAAATCCGTTACATAATAAGGACAATATAACAGAATACGTACCTTGAATAGCAGGCTCATCTGAAAGTAATTGTTGTTGTTGTTGTAACCACAAGCCGATTTCATAAAAATTGCGAAGTATACTTATCTAGCAAAGTATACTTTGAGGGAGTAATCATTTATTTTTCCCAAAATGCATTATTTCATATAGAACTAACCACAGCACATGTTTGATGATTAAAAGTATGCAGAATTATTATACTGAATTTATTACATTATCACAGCCAAAATGACTGTGATAATGTAATAAATTCAGTATTATTAATAAAAATTAATAAGTTTATCCTTAAATTTAAATTGTCTCCCTCAAAGTATACTTTGCTAGATAAGTATACTTTGCCATGTTGGTGAAATAAGCTACTTGGGATCATGCACCTTGAACCTGCCTGCCAGTAACATCGTGTATATGTACATTGTATATTTACACTTATTGTGGATACTTAATTTATTGATTTAATATTTAATTCATTCGACTTATGACTGATACAAAAAGAGTGATATAGGAATGTGTGACTGAATGGCGAACAGTGTATATGTATGTATAAATGCCACTCGCAATGAACTGACATATTAGAAACTAAGCTGGTCGCAATGTCATTTTATCAGCCAGTTATCAGGTAACGAGGTTACAATTTGCCGACTACGTACTGATTGATAACATAAGGTCGTATCAGGCATTGATCTGATACGAATATCCAGGTTGGCGTTTCATTGGTCGAACTGCGTCACATGACGTGACCGAATGACGTGAGTGTAATTACACAAGGTAACACGTCCGCGTTCTTTTCGCCGAAAGCTATGTTATAGTCACGGTGGACTACAGTGGACTATCGGCTAGCATAGAATGTTACTGTATAGTTCGCCCTTCTTTCTAAGCCAATCGCTGGGCAGCATTGTGCTCCATTTATTTCATATATTGCGATGTTTCACCTCAATAAGTTGTATATTACCAGATTTAATGATTAACTGTTCGACAGGAAATCAATACTCTGATTGGGCATTACATTGTACGTTTGGCTGAACTATAAGTATATTTTTGTTCATATATTGGATTTATCAGGAACTAAATGCTGCGGTCGCTAGCGCTCCCTCGCATTTAATTCCTTAAACATCCAATATGTGAATAATAACTTATAATGAATAATAAATAGAACAGCAGCCAAGTGTCTGTTGATATCACTCTTATCAGGGGGCCGTTTCACTAAACTTCGTACGACTAAAATGTTCGTAAGGGCAAAATTATGATAGTCGGTAAATATCACATTACATGTTTTCTTGCAAACAAGTATTGGATTTACATTTATTGAGCTCAATACGATGCTCAATAAATGTAAATCCATCAATTGAAATTTCCAGACGATCCTAAATTTGCGCTTACGAACATTTTAGTTGTACGAAGTTTAGTTAAACGGGTCCCTGCAGGCTTGACTCGGAAACGGTAGGAATTCCTCGGCAGGTTTTTCCTATCTCTGCTGGTAAACGTGATATCGAAAGATACCAGTGGACCGTTTTTTCACTAAGCTTTATACGACTAAAATGTTCGTAAGTGCAAATTTAGGATAGTACGGATCGAAAGGTCCCGAGTTCCAATCTCGACACTGGCCGATTCGGCGATACAAAATGCCGAAGATGTGTGAGGGCCAAACCAGGTCTCCAGTCAGAATTCCGGTAAGGTTGAACCCCGATTATTAAATTATCCATCGCATGCTCCCACCTACCACCCACTGAAAACCACAGACAAAAACACTTTAAAGGTACATGCCCACTCAGTAGGCACAAAATGTTCTTTATATCAAAGACATAATCTGAGACATGTTTTGGTAAAATTGACATTCATTCACCATTACACAACGTATTGATTGGCATTAGTAAACATTTTATATTAGACGTAAATTTCCAAACTGATATCAGGGGCGATAACCGTGTTTGCTTTTTGCGATATTACTGTTTATTCGCTGTATTTATGTTTTGATGTGCAATGATCGTACTTTATAATCTGTCGAAAATATAATTTGTTTAGGTGACGCATTTAATTAATATAAATAATTTAAAAAAAATCATGCCTCATTTGCATTTGAAAATCGCCTGATACCACCGTGAGTAACTATCAGTAAAATATATGTTACTAAATGATTATATCTGTATAGGGGGCACTCGTAATTTTTACAACTGGTGGAATAGTGACACAATCATACACTTATTTAATTCCTATAAAGTACACCTTGTGCCTACTGAGTGGGTATGAACCTTTAAATACAAAACATCAAGCTCGACAATACACCAACATACACATAAACTGGGTCGGGTTATATTTCACAATAGGTGTAATTGAGACAGACACAAACACACACTTTAAATACAAAATATCTAGGTCGACAATTCACCCACATAACTGGGTTGGGTTATTTCACAAAAGACTATTATAGGTGTAATTCACTTGGGTCATGGTATGTATATGTTAAAGGCCCAACTGGGATATAAAAGCCACCAGATGGCGCTGGGCAGGCTTTTTGATAATTTTTTGCATGCTTCACTTCAGGGACACATTTTCAGATATTTTAGAAATACCACTGAACAAATAAGTACACTATTTCACACAGACATAGATAATACAACTTTGAAAGGTTTACAAAAATTTGGATTTAAGAAAACAAATGTAAAAGTGCTTTTGAAGTAATACAATGTACTCAACTGACAACTGATTCAAACTTGCCGGGCGGAGCGTAGCTGTTACATATGTAATTCATGCATAGAGCTGAGTTCATGACCCGACATTGTAAACAACCCCACGTGTTTAGTGATAACGCTAACAGCTATAACTGCCTGTATGGTCAACATTAGACAGTGTGCCAGCCGCACAACTTTGATTTTGGACAGTAATATTAAATTAAATGTGTGGTTGGTATATGCACATAACAAGGTGAATGAAACAAAACCATGGTTTAATAGACCAGCAGGAGAAATATTTCGCCTAGAACTTGATACAGTGGCTGTGAAAATGCAGTATATACTAATTATAAACAGCATATACTCGAGTTAGTATGCACAGTCACAAAACAGCATGTATGTGCAGTCTGATCTGGAATTTACATGGCTACATGAATTCAAGTTTGCTAGCAGCCTTATTTCCTGTATCCTAACACATAGCAGTATGGTTATTTCAACACTGGTCTCTAATTAGCTGTCAGCATATATTATATCTGCAGCAATGCAGTCTAACTGGGACGGGGTTATCTGTGGAATGACATGACACAGTTACACATTTTTATCAAATACCGACTTATTATAAACACATAATCTTATATATTGGTTACTACATGTACTTACAAAATACATCGGAGATAGGAACCTTGTTCAGGTCCAGAAGTACAATATAGGTTTCACTATATATACATGACACACTCTAAGTAACGGACACGTGGACACGTTACGACATGCATATCCCCGGATCAGCTGGTGCATCCTCGCAGCCTCATCAGGATCTACACTGTTAAGTGTGGTGGTCATCCATGGTGGCTCTAATTAATGATGTAAACTGCATCATGTTGCAGTCATGTGCTATCTGAATGTGAGTTACACTGATCAAACACTCAATAAGCCCCATTTTGTCATTGTGTAACACATGGAAAGGTGTTTCATTAAATGTTACGTGTTTCTATTTTTAATAATTTATATAATAGCATCAGAATACTCTTTGCTTTGAAATAGTTAGCAGCAAAATACTATATAAGTTTTAACACTTTTAGTAAATTCTCAATCATTTTCCTGCACAACTAAAACATACAGACACTATTATAGGGACTGGTATATATTGTATCATTTGTGTGTTTTATGGGACCACACATTTGATAACAAACCTACATACCATATATCTAGATACTGGTCAGTATGAAAGACCTACACTGGCTATCCAGCAGCCCCCTCACTGTTCTACATTGGGAGCAGACAACAAACATGTGCTGCTGTTTATGCATTCTATTTATAAAGCCAGTGTATAACTGACAGGCTAGGGACGCTATCAGTAATTGGATATGCCCCTCCTACAAAATTCGGTACCAGGGCACCGATTGTTGGGCCTTTAAATATGTTCAGCATAATTCGCCTTCACTGTACTCCTGATTTATATAAACCACACACGGTGATTTCTAAGTTTTATTTTAAATATATGTACTATGTTAAATATAATAATTCCAGCACAAAAATATTTACACAATTCCCTAACATTTGATTGGTCCGTTGCAAGTCTCCGTCCAAAATTTATATCCCAGTAAACTCCATGCCGAACTACTTTCCGTAACCGTCAGGCTCAGTTAAAATAATTCTTAAGAAAACGGAAAATAAACACATTTTCTTGGTGAATTTATTTCAAATGCTGGAATTATAAGGAATGAATGGCCTTTTTGTGGAATTTATCGGGGATATAAACTTGGAAAAGTCGCGGAAATACTGGACGAGGCCTTCCGGCCTTCGTCCAGTATTCCCGCGACTTTTCCAAGTTTATACGCCGATAAATTCCACAAAAAGGCCATTCATTCCTATAATAAATCATACTAGAAAATGTGTTCATAGAACACGGATGCTCCCCATACCGCTTTGATAATAAACAAGGCAAAATTCCAAGTGCAAAAGGGGAGATAATCCATGACCTGGGAGGTCGAAACAAAAATCGAAATAAGCTTTGCACCTCTACTCATCATAGATACCATGTTTCAGGTCTTACAGTTTAACAGTTTTACGAGTTACAAGACAACATTTCCAAATTCTAAGTCGAAAATGGAGAGATAATCCATGACCCGGGGGTCAAATAAAAAAATCAAAATAAACTTTGTGCATCTACTCATCATATTAAGGAAGCTACATACAAAGTTTCAGGTCTGTAGCTCGTATGGTTTAACATTTTTACAACTTACAAGGTTGGTGACGGACGGACGGACGGACGGACGATAAACCGATGTTAGCCACATAAATCGGTTTTTTAGGTGGCTAATATAACTAACCCTATTCTTTACTAAGTCCATCCCTGTGGGGGCTAGCCACATATACCCTATATATTGGTGCGGACGGACAAGGGTAACATTAAAGCCCCCCTCCACTATCGTGGTGCCGGTGGGGCATAAACAATATATTTAATGTTACTGGGTATCAGATATGTGCAGCAAGTTATGTAACAGATATGTTAAAAATACTTGTAGTCGATTTGTATCTTATTCTAAACCCAAAAGGAAACATGTGTTGCTTGAAAAAATTGTATTTTGATAAAATGTTTGTTTGTGATAACTAGTAACTGTGCTAGTTTTGTGCAATTGAGCTAATTTAATTTTTATTTTCCTTTCTACACTACAGGCCTGTATAGTGGTATTGGCAAAAAGTGTAGATCCAGATGAGCCGACTGGAGACGAAATTTTCATATATTTGAGAACAGAAACACCCCCTTTTCATAAATTGACTAGTCTGAAAATCATTTTGTGACGATTGGATTGGATGCAAAATTAACATATCAAAATCCATTCCAGTTGCTTAGGGGTGGATCAGCCAGTGTCTAGAATGGAAAATATTTCATGGAAAGACATCTTGTAAATTGAATGCAAATTGATGTTTTGTACAAGTTTAATGATTTCATAAATGCCAAGTTTCTTATGAAATCAGTCAACAAGTTTAATAAATCTCATATTAAATCATACACAAAAGTTTGATTCTATTTATTACATATGCACATCACAATACATCGAAGCTGTAAATGACCACCTATCTTGTTTTCTGTACGGGCCACATTTGTATATTTATTAAACTAGTGTATTATGATTTTTATTACACTGTGTTATTACACTGTGCAAGCCTATTTTATGCAATAAAATAGTTTACATAATCCAAGTTGTGCACACTCTTGAACTAACTCTATCAAACCGCAAACTAGTAAAAATCTGTGACATACAGAATACGATGCGAGTATCTTTTGATATCAAGTTTATCAGGCAAGGCTAGGAACCATGTAGGAATTCCGAGGCTCGCTATTTCCGAGGCTCAATGTTTCCGAGACGAACCTGATAAGCATGGTATCAATACACACTAGCATGGTATTCTGTATTCTATGTATCATGTAACATGTTATGTTATAGAATGTGGAAATATGGCGCGGATTTCATTGAAAGGAACTCAGACTTGTTTACATTGTGTCATTACGCTGACGTCAATCGGTAAAATCATGTGACGCTGTTCGTCCAATGAAACATCAGTTTTCAATTAGTTGTATACAAGCTATTATTATCAGGTGAATGCCTGATACGACATGATGTTATCAGTCAGTACGTATTCGGCCAATACAAAGCTGGCTACCTGATAAATGATAATACACATTTGCGAACAACATATATGTTTGTTGGGGTTTAACGGCCTATCAACAGCTAAGGTCATTTAACTCCGGGTCAATGGGTTAGTACTAAATCCCATATCATACCTGTACACGTACAAGTACATGTTCAAGTACATGTACAAACGGAGGGAAAATCCCAAGATCAGAACTGAATATTTACAGTAAAAATTAAAGTACTGAAAGTACTGAACATAGGGTACTACAAGAAATCAGCCACGGAAGCGGTGTCGCGCCTGAAAATGCCTTGTGGGTGCAAAACAATGTTGTAGCAGGATTGTTGTTAAAGTTTCTGCATTACTTTGACATCGCCATGTTTACTTCTGTTTTGTGAATGAAATAGTTGGCCCCGGATCGAGTATATTAAAACATACAAATGACGTCATTGGGGAAACCGCTGACACAGTTTTCAATGTATGGAAGCCCAAACTTGTTCGAATATTTTTGTTTTCGTATTTTCAGTACTTGCATTACTATGGGTATTAATATACGCTGGATGTGTTATACTGTCATTAATTTGTTCCCTGACTGTAATTTATCACTTACTGACTTATTGACCCCCTTCCCTGAACGTAGAATTGACACTCATGTTGGCGTGTATTGGCCACCATAGACAAATGTCAATCAGGCAGAATTCAGGAATGTCACTAAAATCCGCTGTAAATCCATCGATAGAATGAGAATTAACATCAGTTAGACCCACACGTGCCAGTTTTGTTGCGGTACAATCGCGATCATTAAAAAAGCTGGGTCAACATGCAGGTAGCTGTAACCCCTTGATATCAAGTTTCAAGTTTTTCAAGTTTTTATTACTCATGGCCCATATGGGCATCTGAGTGGAACATGAACAAATAACATATATACATGTACATGGCATAATATGAGAACTCAAGAATGTGTAAAAGGCATTATACAATTATTAGTGTATCAAGGAAGATGATGTAACATTGAAATTGTGTTGTGTTCTTATTGAAGCATTCCCCGGCAAATGCACTAAATAGCATACTGCACCTGCCAGAGGATGCCTCAATTAAATTTGGTTACGACAATTTTCATAAATAATGACATTTTTACTAAAGTATTTTTATCTGTGGAGTTCATAAAAGAATTATATTTGAAGGTGTTGGGAGACCTAAACAGTTCTTCAGGAATAAATCTACGCCTTTCTTCAGTAAAATAATCGCACTTAAAAAGATAATGAAATTCATCGCCAATTTCGCCACTATTGCATATATTACATATACGGTCGTTTCTCTGAATTCCAAAAAACCGACCCTGCTCGATAGGCATTTTGTGACTAGAGCATCTGAATTTACTCATAAATGAAGCTAACGAAGGTGGGAGCAATGTCAAGTATTTCTCAAACTCAAAGTCTGATTTATATATTCTATAGTTTAGGCATTTTGTAGAATTAAAAATATTGGCCTGCCATTTTTGCAAATATTGGTCATGAAGAACAGTCTTGATCCTGTGTTTAAAAACTAGAGGATGGTCGACACTCTGTAATAGCCAATGCTCAGACATCCCTAGCTCATCAAGTGTATCATGTACAAACTTAATCCACGGTGAATGGAAAACATTTTTAAGATGCAATGAATATAATAATTTGTACATGATACAACAGATTTTTTCCTGTTTACCAGAAATAATTCGGCACCAGAAATTTAAAATTCTCCTTTTTACTTTCAGAGAAATAGGAGTCATTCCCAGCTCACCACAAACCATATCAGTGGAAGTTGTTTGTTTAACATCAAGCAGCATTTTGCAGAATTTTAACTGAAACTGACTTATTACATCGAGAGATTCGCATCCCCATACTTCAGATCCATACAACAAAATTGGAACTATCATGTGTCAAAAAGATGTAACTGTAGGTCAGCAGGTAAACATAACATCCTGGCTTTCTTAACAACGCTAAACATTGCCTTTCTTGCCTGATCAACTAAATGTTTTTTAGTCTTAGCAAATTTACCATTGAAATTAAACTTAATACCAAGATAACTGAAATCATCAACAACATCTAATTTGTCGCCATTAAGGAAAAACTCTGGCTTATTTCTAAGTTTACCCTTGGAAAAAATAACAACTTTAGTTTTAGCTGTATTTACTTGAAGCTGCCAAACATTACAATAGTTATGCATTGCATCTAAAGATTTTTGCAATTCTTCTTTAGACTCAGCAAAAATAACAGTGTCATCCGCATATAAAAGTACATACAATTTGAAATACACTTCCACTTCTTCATTATCCAAGTGGGCATGTACCTCTTTAGTAATCAAATTCAGTCCCTCGTAAGCACTTGACATGAATTGAGTTAAATCATTTAGAAATAAAGAAAATAATATAGGCGACAAGTTCTCGCCCTGACGGACACCAACTGAGCTTTTAAAAAAGTCTGATAATTGTTGGCCTGCTTTAACACAGGATTTAGCTTTTTCATACATATTATAAATAACACGGAAGAAGTTACCATTTACATGATTTTGAAGAAGTTTTCTCCAAAGCGCAGTTCTATTTACGGAATCAAAAGCCTTTCGATAATCAATAAAAGCACAGAATAAACGTTTGTTTTTAGATAAGTACAAATCAATTAACATTTTCATTGTAAAAATGTGATCAGTGGTTCCATACTGTTTACGAAAACCAGCTTGTTCCTCATCTAGCAAACCAGATTCCTCCAAAAAGCAATTTAGTCTTTCGTTCAAAATACTTGTGAAAAGCTTACCAAAACAACTGAGAATAGTGATACCTCTATAGTTATCCGGACTTTGAATGTCACCCTTATTTTTATATAATGGAAGTATTACCCCACTACACCATACTTCAGGTTACTATCCCCTTTTCAAGAATAAGATTAAAAAGCTTAGTGTAAGCAGGTAACATTGCATCTTTTGAATACTTGATATATTCATTTAGTATGTTATCCTCTACAGAGCAAGCCTTTCTACTTTTCAGTCTAGAAATTGCTTTGAGTACGTCAACTGACGTAATAGATTTGTTCAAATCTGAGTTATAATCAGGCAAACGTGAAAGATCAACTGGCTCAAAAGCATCCTCTGCATTTTGCTTCTCATTCAGTTTACTGAAATGCTCATAAAAAACCTCAGCAGATATTTTGTTTACAACCTGTTTACCTTCTGCAGAAAATTTATTTAACATGGACCAGTATGCTTTAGAGTCAGAGTTCTTCAGTTTCCTCAACCTGTCAGCAATTGCATCATGATACAACCTGAATTGTTTATTGATTTCTCTTTTATACGTTTTGCTACTTTGATTCAAATTGTCAAAGTTTAACCGAGAATTTACCGCCCTATATCTGCGCTTAGCTGTAAAATACTCACCCGTTTGTGTGTTGAACGCGTCGCGTGTTGTTTATCCGGTGGAGAGTATTCGGAGGGGAGTTAACTCTGCCGAAAACTGTTGTTATCGTTACTCCAATATATCACTACGGACTAGCCCATCGAGGGGGGTCTAGGGCGTGGCTAACTGTCCGAGGCGATTCCAATACATAGGTTACCCTATGTGAAAACTATATATTCAGTCCTGAGATCAGAATAATCCTGATCGGATGCCAGGTCCTCGCCACACCAGAATCACTTGGCCCCCTCCCAAAAGCAGTAGGATCAGTAATAATCTTGCTACTTTTCTAATGGGAAATAACCCAATTCAACTCCCAGGTAACAAAAGAGCCCAAGATAAAAACATACCTGAGGGCCAAACCAGGCAAATCGTGATTCCTATAAGGAGGAACCCCTACCGTTAATTTACGCCGTCACGATCACCCTACCAACCATCCACTCTAACAACATGTAATCTCACTCCACAACTTGCACTAATACATTACTGAGACACATATGTGTTGCTGCGACTCCAGAAATTGGTCTTATGTGCTTTGCAACCAGTGTATATCCAGACCAGCCTGTACATACGCACAGTCTGATCAGGATCAGCACTGTTTGCCATTCCATCATTATAGATCATTATCATGCTACAGGAGTGTGCTATTTGATCAAGAGCTACACTGGTCACAAAACCCATAAGTCTCATTTCTCCAGTCACATATGTGATTCACCATAATACAAATGGGGTTATCGAGTTTTTAACCTGTGTAGCTCCAGATCAGGTAACAATCTTAAGTAGTCTAACATGGATCTTCTCTTTTTGTTAGCAGCATCAAAATTAGATTTTATTTAA